>CM020189.1:16305253-16331911 GCA_009805545.1 Oryza longistaminata
AATAGGGGCAAATTGTCAAAGTTTGAAAAGCGACGGTTTCCTTCCGGGCCGGTCGACCGCAGGTATGTGGGCGGTCTGACCGGCTTGTAAGGGCCGGTCCTGACCGCACGTGTATGTGGCGCTCAGCGCGTCAGCGGTCCGAGTCCGAGTTGGTTTTCGTCGGTCTCGGGTTTCCTTGCTCGGGAAGGCTATGTTTTCGTGTTTTCCTTTGGTTTCTATCCCGAGTTGAACGTGGAGAAGGGCCTGTAGAGGGCAAGACAACCCCTATTTAAGGGACACGGCCGGCTTCATTGAAATCCCCCCAGAATACAATTTACTTGAATCGTCTTTTTAAACGGTGTTTTTCTATTTTACCCAGTTTTAGAGTCCATGCTTTTGTCCGTTTGCACCGTAACTGTCCGCCGCCGCTTGCGAGACGTGCGCACTTCTTGTAGGTTTGTGCTGAAACCTTCCCGTTTTTTGCCAACACGAGACAGGTAGTTATCCTTTTTTATCGAGTCTAAATCGGCGCTAGAGGCTGGTTTGTGATATCTAAATTGGCTCGCTAGCCGGTTTAGCTTTTTTCGTTCCAAAACCGCATCTAATTTAGCCCTTTGGCTGATCGGGTGGTTTGGCGACTCATCTACCGCAAGGCGTTTAGGGTGTTGCGATCGTGCTTGTCGATTGTCATAAAAAAGTTGCAACAGGCAAGCTTGGTTGAAATTGGAACGCATGTGCCCTGAAAAGTTGTGTGTGTATGAAAGGTTAAATGTGATGGAAAAGTTGGAAGTTTGGAAAAAAACTTTGTGAACTAAACAGGACTTTAGCGCTTGATATATTGTACCCCAAATTCTCCGGGATATAATCTAAATTGGTATTGTCTGTTTTAAATTTAATACTTACTTAACAGAATCTCTGTTGGAAGAATTTGTGGCAATCAATTATGATTTTACGAACGGATCTTGACACATAAGCCCAAGATTTTGGAAAATTTCATGTGTAATGCCCCCAAACCTTTTCTTCTTGAAATTCCCGTCAATTCACAATAATCGCTAGTAGGTTACAGTTATACTTGGAGTCAGAATAGACAGGTGGGTGTAATTAGAGGTAGGCTTTGTAACCCGGCAACACTTGAAGTAAAGGAGAGCATCATAATATAACTAATGATAGAAAACAATTTAAGATAGAACACGCAGAGAGAAGATGATTACAAACCACATACTCGTAGTGGCTATATGCCCTTCATTGGGAGGAGCACCCGCCTCGGGATGTAAGTTTTGCTGAATCTCATTAATAGAAATCGTGTATTCCTATACCGTCTGTTTACGACCCAAAATTTGGCACCTAATAGACGAAAATAGGGGAAAATTGCCAAAAGTTTGGAGAAGTGACGGATTCCTTACAGGGCTGGTCAGACCACAGGTGTGTGGGCGGTCTGACCGGCTAGTAGGCCGGTCTGACCGCAGGTAATGTGGGCGGTCAGAACCGGCAGGTCCGAGTCCGAGTCTGTTTCGTCTGGGTTCCTTCGGGTTTTCTTGCTCGGAATAGGCATGTTTCGTGTTTCCTTTAGTTTCTATCCCAAGTTGGGACGGTGGAGAAGGGCCTGTAGTGAGGGCAAGACCACCCCTATTAAGGGACAAGCCGGTTCTCGTAAATATCCCCGAAGTACAATTTACTTGAATCGTCTTTTACTAAATTTTCTATTTACCTAGCTTTAGGTCCATCTTTGTCGGTTTACCGCCGTATAAACCGTCCGCTCGCCGCTGCGAGAGTGCGCCCCTTTTAAGGTTTGTCCTGGGAAAACCTTCCGTTTTGCCACGAGGCGGGTAGTTCATCCTCATATCGATCTAAATCGGCCTAGAGGCTGGAATTTGATCTCTAAATCGTCTCCGCTGCCGGTTTAGTTTTTCTTTTTACCCCACACCATTTTCGATTCTGCGCCACTTTGGCTAGATCGAGGGGTGGTTGGCGACTCCATATCACCGGGCAAGGCGTTTTAGGGTGTTGCGGATCGTGCCGTTCGAAGTTGTCCACAAAAAGGTTGCTCAACACGATTTTTGGCGAACTCGCACTATGGGAACGATTAATCGGCCATATCACGGCTGATTTTCCGTTTAATCTTATATTAATCTGTTCGTCAACCATCAGAATTTCGGGCTAAACGGTCCGAAACAATCACAACTGTCCATCGTTTCTCGAGTTTGAACGCAACTTCGGCGTGTGGCCGAATTGATTGCAATAGTACTGATCTGGCAGCAGCCCGCCGCCATCGACGCATCTAAGTGGCTTGTGTCGCTACAGCTGCCATCTGCATCGACGTGTCTCATCTGCCGCTTTAGTGTTTAACTCTTGCGCGTGTTTTCAGGGATTGCATCAAGTCGTAGCAACGTCGCACAAGTGCTCGCGTGTACCCTACGAGGAGAAGCGTAACCCAGGGCCGGCAGGTTTTGCTGTGCACGCCAGAAATTTTGAGTATCAAATCTATTTCAGTTTTGCTGTGTAAAAGAGATAGAAAAGATCATGGCTATCACAGCCGATCTACTACTGGCTCACGTACGCGAAAAAAAAACATAGCAGCCGGATCTAGATCTTAAGATCGGTTGATCTTTGGTATATTCGCTACAGTACGAATAAACTGTTACGTTCACGAAATCAATATAGGGCTAGTTTTGACAAAATTGGCTTAAGCGTAAGCATACAGTAACATCAGAAGAACAAATCAAGACCGTACACTGGTAGAGAAACATCAGTTGGTCAGGGTCGACCAAATCCACAATAGTCCGGTTTCCATTAAAAACCGGACTAAAATGATTTTAGTCCGGTTTAATAAGAGGAAGGATCTTAGTCCGGTTGTGTTACAACCGGGACTAGAATCATCTTAATCCGCGGTTTGGGTAACTCCAACCGGGACAAAGTTCAATTTTATAGTCCGATGATTCATGTCAGGCCGTGTCAGGGCCCTAATGATCTTCAGTCCGGTTCATAAACCCGGGACTAAAACCCTATTTTTAGTGCCGGTTGGTGTTACTAACCGGGAATAAGAAATCAAAACACACTAATATATCCATCGTACCGATCGCTCTTTTTCCCGTCCAACAACAAACTCCTCCTCTATCTATTTTTTTTCCTCTTCTAACTTCTTATCTTTTTCCTATCTCTAACTCCCCTCCTTCCTTCCTTTTTTCCATCACCCACAGTGAGGCGGCCCGGCGCCCGGCGGCGTCGGCGGCGCCGGCGGCGGAGGCGGCGACCGCGGGGGACGGCGCGGAGGCGGTGCCGGGCGGCCGGGCGCGGGAGCCGCGCGCGGCGGCGGCGGCGGCTGGGGCCGCGTCGGCGGCGCCGGGGGCCGCGCGCGGCGCAGAAGGGCCCGCCCGGAGGCGGCAGCGCGGGGGGCCGCTCGGCGGCGACCACGCGCGGCGCGCGCGAGGGGCCGCGCGGCGGCGGCGGGCGGCAAGGCGGCGGCGGCGCCGGCTGGCGCGGTGCGGAGGGGAGGAGGGGAGCGGCCGTGGCCGCCTGCCGGGATTTTTTTTTTTTTGAGGTGAATCTGTGATGTATTTTTTGTGTGAGATGTGGAATCTGTGATTGAATTTGTTTAGAACCTATGATGTAATTTTTTTAAGAGTTGTGATGCTGATTCGGAGAATGATTTGTTGAGGATTTGAGGATTTAGAGATGTTCTGTGATCATGTGATGATTTGGATAATGGGAGGGGAGTGTGTGAAAATTCAATATCAATATTAAAAGCAGAACCAAAAAAGAAAAATATCTTTAGTCCGGTTGGTGTGAAGATGCTCTCATCTTTAGTCCCGTTTTGGTAACAACAGGACTAAAGATTGATTTGTTAGGTCCCGGTTTTATTTGAGGACCGAGATTAAAGGATAGGGCGATCTTTAGTTCCGCGGATTCGGGTAGTCCCTGGGTTGAAACTGGGCTACAGGGGGGTTAGAACCGGGACTAAAAGCTTTCTCCACCAGTGGTATATTAAATCTCTTCGGTTAAATATTTCGGCTATGAGCTATATGGCCGAAAATAATCAAGGAATTTTCCCTTCATCACCTGATGAGCGGGAACGAGATCATGCCGATCATCATGGGATGAATTTCGAAGGAGAAGACCGCAGTCCATGGGGAGTACATCAAGGAGATCACACAAAGGAGGCGTTTGATGAGGGCGGTGCACTAGGACTCGTCAGGCGTGATCATGCAACCCAGTCGGGCCACTGTCCTAAGCTCGGCGTCCCACCGATTTTGGTAAGCAAGGGAAGAGGTAACACATCTATCCAACAACAAGTGAGCATCTACAATAGTTCATCATGACTGTTTTTAAAGATAGATTAGATGCAACCTTTTGAAGGTAAATTTAATGAGTTTTTTGAGATTTCAAAGTCGGGGCCTCTCTTACGCGATCTTTTGGGTGAAAGATAAAGCCTCTGCCACTGGCTAGCCAAGGTACTATAGGATCAAACAAATAGTGGAACCGATGAGCGGCGCTTATAGCCGGTCCGACCGGGCGCCCCTGATGGCCGGTCAGACCACAGACTTCGCCGTGGTCCGACGGGGCCAAACGCCAGTCGGGGTATTACCCCGGCGGTCAGTGGTAAGTGACCGTGGTGGAGAAAACTGGAGGACCGGGACTCAGGCGGTCTGACCGCGTCTCTGGATGTCGGTCAGACCCAGAGCGCCCTGGACCGGTCAGACCGGCGCAATAATACCAATTCAGGGGATAGACCATTGACACTCGCTAGTTATTTGTATCATCTTAGACAATGTAATTGCTCCTCCTGTAATCTACTGCTGCAACTAACCCCAGTTCCCCCACATTATTTCTAATGCTTATAAATGATGTTTGCCTAGAGTCTCCTCCGATAGCTAGGCAAGGCCAATATAATCATGATTGCGGCCACAAAGGACCAAACGCTATTAAGGCCACCAACACTCCAACCACCAATCAACATAGGCCTGATAATATGGAGGAAATAATTAGTGGGCTTATTAGGGTAAATTCGGGAATTGGAAGTTAGGAATCGTGCTACAGGTTTACCAAAAGCCGTATCCTGAATTATATGATAAATGTGCCATATCCTCGTGTTATCATAGAGTTTCCCGAATTTACCAGATTTATTACTGCTGAGGATAGTAGGACCACATGGGAGCATATAGGTGCAATTTTTATGGGCGCAATTGGTGAGGCTATATGTAGATAACTATTAAATTGCGCTTGTTTTCGCTTTTATCTTTGTCGCGGTACTTGACGCTTTAACCTGGTTTTCAATTTCTACCGGCAAATTCTATTATACTTGGGGCTTCAAATTAAAACAAACATTAATGATCATTTTTGCCTGGTTAAAGCTGAGGGCTTGCTGTTATTTAACAGTCGGTTAGGGCTAAAAAAATATCAAGATGAATCTGTCGTTCGAATGTATTGAAAGGTTTAGCAGAATTAAAGAGCCGAATGTTTTTAAGTTTGAAATAACTTGCACAAGATTGGCAACATTGCTATGATGGATTGCTTGATTATGTTAAAGTAGAGGTTGAATGGCAAATATTTCTGATGTGATCATGTTGGGTTGCATGAAGCTCTGGTCAGGAAAGCCGAGTGGTGATTAATGCAATAAATGGGACTGTAGATGATGGAATATACATGTATGCCCGACCAAGCGATGTCCGGATATGTGTAATAATTCTGTGCAATGAGCGTGAACAAGTATAGCCGAATCAAAGTGTGGTCGGATTTGTCTTACTAGCTTGGATGATAATGCAAAACCATTAATAGCCGAACCAAGTTTGAGTTGCGGATTGTTGTACTATCGTTTAGACAAACGATGAATAGCCGACCAAGTGGGTTGTCGGTATTGTTGTTGTCTGAGCTTAGATAATATGCATCATGAATCATAGCCGAACTCAAGTGACGGTTCAGTATACACAAGCGAAAGTGAAATAGTCATTGATCACTAAGACCGAGCTCACAAATCGGTCATGTGGATGTTGGAAAGATAATGATTGATCGTTGGAGGATAGTAGTGAAATAGGATCAAGAGACTATGCTATACATATCAAAGGCCGTATCTGATTTACAGTAGATTCGGCCCATACCCCGCAAAGAATTTGAAGGTGCCAACTAACCGAAATCTTCAACAGGTGGAAATGCCTAGACTACAATGAGATCTGGGCCAGCTTATTGACAAAGCGGTTAGGCCCGTAGCGATGATTTGTTAAGTTAAGTTGTCCCCTTTCTTGTCAAACTTTGCTTGCTACATTGGTTATGTTTACTTGCTCCTCATTCATTTCTACATGTCACAAATGGAGCATGAGTTTCATATTATAAGATGCAAGTTGATGGAGCAAAACGATTGATACTTATCCGGTCACTTGTGAAACTATTTTCGGTACATCTATGCCTTAGCCGGAATTGTTTAGTGATCCTCTCCTTTAGTTCTATTGATGTTGACAAAAAGAAGGGAAAAGTGTTATTATTGGGATCCTCGGCCCAAGAATAGGATAAAAAATGCAGGCCGAAGATCATAAAGTTGCAAAGGATGAGTCATCTAGTTCCCAAAGACAAAAGCCGAAGCTCACTTTGAGATGCTTATGGCTAAGTACAAGAAAGGATTAGCCGGTCAAACGATTTGATAACCAAACTAGTGATTCGAAAAGACCAAGAATATCTCGTAGGAAGGATTTGGTCAAACATCAAAGCAATCGGAGCCATCAACCATACCAACTCCATATAAAACCTCGGTGTGATGCCATGGTCTCCATATCCAATGTCACATATTGGTTATCCTTTTATGTATTATGTCTGGATGCATCAACACCTGTGCCGCATTATCAGGATGGAAGGAATCACCTAGGACAGTGCAAATCATTCATCTAATCAAGACAAGACGTTTCCCACAAAGAATCGGTCCGGTATCAAAGGTGAAAAAGGTAAAAGGTGTGGTGAGGAAAGAAGCCAAAGCTCCGGAGGTCGTTGCTATCAAGAAGAGTCTCAGGATGTTCATGTCTACTCGGATGCGCATGGAAACCATGCAAGCAAGGAGATCGAAGCGAGCCGTGATTACAAAGGCGGCGGGTCTGCCGAGAACGTCTGGCCGGTCTGACCGCCAGACCTGGGCCGGTCTGACGCACGGCTTTTGCGAGCCGTGCTGTGCCGGGCCAGAGGCCGATCAGACCGGGGATTGAAAGGTGGGAGAAAATTAAGAGCAACATAGGAGCTTCACTTTCGACAAAAAATGATAGAATCATTGTTTAGCTCCTGGAAAACAACCACAAGCCGAAGTCGATACCTTCCTGGCTTATCTCGTCTAAAAGAGGAGGCTACACGTTTCGGCCAAGGTCAAAAAGAAAAGAGGCCGAAGATGTGGAGAGAACAAAACATGTAATAATTTAGAGCCTCGAAACACACTAAGCAGTGTGGAGATCCAAAGAAGTAAAAGTTAAAGATCGGTGATTCACATAGTAGAGATTTCAATTGTGATAGAAGAATCATCGGTCATTAAAGATAGTCTCTTCACATGTGCTATGGGTGTTTAGTGCGGTATCTCTTGCCTTCGAAATCGGCAATCTAGAAAAGCCGATTTTGCTTGGGGGGCAAGACATTAATATGCTCATGAGGAACCAAGAGAAGAGAACGGCAATGGATACAACATCACAATCTTGAGCCGTCGTTGTTGGATGCTAAGGCAAGGTATGGGTTATTGTGTGCATTCTTATATTATATGCCTATGCCATGTTAGAACATTGCTTGCTATCTAGCACATGTGTGTTTTGCTTATCAAATTGATATTATACATACATGTTGCAAATGCAGTTCTAGTAGTAGATGGTAGGTTGCATATAATTTGTTTGAAGTATGATTTGGCTCATGGCTCTTTATATTTTTTAAAGCCAAATATATGTGTTTTATGGATCACCATATAAGATATAGATTTTATATTATTGCACCATGAAAGTTTTGCTTATTGTAATTCGGCTAATGTCAATGGTCATGTGATGTTTTTCTAGAGTTTTTTTTTAGAAACATTGGCATTGTTAATATTTTGCATACATGCTCAAGGCAATTACTTACATTTGTAGTTTATTGGAAATTCATGTGTGTGACATATGACTTTGTGATTCATTATTGATCATACTTCAATTGGCTAATGTTTTGATGCATGATGATTATTGTTTCAAAAAGCCATTTGAATTAGTATTCATCTAGACATTTAGTTGGATTTAATTTTTCATTATGTCTAGAGAGAAGGAATTTGGTCAAAATTTGATCACCAAGCATCTGGCTATTATGATAGAAAAAAATTATATACTAAAGGCCGATGCTTGATTTCAAAGTTTGGACGAAATTGCAAAGTCATAGACCAGGGGGCGGTCTGCCGGCATTGCAGGCGGCGGTCTGACTGGTGGTACCGACGGTCTGACCGGCTCTGCATGGCCGGTCTGACCGGCAGACAGGGTCTGACCGGCGTCTGACCGATCTCGGCAGAGAGCTGGGGGGCACGTTACAAATTGATTAAAGGCCGAATTAATTAAAATTCGGACATTTGTGCCCTATGAGTTAGAAATAGCTTGGAGAATTCCTTTGATTAGATATTTGAAAGATCCTCACTTAAGGTTGTCGGAAGATTCGGCGGCAAGTTTCAATATTATATCGCCGAAAATAAGATGGGTATTACTTAGATAATGATCAATCTAAAGTTGTAGAGAGTAGTACATGAAGGGATTTGTGAAATTATCAATCGGCCGTAATAAATTGGTTGCTTAGGAGAGTGGGGTTTCATTGCGCGAAAAATTTGATGATTGTTTCAAATGCTATAGAGGGAGTGAGCTTGTTAACGGATGGCATTGTTCAATTAGCCCTACCGCTGTGTTGAACCTATCATTAAACATGGCCGTTCCGAGGTTGGGCTTTGGATTTCATTGGTCAAATTTATCTTCGTCATCAAAAGGGCATTGGTTCGTGCTAGTTGCAATGGATTACTTCACTAAGTGGCCGAAGCGTGCCGCTCGAGAATATTACTTGTACGGAGGTAATTGACTTTATTTTGAAGCATATTGTTCATAGATTCGGTATTCCTCAAACGTTAAAGGTTCTTTTATGTCCAAGGAGTGAAAGTTTTGCCGAATCTTATGATATTAAGTTGTTGAGTTCTTTTACTAACGCTCAGGCTAATGGATAAGCCGAGTCGAGTAATAAAACATTGTTGAAATTGCGTTTTGCCAGTTGAGGTAAAATCTTCGGTATTTCAAGCAAGACGACTTGTCGTTTGAGATTACAAGACCTTGATGGAAGCAATTTTTGAAGACTCATCGACAGCGTTTTGAAGACTTTGAAGGAGATGAAGACACTTCAAGACGGTGTTTTCAGAGAGCAATTAATGGGAATACTTGAAGAAATACTTCCCGAGCATTTGGCAAGATGCTTAGGAAGTCCTATGGCCGGTATTGGATATCGCCCCTGAGATAACATGTTCAGTGCTTTTAGGTTCACTATGTTCACCAAAAGGCAGGGGGGCATGTGTTTACACCCAAAATTTGGCACCTATGGACGAAATAGGGAAAATTGCAAAGTTTGGAAAGTGACGGGTTTTCCTTCAGGGCCGGTCAGACCAAGGTTTGGGCGTTGACCGGATAGTAGGGCCGGTCTACCGCAGGTATGGCGGTCAGACCGAGGTCCGAGTCCGATTTTTTCGTCGGGTCTCGGGTTTTCCTTGCTCGGAGGCATGTTTTGTGTTTCCTTTGTTTCTATCCCGATTGGACGTGGAAGGCCTGTAGAGGCAAAGACCAACCCCTATTTAAGGACAAGGCCGGTTCATTGTAAACCGAATAACATTTACTTGAATCGTTCTTTTACTATGTTTTCTATTTTACCCTAGTTTAGTCCATCTTTGTCGGTTTGCGCCGTAAACCGTCGCCGCCGTTGCGAGAGTGGACACCTCTTTGTAGGTTTGTTGAAACCTTCCGTTTTGCCACGAGACGGGTAGTTATCCTCATATCGATCTAAATCGGCCTAGAGGCTGATTTTGATCTCTAAATCGTCTCGCTAGCCGGTTTACTGTTTCTTTTTGCAAAACCATCTTGATTTGGCCTTTGGCTAGATCGAGGTGGTTGCGACTCCATATCACCGCAGCGTTTAGCGCGATCGTGCTTGTCGACTTGTCACAAAAAGTTGCGCAACACCGCAATCTGTATGTGAGTGATCAATACTCTAGCAACTGGAAAGGTAAATCTCATTAACGAAAGCCATCCCGGCTGTCGTATAGAATGATCCGCTCGCCAATCACCGTCGTACAACTAGCGAGCCCGCCGTAGCAGCGGAGAGGGGGAGGATGGGCTACAGCTACCAGATAGGGGAGAAGGGGGGAGGAAGACGGGAGACGCTAGAGCCTGAGGGACGGTGGTCGGCGAGGAGGCGAGGAGGGGTAGGCGAGAGAGAGGAAGGTGAAAGGAAGTAAGGGTGCGATGAGAATGGACGAAGGATGACGGGTCTCCTCTTCCTTTGCGCTTAAAAGGGAGGCTAAAATGCCTGGCTTAGCTGGTTTTTTTACCTGTTTTTTAAAAACTGACGCCTGCGGTTCTTTTTTAAAAAAACCTGTACCAATGTATTAGTAATTTTTTCTTAGGGCAAAATTGGTTACGGTAACAATCCAAAAAATATGTAATTGGCCTGGGGGCACCGTAAGAACACGTATTTTCTTGTAGGGCATCGGAAAAAAGGATAATTAGCTGCTGGACAGGCGCGACAATATTTTATTATTTTTTGAAGGAATAGGAGACAGGAAGAACCTTATAAAGAGAAGATAGCCTTGCCCCGCACAGTAAGCCCTCCTCTCTTTCTTTCTGGATGGGGTGGGTGGAGCGACGACTCGCCGGAATGGCGGCGAAGGGAACGGGTGGTTTTCCAGATGTGGTGGTGGGACGCGTGCGATTGCTGGAGTCGGCGAGGAAATTGATGGCGCAGTGGCGCAAGGTCGTCGTGGGCCGGTGACATGCAAACAGTGAGGTCTCCGAGCCCTCGTTATTTCTCTCTCTCCCACAATGGCGCATACGCAGAAAAACGATTTTTCAATGACATTTGGAAATTATTTTTCATGGCGGCTACCAAAAAAAAACCGCCAGCGTTTCCGAAGATCGGGGGTGGGGGTCACAGGCCCGCCAGCAAAACTGATTTTCGCTTATGTGACCACATTAAGAGGTCGCCATAAAATACTATATTTTCGAGGCGGACCCTCTAAATGTCCGCCAACGAAAATTCTGTATTTTTGCTGGCGGCTACTAACAGATCCGCCAACAAAATAAGTCCGCTTCAGCGAAGAGCAAACTTCGCTAGAAAATTTTCGCGGTATTTAAAAACGCGCGGCCAGCTTTCAACCACCCACCTACTGCATTTTTTCTCTTATCCTTCCCTCAACCTCTCCCAGACCCACCCACTGCATCTTGGCTCCCCTTTCCTCCACCTCACCTCCTCCCCCCCCAACCCACCTCACGCGGCGACGGCAGGCGGGGACCTGGCCGGGCGGGCGGGCGCTCGGCTCGGGCGGGAGCGCTGCCGCCGGGCGCGGGAGGCCAGTCCGTGGGAGGCAACCGCCACCGAAGCCGTGGGAGGCGTGGATCGTGGGGAGGTGGCGCCGCCGGGCCGCGAGGCCGGAGCCGGCAGGAGGCGGAGCCGCGGGAGGCTGGATCCGCGGGGAGCGCCGCTGCGGGCTGCGACAACGACGACGACACGGCGACCACGACAACAGGCCGGCCGTGGGCGGGTGGATTGCAGCGGCGGGAGGGGCGGAGGGCCTCCTCCTCCTCCTCCCCACCTCTCTCCCCTCTCCTTCCACGACCGAATGGATGTGCCGGCGGCGGGAGGGGCGGCGACCACCACGACGACGAACGACCATGCGACTGGTGACGATGACCACTGGCGCCATGACGACGGGTGACCGGCCTCCTCCTCCTCCCCTACCCTCCTTCCCTCTCCTAGATCTAGGGAGGGAAGGGGCAGCGGGCGCAGCGATGGACATGTATGCTCCATTTTGTTTGTACTGATGTCTTCATAATGCTGTATTGATTGTTTTGTTTGTTGAGAATGAAGTGAGAAATTGATTGTAGTGGTTCCTCTTGATGTTGGATCTGATGTGGATGTTGAATTGTTAATGGATTTGAGAATTTGGGATGGTGGACTTCTGGGAATGCAGGTAACAGCAATGGTTTTGCTGGCGGCTGGAGGCTAGCTGCATATGGTTTTTTTTTCTCAACGATTATCGCTGGCGCCACTTATGCGAAAATCGATTATTGCTTGGCGCCGGGTATAATACCAGGCCACCAGCGGGGGCGGGCTGGCGGCCGATAACCGCTAGCGAAGATTGATATTTTCCTCTGGCTTTGCTTTGTTGTGGCTGCAATGGGCCAGGAAATACCAAAAATGCACCGCCACGAAAGATGATTGTTCGTCGTAGTGCCGGCCAGCGGTTGATCCTCCCTCACCGGAGCCTTGTCGGCAAAAACCCTCGTGCCACAGCTTTTCCTCGTCGAGTTGGACTCCATTCCCCTAGTTTCCGCTTTCCTTTATGCCATCCTATCAAAGGCTACCACCATCACTTCCTCGGCAAGGGGCGGAGGCTGAGGTTTTCCTTCGCCGTTCCGGCGCACCTCCATCACTTCCTTGTGCTAGTCGCCGCTTTCCCCAGATGTGACAGTGCCAAAGGAAAACTTTGTCAGCTGTCGGTGTCGCCATCCTTGGCCACCGGAGCCCCGGCGCCCCCCACGTCCTCCGCCTCGTTTCCCTGGAGGCAAGAAGAAAAGAAGAGCAAAAAGCAAAGGGGCGAAGGACTAGAAGAGGAGAGAGAAAAGAAAAGGAAAAAATATTCTCTGCTCGAGTGGCCGTTCGAAGGGTAGAACACAGTTGTTTCTCTCTTAATTCTTTTCGAAAAATAATAAAATAATGACGCGAGCGTCAGCAGATATTACGGGTAGTTTGTTTTTCTGCCTACAGCAAATACGTACTTCTACGGTGTCCTCTAGCTAATTACACATTTTTTAGATGTCTGTAACAAATTTTTTCCTTTTGCTTTATAACCGGCAGCTATACGTTTTTGAAGTGTGATTAAAATATTTTTTTTCGTCTCACCTTTAGTGGAAAAAGCGTTATAAACACCGGTTTTAAATGAATTATGTTTCCGTTGTATGGCACGTTTAGGTTGGTTCCGTGTGTAAGCTTTTTTCTCTTGTCTTCTATACTTCATGTTTCCATTCTAGAGCAGGCTGCTAGTTTCCGACATAACGGCGCCGTGCAGTGCACCCACAGGCCACAATCGTGTACGTGCGAACTGAACGCCGTCGATGCAACTGTGGCAGGAAGCAGCCATCGAGGGTATTCTGGCGCTGCAGGGCCGCCACTTACGGTATTGAACGATGAGCAGGAGAGGAAGAAGAGATTCCGACTGATGAACGAATCGGGCCGTACTGGGATGGGAGAGGATGATTAACTAATTGGTATTTAAAAAGAGTTCATTTCCATTCCCCGAACTTAATTCAGCAAGTTAAAAGAGAGACCACATCATATGTTGCCACTTCAACAGGAATAAAAAGGAGTAATCCTGAGAGTTGCGACATGAGGATAGCGATTATACACATTAATAGTCTGACATGGAGTTAATGACCAGGTAAGCTGCTGTTTCCATAACCTCAGAGAAGCAACTAGTGGCACCAAAAACCCAGTTAGAATGAGCCTCTGCTGTGCGCATTGCATTCTGGCAGGAAGTAAGCCACCAGCCGGGTAAATCACGATCCAACTGGGACCCATCAAATTCCCGAAGCTAATTGTTTGACAGCAAATGTCCTGCATCTTACCATCTCTCATGCTATATACATAATGTAATCTACGGCACCCAATCATCAGGTGACAAAATAGATAAGGTCACCTTCAAATCCTCGTGTAGACCGGCAGGAACGGCTTGCCAGCCACCGCGAGCCAACAAAGATACAGTCACCATTCAAGCTGCTGAATCTCAGCGAGTCCATACGGGTTTGTGTTGACATCCAGTGCAAACACCACCTCTAAAGATTTGTCTGTTACGGTAGGCCCTCATTATAGTGTCTGATGATTTAATAATAGCTCTCCACGCCACACCACAATATTGCAACTATTCCAACCACTTCCTTGCAGGATGATTAAAGGTAGCTGGTCAGAGAAAGCTCGATACGCGAAGACCATGACCCACGATCATCCTCCTCAAGTTCGAAAAGTGAAGAGGCGCGGTCCTGTGCCTCAGGAAAGCACATAGTGTTTTTCCCCTGGTGAAAGGCGAGATCTTTTCAGTCATCGATGTCAACACAGAGAAAGCTGTCATAACGTCATCAGGTTGCCAGAGAGCTAGTACGTGGTACCCCCTGTAACGCGACGAAGCAGCCACAATGTACTTGGATCCTGAGTGCAGGCGAAGCAGATAGCACACTTGGGAGGTGACATTTCGTATCCCATCATTGGCGCATAAATGGACCTCAAAGAACTATTGATGACACGGAGAGTCTTACTGGAAGTATGCAGCAAAAATTGGCAACTGTTGCACAGCTGCGGGAGACAATAGACCTGCGAGAGAAAACATCCACCAGGAAGCACTCGCCATCGAGAACCTTGGTAAATATTTTCACTGCGCACGATGCCTTGCTGGGAGGCAAGCACAAGCCTCCATAAAAGAGCCCACAGCAAGGAGATCATCGGCTGCCACCCTCCTTAGGCAACCTGGACACGCCTCACAGGCAATCAAATTCTCCCTTGTGCCTGAGAGGCTCGAGAACTTGCAATCCGGAAGCACCAGTCGGGGCAGCGGTGGTGGCAGGAACGTGGCCGTGCGCGGCCGCTCGCCAGTGGCCGGCAGACTGACCGCACCCTGGCGCGTCGGCAGGCAGGGGAGGAAGCAGAGCACAACGCCCAGGATGTCCGGCTGAAGGCCAGCCCACAGGGACACCCCCGCGTCAGTCTCCGATCTGACCTCGTGTGGGGATTCCCGAACAACCACACCTGCACAAGACACCACCAGACGGTCACTGTGTCACGCTCCAAGGCAAACAACCGCCTACACAGTACAAGCCACGAACACAACGCAATAACACCAGATCGGTCGAAGCCGGTAATCCATCGCCGCCGGCGCTGGCTCCACAGGGATCCTAGTTTCGCGACGAAGAAAGGAGGCATTTCGTCGAACAGCTGCTGCGGAACGTTCACCAGTGGATTCAGCTCCATGGGCGCCTCCAACGTTCTCCGTCAGAGGTGAAGCGGATAACTCTTACCTGGGTCTTCCTCCCGGTGGGAATCCCAATGGCTACCGGAGGTTTTGTGGCACCCGGCGCGCCGCTGGGGCTCCTCGTCGTCGTCGTCGTAGCCGTAGGTGGGATACTGGATTCGCGGGAGGAGAATCACACAAGCAAGCAGCGCTACTGGCTGGCCTCTGGTTTATTGGCTGCTGCTCTGGTGTCACAACTGTAGCTGCTGCGTGCTCACTGCTCAGGCGTCTCCTTGCCAAAAAGAATTTTTGCACGAACCTTTCAAACGAAATTCTCTCAGTAGAAAATATTGGTATCTTCCTTTCCAAAAGTAGAACATGTATTATATGTTTTTTCCGTGTGTTTCTTTTCCTTCAAACAACAGGTGGAGGCGAGCTTTGACTCTCCACATATATTTTAAGGTGTGCCTAATTGGCGTAAGCGCGCTAGTAAAGGTGCGTCTCCCCGTATGTTTTCTTTCTTTCTTTTTGTTTGCGATTTTTCTTTCCTTTTTGCGCTTTTTTTCTTTTTTTTAATCTTAGCACACATATTGTTTAAATGTTTGGTTGAAGTTTTAACCATCTTGACACTGAAAAAATTTTTAAATCTTGACTTGAAAAGTTTTGAGAATCTGAGTTGAAGTTTTCAACAATTTTTTAATTTTAATCTTAACATCAAAATTTTCAAAATATGAATTATAAAGTTTTCAAAATCTTGAGCGTGAAAGTGTTAAAATTTTTTCTTGCAAATTTTAAAGTTTTCAAAAGTTTTCAAAATTTCAAGTTTGAATTGAAAGGCTTTAAAATTTTGACTTCAAAAAGTCTTTAAATTCTTAAGTTGAAAGTTTTTTCATCTGTTAGTAAAAAAGTTACTAACAGGTGAGCGCGTGGGAGCAACAAGGCTGCCCAGTTGATTTAACACTTTTTTTTTGCAAAACTCATGTTTTTATCTCTACTACTTAAAAAATTTTGTAGTGGTGCGGTGAGCAAGCGACAGACACGCGGAATGCTATACCCCTGCGATCGCTAGATCCAACGGCCCAGATTGATGTCCTCGCACCCTACCCTCCCCCGGCCCCTAACCCACCCTCCAGACTCCGCATCCGATCCCAATCCTCCGCACCACCCCTCCCCTGGCGACGGTTCGTTGTCACCGCCGGCTGGCTGATCTCTCTACTCCCTGCGCCCGTCCTCCCTCGCCGGCTGGCTTCCGTCACGGCGGCTAACGCTGCGCTTGCCGCCGATCCTTCCCACTCCGCGTGCTGAATCGCCGTCTGCTTTGTCGATCTGCTCCGCACCGCGGAACAGCCACGAACTGCGCCTCCGGGGACCGATGCTTCGCTGGCTCTTGCTCCTCTCCCCAGTCCGCGCGACCTCCCACCGGTCGACGGTTGATCCCGTCGCCTCTCCGCCTCCGTCCTTGACGCACTTGTCTCCCTCCTATAGGTAAGTCCCTTCCTGCCTCAGCCCACCCGCCCTTCTCTTCTACAACCCTAATTACTCGGCCAGTAGCCGATTGCCGGGGTTGGCTCACGCGTCGCCCCCTGCCCTTCTGGCCACATGAAAATCTGCTCAATTTTTTTTTACCCCGTGAAGCATGTATGTAATCTGCTGATTCATCATAAGGTGCTGAATATAGTAAGAGAATCAGATGTCATAATTAGTGGAAAACATACATTGCCCACATATTACCGCAGAGGTCCCAAATTTTAACTTTTTCAGTCAAACATTGCAATGAATCGGGTCATCGCTCAATCACTGGAGTGGTGCAATCAGCCCGAAACACTATACATGCTGTTGCCTGGTGAATTATGTGAGGGAATCCCTGAAGTAGTGGCACATTCAAACTTCTTCGGTCTTAAGCTGGAACAATAGAAAAGGCACAGGATTTGTCAGTTTCTTCAGACATCGGCCAACATTGTTCATTCTCTGTAAAATTGCTAATCATGGTTTTTATACTACCAGGTAACCAAACAGGACTCAGTTGACCTAAGATTTCGAGTTTTTATCAAACACACAAATCCGACAAATTAGTTAGCTTGCCCCGCTTCCGCATTCTACATTCCTGTTAATGAATGTTGTAATTCTCTTGCATAAAATGGGTTTAAAGTATGAATACCTGGTATTTGATTGATGATTCTGTTATGCCCTTAATGTAATTTTTGGTCCGAAAATTAAACAGAGCGTGCATCTTATTACTAAGACATTCTAGATTTCTTTTGTGCACAGGATAGATGCAGCAGCATATGATTTTCAGCTGCTTTACTATGCGGGACCTTTCGGCCTACTATTATGAGATTATGCCGAACCTATATATATTAGCTCGGACCATAAGTGATAGATGCATTTCTAGTTGAATGGTGCTTCACTAATCATATATTGTGAGCATGGATATTTGCTGAATTGTTTCCAATGATTCAGCATTTGATGCCACCGTTATAAAATCTGTCCTTTTTCTGCTGAATGCATATGCTGCCATGTTTTATGTTCGTAAATAACAATTATATATGTTGATGGCATCATGTAAAGTTGAAAGTTATCCTAATAGAATAAACTATATGAGAATGTTAAAAATTGGCTATCGTGAAACGTATCTGCAGAAAAGGTCAACGATGTCAGACATTAAAACGGAGGGCGTAATATTTTTACAAGACTACAATTACCGGTTTCTGGTGCATTTTGCTAAACAAGGCACTTTTCAGCAGGAGAGTAATTTTTTGTGGGTCCTGGTTATGTACATATGGAATAATCATCCTGGTGGATGCGCTCACAAAACACACCAACATGCCATGTCAATAAGCTCCAAGCGATTGATATTTTGGTGCTTATTTAGGACGTTTGCATGAATTAAGTAGTCTATATTGGCAGGCAGGTGCACGCTCTTACTAAAACAGCCTTTTGAATTTGACAGAAGTCTAACAGTAGTGTGTAATCAAATCTTCACCTTTGAGTTTTATATAGAAGGATTATCTTCACAGTCTGTTGAAAAAAAAATTTTCCATTGCTATACTACAAGAGTTGTTTTCTTTTATGATTTTCAAAGTCATGCTTCAATTTTGCACGATCTTGTATTTTTTTTATTTGTTATGGTGCCATAAGCAAAATGAATTTGTAATTGTTTTATGTTTCCTCTGTAAAGTAGGCGGCAGGGAGGTGGACAATCCTGGTGGTGTGGAGGGAGGAACCTGGCGACGTGGAGGTGTGGAGGCAATCCTGTCCCTTGCTGCGAAGGGGCGGATAGAGGAGTACCCTCCCTAGGAAATTAACTTAGGACTATATACACGCGCGGAGGAATACCCGTACTGAGCTGTCACCATCAGCGGCCCACCTCTCATCCACAGCATATAACCCCAAATAATTATATCCCGTAATCTAGACACCACGTCTAAGCTACCAGATACCACTCTAATATCATCGTCATGACATAGAGTAATTGCATAAGCGAACATTATACCCTTACCAATGCATCTCCCAGATAAGCTAGCAGTATAATCAGTATAACATGAACATAAAGTAAAGTTGGCATTCATTTATTCGGAAAGTATTTCAATACCAGAAACATATAAATAAGAGTATTCTAATAAAAGTACAAAGTTTACAAAAGAGGAAAGGAAAGCTGCTAGAGCCATACCCGAACTCTTCCGAAGGCTTCCGGACTTCGATTTCTACTCTATTCCTACTCCACTAGCTTAAGAACGCTAAACTAAACTTGAGAGAATATGAGAGAGCTTTGCTTGGATTGTGTGTGGAGGAAGTGAGAATGAGAGCTCCTTTTATAGCTTGAGAATGACGGTTGTGGCGGTTGGAATGGTCGGGAATACCCTCCAACTGCCATAGGGAGTCGATCTCAGCCGTCCAAGAGAACCTTGGATCGAATGGTGCCGCGGTGGGTTCGGCCAAACCATGGGCTGGGCCGGCCTGGCCCAAAATTGGCAGGTGGCCACCTCTACTGCTCTCATCCGCAGACTTGTAAATTTTGGCCCAGTTTATCGTGTCAATTCTGAGTTCTTGGCCCATTCATGCATAAGTTTGATCCTCTACATCGTCCGATTGATTTATCGTCTGGTTTGATGTCGATTCTCCTCCACTTTATGGTTATTCTCTGCAACAGGTTAGTAAACCTAATACTAGTGGAATATTATTATCTTAACATAAATATGGATTGCAAGAATAACTAGTTCTCCTTTATTTTGGTAATATTGACGGTTGAAACTGATCGCTAACGACCATCAACACACTCACTGTATGGATGAAACTAAAAGTACGTGTCTGAAGCATTGCAGAAATGTTGTGTACATGGGCCATCGTCGATTCCTTGTTGCAAACCACTATGTACGGAAGAAAGGCAAGCACTTCGAACATAAGGCATGCCACCGTACTAAGTCTAAACATCACAGTGGGAAAACAGTGTTTGCTATGGTGAAAGATCTTAAAGTAGTGTTTGGAAAGGGGCCTGGCAGCCAACCTACAGAGAGCGAAGATGGTAACGAGGCGGTGTGGAAGAAGAACTCTATTTTTTGGGAGTTACCATATTAGGAAGTCTTGGACGTCTGCCACACAATCGACGTGATGCACATCACTAAGAACCTTTGCATAAACCTGCTGGAATTCCTAGGTGTATATGGGAAGTAAAAAGATACAATGGAAGCACGTAATGATCTGAAGCATATGGAACAAGACCTTCCCTTGGAACCAAAGGAGAAACGAAGCCAATACTTGAGTCCAGCTAGCTACACTCTTAGCAAGGCACAGAAGGAAAATATGTTTGAATGCTTGGAGAACATCAAGGTACCGTCTGGATACTCCTCGAATATAAAGCGAATAATAAGCATGAAGGAGAAGAAGTTCACAAACCTAAAGTCTCATGACTGTCACGTGTTGATGACATAGCTGCTACCTGTTATAATTCGGGGTATCCTTCCCAACAATGTCCGGGCAATAATAACAAAGCTATGTGTTTTCATGAACGCAATTTCGCAGAAGATCATTGATCCGGATAGATTAGAAGCCCTTCAAAATGATGTGGTGCAATGTCTTGTCAGCTTTGAGTTGATATTTTCACCTTCATTTTTCAATATAATGACGCATCTGCTTTGTCACCTTGTCAAAGAGATCGGTATTCTCGGGCCTATGTACCTACACAACATGATTCCTTTCGAGAGGTACATGGGCATTCTAAAGAAGTACTCCCTCCGTATTTTAATGTATGACGCCGTTGACTTTTTGACAAACGTTTGACCTTTCGTCTTATTCAAAAAATTTATGTAATTATGATTTATTTTATTGTGACTTGATTTATCATCAAATGTTCTTTGAGCATGACATAAGTATTTTTATATTTGCATAAAAATTTTGAATAAAACGAGTGGTCAAACGTTGGTCAAAAAGTCAATGGCGTCATACATTAAAATACGGACGAAGTATGTTCGTAACCGTGCTCGTCCGGAGGCAAGCATTGCCAAGGGGTATGAAACAGAGGAGGTCATTGAATTCTATGTAGAATTTATTGAAGACCTTCGCCCAATCGAGGTGCCCGAATCACGCCATGAAGGGAGACTATGGGGAAAGGGGACTCTCAGAAGGAAAGCAATAATGACCGTAGACAACAATTTATTCCGTAAAGTACATTTCACTGTTCGGCAACAATCTTTATTGGTGGCTCCTTACACGAGGAGCACTTGGCTCTAGTTCGCGCCAGAAACATCAGTAAGTCCGATGCATGGATTACACGCCATCACATTGATACTTTCCCCGCGTGGCTGCAACAACATCTCATGGGTAAAGAGACGATTAACCAACAACTAGCCTTCCTAGTGAGGGGACTATCGGGCTCGATCAGTACATTCTAAGGATATGAGATCAATGGGTACACATTCTACACGAGAGCCCAAGAAATAAAGAGCACGAACCATAACAGTGTTGTTCGTATCGATGCCATGAGACACGATGGTACAACTGGCACGTATTACGGTGCCATCGAGAACATATATGAGAATTTGACTGTGGACCTCTAAAGGTCCCTCTGTTCCGGTGCCAATGGGTTAGGCTAACCGGTGGAGACGTAATGATTGAGAACAGTGGGATGATAATGGTTGACCTTAACAAGGTTGGTGTAACACCCCAGGTAACCACGTACCTAGAGTGCCACACAAAAATACACTCAAAACCACTAACTCCCAAGATTTTTAGAAATTTCGGCAGAGTCTCCCCTATAATACGGACATCCACGGCAAACAATTATAAGATAACTCAACAACGATATAATCCACACAACCCAAACCGTCCTAGCTCCATAAATTCCACGTGAAAATAGGGACGGAAACTTTAAATGTCCTTTATAAGTTCTATGCAAAACTTATGCTAAACATAATCATAGTTTAAAACTAAATTTCAATAGTGTGCAACAATAATGTGTAGTCCAAAGGTGCAACTCCTGCCCCATGCCGATCAATGTCATTAGGTACCTAAAAACCAAATTAAACACAAGAGTGAGTAACGAATACTCAGCAAGTACAATATTGATCTAGTAAAACATATACAGGTTTAATGCAATAAGAAACCAATATGAAAGGTTGGATTTACTTTATTCTAAAACAAAGAAGCCAAAAGATAGTAGTTCCCTCCCAGGCAGGTATGAATATCCTCTTAGCATTACCGGTAAGCCGAGAAAGCGTGATCAGCGCTTCTCAAGGATCATGAATAAAGATCCAAATTGCACTCCCATGACTACACATGGTACTTGAATATTGTGAACCAAACAATCGGAAGAATGAAGCATGAATAACGTCGTGAACTTGAACATGAAGTGAAACATGAATATGTAGCATAATACCAAAACCACACAGTTGATAATAGGAAGCTTCGAATAATAATTGTGTAAGTGAAACCGAAAAGTAACACAGTTTATCCATCACACAAGTCCGTCTTGTACTTACCTTAACTCCTTCGATAATCCGACTAAACTCCTCCAACATTAGAACCCTCCACACATGTGAAGCAAAACTACACATAAACCATAATACTCAACTAATGATAGTTATGAGGGATATTTACTAAAATCGAGACCTGGAACATATAAACCTTTTACCGATTTGTATTAAATATACTATAGTTGTTCTATTACTGTTTTATGCGTAATTCACAAACTGTCTAACGGAATCTAGCAAATAATACAACTTCGGACATCTAGACAAAATTTCCTACATCTTTCATGTTGGGCACAAACTCAGATTAAGCCTCTATTGGTCTCAG
The DNA here is from genome assembly GCA_009805545.1 of Oryza longistaminata. Taxonomy (NCBI): domain Eukaryota; kingdom Viridiplantae; phylum Streptophyta; class Magnoliopsida; order Poales; family Poaceae; genus Oryza; species Oryza longistaminata. Next base: position 16,327,731 of record CM020189.1, read on the forward strand.
ATTAAGTAAATCTAATTACTGTCCCTGTTAAAACAGACCCGGTCAGCAGTACTGTTTCTGTTGTTTCTCCTAAACCGTTTATTGGAAACAAGCGAAACCAATGGCGTTAGAAAGATATCGACATTGACTACAAATTTTATTTAGGACAATTAATCTGAATCCTTACGGTGTAATACCAGATTTGAAAATACTATTGTCAGCCCATAAACAACATCTAAAAACACCCGACCGGCAATCCGATCGATTCCCACGTGAAAATTGAACTACCATGGATTAAGAGCAGTTACCCTTACAAAGGACAAAGGAGAAAAACAAATTTGAAACTATTAAGTGTGGCGGAAGGGGCGGACGCTGGGCGATGCCACGTAGGATAGGAACAGTGCGCGGGGTGGAATTTTTGCAAAAAACCCCTCCATTTTGTGTGTAATTCTAATTAGGTCCCTGCAGAACAGTACCTATGTGACATTTTTTTGCCAGGAGGACCTTAGGAAATCCGTGTATTTCATAAGAAGTAGAAAAAGAACCCGAATTAGGACCGCGCTCTAAAATGTGGAAGCTGAGGGGTTTTTCCGAAAAATGACGCCCACTACCCTAACCCTAGCCGCCGCTGCCCCTTCCTCCCTCTCGTCTCTTCCTCACCCTTACCCTCTCCCGTCCCGCCGCCGCCTCCGCCTTCGCCTTCCGCCGCCGCCGCCGCCTCCGCCTCGCGCAGCCGCGTCCACCGCCGCCACCGCATCCACCTCCACTGCCGTCGCGTCGCCATTGGCGAGGCGAGCCGCCATCTTTGCCTCGGCCACCGCCGTCACCTCACGCCGCCGCTGCCAACTACTGCATCCAGCCGCCGGCGTCCGGCTCTTCGTCGATGAGCTGAAGGCCCAGATCCTGGCGGCGAGATAGCCGTGGGGTTCCGGCCGCAGCAACCCATGGGGAGACGGCGGAGGGAGTGGGGGTCGACGCCGGCTTGGATTTGGAGGCGGATACGGTCTTCATCCACCCGACGGCAGATCTGAGCATGTGCATTTGTGGCGGCGCGAGGCAGCAGGCAGCGCCTCGCCTCTCGGTGGCTTGCTTCTTCCGTCCCGACTACGCCTGCACCAAGGTGTACGCCCCCACGCTCCACTCCTACTCCGACGCGCCGCCGCCGCCGCCGGTCTACAGGAGCACCACCATGCCGAAATTCCTCTCGCATTACAGAGCCAAAGGCCTTGACGGCCGATCCGCGCTGGACCACTTCAGGATCCCTCCTTCATCTCCACCACATTAATTTCTTGCTTGCTTGCTTATTAGCAGTAGAGTACTACACTAATATTGTTATTTCGTCGTCTACTTAGTACTACTCCACTAGATATGCCCTGATGGGCTAGGGCGAGCCAGGGAGACTGCGCGAGCCATGAGCTTGCGAGTTGCGAGAGCTGGGGCTGGCCACTGTTTTCAGGCCGCTCGGCAAGCTAGGAGGCAAGAGCTTGGAGCCGGGAAGCTGATCTACTTCTCCAGACTCCAGTTATGTCCTGCAATTCGTAACTCCCTTCAGCGAGTGGTATGACTTTATTCTTTCGAGACTTCTAGCATCTGATCTATTTGTCGATTAAAGGGATTTAACATATGTTAATTGATTTACTAGCAGTTCAAGTGACACCCCCACCCCAAAATAACTAGATCACGAATCTATCAAAGAGTTAAAAATAACTTATTCTTCTGTTAGTGATTTTAAATAATCCATAAAACTAACTTGGATTATATGAGCTCCTCAGGAATGGCACACAAGCAGTATCTCTCAACATCAACAATGGACATCTCAACAATGGGAGAGTTTAGTTATTACAGAGTTCAGAGCATAAGTTAGTCTGTAAGTTAATCTTATATTTCATGTTGCCTGATGCCCTGATCTATTTACAATTCGAAAGTTTACATTTTTTTTGCTGGACAACATTTTGTGCTTAACATATATGCCTGTGAAGTTAGCTTGGAAGAAATCGGATCCAAAACTAATTAAAGATTGGCCTTGGTCTTTTGATTCGATTCAAAATCTTTTCTCTTACATACTGCACACTCTGCCTTGTTTCTGTAGGAGAACCTCTCACATCAAGGGTTCAACAAATAAAGAAGTATTTAGCTGATTTTGAAACTGGGTAGGTAACTAAGTACATGTTCATCAATTTTCAAGGTCTAATGCTTCATGCTGAGGCTGATTTTTATTTTTACTGAAGCACTAATGTACTTCCAAACTGTTTCCTCAGAGGTTCTGCCACTTATGTACCTGAGTTCCCAAGAAAGCTTGATTGGTTGAATACAGCGCCACTTCGGTTTGGAAGAGTGATTTAAACTCATTTAGTCATTTTAGGTTATTCTCAGTAGCTGCACCTTTGCTACAGTACAAGTTGTTCCCCTTTTTTTTATTCCTGTTCAAGAGAAGGCATCATTTTTAGTTGGGTTGATTTTCAGCTGTATACAAACATGCTGATTGACGAATGACAATTTGTTTTCGTTTATTTTCTGCTTCGTAGTTTAGGCCCGCGGAAATACAGCATTATCACTTAAAGCTATTACATATTTTTTTGGTGCAGGATTTAAAAGGAAGAGTGGTCCTGTTGGATTTTTGGACCTATTAGCTGCATCAATTACATGCATGTCTTGCCCGACCTGGAATTTATACAGAAGAAGTATTAGGAAAAACCTGTCTGCTTCTGTCTTCCTCGCATGCTGGACTGTATGTTTAGTTTTCTTTTAAGAGCTTTAGGCTGGAACCAATACATGATTTATAACTTTCATACTTAACATTTGTTCTGATATATTATAGCTGCAGTATTTCTGTGCCTTAAATTTTGACAATGGTAATCCTAATTTTATTTGTAATGATGTATTTCTTTTCATGTTCCTTTTCTCCTAACTGTTCTCAGTACTGATCATATGGTGATTTGTTATTCCTGAAACTGAGTTTTCCTCAAAATATTGTACTGAGTTTTCTTGGAAGAAGCATAAGGGGTGAAGTATGATCAATTTTCTCATTGTAACATCGCAATTTAAAGTATGTTCATTTTTCTTGTTATGTTTTTCATTGTCACACTTCTACAATTTTCATGTCAAATTGGGATTGTGGTTTTGTGACTAATAAGCAATGTTTGCTTGCAGGCCCTCTGAAATGATATGTTTCCCTATCTCACTATTTCGGCTTCACATGTCTGTTTTGCATTTGAATGGATACACAGAATTTGTGTATAATATTTATTCAAGCAGTGTATCAACCACAGGAAAAAGGCTAAGTAAGTATATCTTATGTTCCTGTCAGATTTGAAATATCATGTTATGAACATGGTCATGACATACGCTGGCTTTTAAACATATTAAGCAAGCTATTTTAAAGTGCACTTTCACATGATTGTTTTGTATGTTGTGTGCTTTGCAGTTCTGCATAAGAATTTTCTAATAAAAATTACATAGTTTCCTTTTCTGGTTGCATCAAAAGTTATTATTGCCTTTATGCTAGGTCTGGGTTCGATTCCACTATGCTTATCCTGATGCGTTTGATAAGCTTTTCCATCTAACATGAGGTCGTGTCTGTAAGGCATCAAGGAGTATCAGCTTGAGTGAAGATATTTCTACAGGTTTCTTTCCTGGTTTAATTTGCTGATTAATGATGTGGCAAAGATCGGATTCTCATGGTCTCTGGGTAGCTGATTGCTTGCATCGGGGTTCTTCTAGCTGCCAAATTCCTAGGTGTTCCCTCTTTTTGTTGCGCTTGGGGCTAGCTAAGGTTTAGGTTCCTGCTGTTAGGATTCTGTACCAAGATGGTGGTGGCCTGATTACAGCTAACTGGAATTCTTTGAAGGGAGTAAGGCCCTGTTTCTTTCAGCTTGGGATTATTATAATCCAGATTATTGGGAGTAAGCTGAAAGAAACAGACAACTTATTGAAGTAGCTTATTATAATCTGGAGCCCAGCTATAATAATCTGATAAGCTCATTTAGGTGAGCTTTTTCCAGATTATTGGGTGAAAAATTACCCACCATGCCACCCCACTCCCTCTTTAGACTTGCAAACCCAATAATATAGGCTCTAATAATCTAGGAAAGAAACAACTATCCGCTTATTCTACTACAGATTATAACAATCTAGCTTATAGTAATCTGACTCAATAATCTAGATTATAATAATCTTAAGCTGAAAGAAACAGAGCCTAAGTT
>CM020189.1:16340001-16360426 GCA_009805545.1 Oryza longistaminata
CCATCGTGAGCTACCATTAAATATAACCATAATTAATAATGTAGTATGATTCATCCCATTAATGGCTAATGTTTCTAAGCATGGCTAAGCAATTATACCTATAGCATCTAGCTGAACCAATCCAATATATAAGGTCCAAGCTAATCAAATTATAACCCATAGGAAAATAAATTCACTTTGGCCATATTTAAATGGGAAAGGTTCACCACCCGATGACATTTGATGCATAAGTTGAAATAAAACATTAGCTTCAAACGGGTTCAACATGCTCAAAGGGTTGCTTGGGATCTGTGTGACTTGCCTTGAGCTTCCGCAAACACTTCTGAACCTTCCTCAACGAAAACGCTCTCCTCCAGAACGTCAGAAACTAAAGCAAAAGAACAAAATCAACAACAAAAACATACAAAAAAAGCATAAACAGTACATGTGGATATTTTTAACATGTAGATCCTGATTTTTTGAAAAATTTAGCAACTTGAATCACTCGAATCCGAGCTACGATGATTTAGTTATGAATTTTTGAAGTTTTAACCGATTTGCATCTAATAAAGAAAAAAACTAAAAAAAAGAATTATGACGTCATCACCGCCGGCAGACGCGGGCGACGACCTCGCCGCGCTAGAGAGGTCGGCTGGCGAACGGAGGACATCTACGCGTAGATGGCGACAACGCGAACTTACCAGTACTAGCAAACTTGACGGACGACGACGAACGGCGGCCGGCGGCGAGCTCCTAAGGCGGCGCGGCTCTCCGGTGACCGGCGACGGCGGCGAAGGGGCGGCCGAGGTCCTCACCTTCGCGCGCACCCGACGGCGGCGATGGGAAGCGACAGCGACGGCGCTAGAGGCGGCGCTACGGGTGACGAGGAGCTCGGGAGTTGGGGCAAACGAAAGAGGACGCCAAGGGATGCTATATATAGGCTTGGATTGAAGAGATCGAGCTCCAACCGAGAGGAATCGAAGCCGGAAAATCTTCGAGTTAGTTTGGAGAGACAAACTCAAACGGACTCGATTTGGTTTATCCGGGAGAAATTGGTCTCCGAAACCTTAGGGGAAAGGAAGAGGATAAGCAGGAGATTATTTCCCCTCAACTAATCGGACTCGAGGCGATCGGGAAGGACGGATTTGGCGGGCAAGGCGGCAGCTCGGGCTCGGCTAGGCACAGCGGCCAGCTGGAGTTAGGGGGTGGATCCGACATGTGGGCCCCACATATCGGTGGCTAGAGGAGGAGGGGGCGGGCGGCTCGGCATGGGCCGGCGTGGGCCGCACGAGGAGAGAAGAGTTGGGCCGGAAACGGCCCAACAACTTAGGAGAGGATTTTAAAGATTTTTCCAATTAAAATAACCTCTAAATGATCTTTGAATTGTTAAAAATACTTCCAACGCTCAAATAATTTCAAGAGAAAAATCCTGAAAATACTTGAACACTCAAAGTACTTAACAAAATTATAATCAGACCATTTAATGATTAATTTAATATGTGGGTAATTACAGAAATGTTCTTTGTAAGATTAAAATTATGAGTTGAGCTCCGAAAAATCCGAGAAAATTCCAAAGAGTATAATTAACCATGGAGAATTTAATAAAATTGAATCCATCCAAGCTTTATATTTAGGAAATTTTATTTCCCACATTTAACTTCACTTGTAAATTAATGAACATTTAATATAAATTCTAATAATAATTTATGAAATAATTTATAAAATCCTGAACGAAAATCAGGATGTGACACGCCGGTTGGACCGCCGCACCAGAGAAAACACAAATTGAAGAACTCTTAAAGTGGATGACGACTTTATTGCTTCTATCTGTTTTACAAAAGTGCAACAACAGCACTCCTTACAAAAAATCTCGACTAAACTCAAAACCCTAGCTAAACTAGCAACTCAATTGCTCTAAAAACACGATACGGGAAGCCTCACGCTCCCCCTCTAATTTATACATGAGGTAGGCAGCCTAAAGCACGAACCAACTATACTAAGAGTCCTAAACAGCCATAGAACCCTCTAGTACAGACACAAACTTAACATAACCAATCGTACAAATTTGGACTCCTTCTAAATTCGACTCCGCATCCCATACACACACAATACCTCCATCGTATGCCTTATTCGAATCTCCATCAACCACGTGCATCAACTCTAGCCTTAGTATCCCGCATGATATCTGACCACCACATGACATCGTCTTACCACCAAGCCGACTCCCAGTCCATCACACGCAAATACTCTCTCGAGGCATCGAGTCACCTAACACATGAAATAAACAAAGAAACCATATTCCGAGACCAAGCTATCCCTAACTTGACTCATTAGTAGCAAACAACAGTATTAGATACGTATAGTATCCATCTAGAAGCCATAACCATGAGACAATCACGGATATCCAAAGAAACAACCCGAAACGAAACCGACGCAGCGTCGGCCGGTCAGACCGTGGCCGGCCGGTCTGACCGCTCACAAAGCTCCGGTCTTACGGCAACCACGCGCCCGGTCTGACCGGTCCCGATAAACCAGTAAACCCTGTTCATCTCCTGAAAATTGATTATCTCCAAAACCACTTCGACGATAATCTCCAAATATCAAAACCGATAATCAAAGATACCAATTGTTCATCACAGAATAAGAATCAAAACACACTTTGATCTTACAATCTCCCCTTGATGAACACATTGGCAAACCCATTAAAAATGTTTTGGGTTTTTGAAAAATAAAAACAAAAAGTGGTAAAAAGCACACTTCGTACAAATGTACACATCGTGCTCAAAAAACCCAAAAGAAAACTTCCCTCCTTTTTAAAAAGAAAGAAATCCCAATTGAACAAAAAAACATGCCTCTTCTCAAAAACACATGCTCTTCTCAAAAAACTCTTCTCTTCTCCCCTTGCTTCTCTTAAAAATCCAAAACTTTTCACAATTACTTATCCTCCTTTTGACAATGATTTCATCAAGCATTAGAATTATGTTCATTAATATTCAAAAGCTTAGCATACATATCGCATATCAAGTCATGTGTTGCAATAAAGAGAAGATGAACCCATCTATAAACAGAACAAGCATGCATTAAAAGTATAACATGAACCAAAGATTTTACAATAAGCTTGAATCAACAATCAAAATCATGATCATTACGATTTATAATGTAACATCTTTACAAGCACATAGATTGAAGAAATAAACACTAAACACATATACCTATTGCATTTATCACTCTTTCTGAAATAACCTTTAGCACAAAAATAACCAAGAGAATTTTTTAACTTTTTCTTGAGCCTTTTTGCTCATATTTTTCTCTTTTTTTATATTCCGGGTACGTCCCTGTCGTCAAGACTATTTCCAGGGATTCGGCACCCATTATTTTGCTCACATCGAATACGTCCTTGTCGTCAAGACTGTTTGCGAAGGATTTTGGTGTGGCGCGGCTGATCGGCGACCGGCGGTGGCGGCGGCGGCTAGGGCTAAGCGGCGGCGGCGCTACGGGTGACGAGAGGGCTCGGGAGTTGGGGCAAATGAAAGAGGACGTCGAGGGGATGCTATATATAGGCTTGGATTGAAGAGATCGGACTCCAACCGAGAGAAATCGAGCCAGGAAAATCTAGGTTTAGTTTTGGAGAGATAAACTCGAAAACGAGTTTGATTCGGATACAATACGAAGCAATTAGCTCCGATTTTTTGGGGAAAAGATAGAGGACAACAAGGGGATAAAAACCCCTCAACCAATCGGACACGGGGACGACCGGTTTGGGCGAATTCGGCGGGGGATGGCGGCGGCTCGGGCGTGGGCTCGGCCGGTCGGAGGTTGAAGACAACCCCGATATGTGGGCCCCACATGTCGGCGGCTGTGAGGAGGGGGAGGCCGGCGGCGGCTTGGGCCGGCTTGGCCTCGCGCGGGGAGAGAAGAGTTGGGCCGAAAACGGCGCAACAAAGGGTTTTTAAAACTTTTTCAATTAAAATAATTTGTGAAATGTTGTTTCATTTATTAAAATTACTTCCCTTGCTCAAATAATTCCCAGAAAAATCTAGAAAATAGAGGAACAAGCAAAGTATTTAATGAAATTTTATCTAGCCCAATTTTAGGTTGAAATTTTTCCTAGATTATTAGAGTTTAACTTGTAGGCTTTTAAAATAATTTCTAAAAATGATTTAAAATATGCATTATTAATTTAGGCGATTTTTAGTGCGTGACAAAACTGGTCTTTTGTTTTCCCCTTATGCTTTGCAAAAATTGCTCATGATTTAATATGCAGTAGTAATCAGCAGACTTGCAATACTAACAAGAGAATGATATTTACCTTCAAAGTCTTTGGCAATCAGGTCCCTTTGTTTGGCTAATGCGGCTTTGTTATCCTCCAAAGCTTTGATCCTTTTTTCCAGATCTATTATCTTGGCAGTTTGTACTACAAGATACGTGGAAGTCAGCAGTTGCATACATAAGACTGATTAATAAAGTTTCTAACCTTTGGAGGAGCCACTCAGCTCAAAATTGGCATCCTGAAGTTCTGCTATTCGATTCCTGTGGTCATGTTCTCTCTTTCTGGCTTCTTCCTTGGTTTCATGGAGTTTTGCTCTAGTTTCTTCCAAGCTGCCGAGATGAGGAACTAATCTCTCCAGAGTAGCAGTTTTAGCCTCATTCCTTCAATGAATTCTCTACAGACATCAAGATTAGTTCAACATATCTTTTCGAAGATTAAAAGGCTTAAAATGACAAGTACTTACATTTACAAGCCGAGTGGCTTGATTCAATGTCCTTGTCAGCTGGGCAACTTCATCTTCTTCTTGTTGTCTATTTGTCACTATGCCCTATGGTTGCTGATCATCATCCCACCATTTGACCAAAATTGGTGTCCGGGAGTCTTCTACAGATTTAATATGAAGAATTTCCTCCTCATCACCAATAATTGGGCCTTTATTGATATGAGAATTAGCAAGACAAAAAGGAAGAGGATTTCAAATAATAGCATGCTTATAAAATAGGTTACCTGTGATAATTTGCGGTGGAGGCTGAGCTGGTCCCTCAACTTTGTCAAATTGACTAGGACCTGGTTTGGAACTCTCGTCCCGGACTAGAGGAGGGCTACTTGCATGATCTTCAACTTGAGGGATTTCTTCATCTCCATCCGGGATTAATCGGTGAGAGTCTTGTCTTTCTTCACCCGACTGACTGACAGTCGGGGGCTCCTGGCTCGATGGCATTTCAGCTGATGCTGACTGGCTACCAGTCGGGGGAACCTTGTTGGTCTCGGCTTCGCCAATTCCCGACTGATCACCAGTCGGAGCTTCATCTTTACTCGCCTCTGAGACCTTGGTAGAGACGTCTTTCCCAGCAGTTTCCGAGCTAACTGCTGGGTCGGCAGATTTTCCAGTCGGATCGATGTCCGACTGTTTTCTAAGACAGAAATGCATAATGAGATTTACAATATCTCTATACACACAATTAGACGTGTTATCAAATCAAAGATGAAATAATATTTACCTCGACGACGTTCGGATTTTTTGGCTTCGGCCGACCAACAGCTTTCTTCTTTGGAGCATTAGCCGATTTAAGGCGTGGGCTGACAGGCTTATCCTCTTCATCGTCTTCGTCATCACAAACGATCAGTTTTCTCTTTCGAGAACCTTATTGTTCAGTCTGATCCGGGCTTTTTTGTTGCGCCTTCGGATTTATCTTCGGACCACCAGCTGACTGTCTAGTCCTATGGCGTGGAGAACGGTGCTGGGTAGTTGGAGGATTGGACTTGATAAGAGCATTTTCCTACAAGCGAAAATAATGAATTTCTATCAACAATAGAAATGAAATAATTGAACAAGTTCCAATCTTAGCGCAGGAGGAGGATTGTAGGCGCTGAATGGCACTACAGGAAGTATATGGGAGTAGTCGACAACGATTCTTGAAGAGAATATCTTGTACATCCTCTCCTTCATAATCTTGAAGTTAAGAGATTCAGGATCTTCCCGATTAGGATCATTCTTCCCATCATATTCAAATGCCGCCCGAGATCTTTCGTTTATAAGAGCCAGTTGGGACTTAATGAAGTGCCGAGTGATCTGCTCACCCTTGAGGCCCTGCTCCTTTATTTTGAACACTCTATTCAGTAGTTCAAGGGCTTGAGCAGCTTCATCCCCCATGGGCAGAGAATTCCAGATGGCTTGAGGCTTGGGAGGACAGTAATAGTACTCGGGAAGAGCAGGATCAGGGTTCTGGATATAGAACCAGCTAGCGTGCCAACCCTTGTTGGAAGTTTTGAAAGGTGGAGAGAAATACTTCTGGCGCAAAGTGCCCCAAAGCTGAAGACCAGAACCCCCAACTATGCAAGGATTATTTTTATCTGGTTGGGGCTTAAGAAAGAAAATTCTACGAAAAAGAGCAAAATAGGGATGGATGCCCAGGAAGGCTTCACACAGATGAGTGAAATTAGCTATATGAAGGACAGAGTTGGGGTTGAGATGGTAGATGTTGATCCCATAAAACTTGAGGATTCCCTGAAAGAAATCAGATGTCGGCAAAGAAAAACCGGAATAGAAGAAATGCGTGAAGACGACGACCTCGTGTGTATCATGGGTTGGAAAGGCCTCACCAAATGTGGGACGCCATCGATGGTTTCCTTGCTCGGCAGAACCCCGTGCGCCACCATCTCCTTGAGGGTTTCTTCTTTGACATCCGATGGAGCCCATTGGCTTTGCCAGTTTTCTCTCTCATCCGCCATTGATGGATTTGAGCGAGAGAAATCTAGGGCTTTGGAATGATGAATTTGAGGGAAATCTAGGAACGAAGGTCGAGCATGCGATTTTGAGTCAAGAGCGAGTAAAGGCGGCGGATTATCGCGGCGCAGCAGCAAACCCTAGTTTGGAGCGGCGGCTGTTTTTACTGTAGCTTAAAATGGGGATCGAGCGACTGTTGCGGCGAAGAAGACGAAGGGGTAACCCTTCGGCGGGATTTTATTCCTGGGTATCAGAAAATGCTATTGGGCCTAGGTTTGCACAATATTTTCAGCCCATTTATACTTTCGGTGTGGCGAATTTACAATCCTTTGGGACTTGGGCTTAATTCTTCGCTTAGGCAAAGAAGCTCGTAAACAAAAAGCCCAGTACAGTTAAAATCCTTTTTTGTCGCAGTTAGTGAATTCTTTTAGAATCACTACGATGCATTTAAAAAAAGGTGCCCGACAGCAAAAACGTTATGTTGTTCTTTGCTGACTTTTTCATAAGTCACAAGACTGTTTTGGGTTAAGCCAAGAACGATTGGTTCAATATTTGAAGACCAAGTGTTCTTAATTAAGCAAAATCCTTTTTTGTCGCAGTTAGTGAATTCTTTTAGAATCACTACGATGCATTTAAAAAAAGGTGCCCGACAGCAAAAACGTTATGTTGTTCTTTGCTGACTTTTTCATAAGTCACAAGATTGTTTTCGGTTAAGCCAAGAACGATTGGTTCAATATTTGAAGACCAAGTGTTCTTAATTAAGCAAAATCCTTTTTTGTCGCAGTTAGTGAATTCTTTTAGAATCACTACGATGCATTTAAAAAAAGGTGCCCGACAGCAAAAACGTTATGTTGTTCTTTGCTGACTTTTTCATAAGTCACAAGATTGTTTTCGGTTAAGCCAAGAACGATTGGTTCAATATTTGAAGACCAAGTGTTCTTAATTAAGCAAAATCCTTTTTTGTCGCAGTTAGTGAATTCTTTTAGAATCACTACGATGCATTTAAAAAGGTGCCCAACAGCAAAAAAACGTTATGTTGTTCTTTGCTGACTTTTTCATAAGTCACAAGATTGTTTTCGGTTAAGCCAAGAACGATTGGTTCAATATTTGAAGACCAAGTGTTCTTAATTAGGCATTTTTATGCTTATTTTTCTTAATAGAGGCCGAAATCATGGCATAGGCCAACTTGATTTCTTAGTCCTTTTTACTAGGCGGTTGATTAATCCACTAAGAGTTTAATACTCAGATGATATATCACAAATGCTGAATTTTGCTCAACAGCAGTTGGTAGATCCATTATGGGTTTATATATTACTCAAATCAGATTACCACATATGCTTTATAATTGGGCTTGAATTTTTTATTTAATAGATTAGAGCCGTCGGCGTAATTTTCAGATAGAGTCGAATATGCTTTAATATTAGATTACTTCGGTAATTATAAATATAAAACCAGTCGGCTAGCTGACTACTTTATCCTTGACTATATGTTTAGTTTTTCCAACTAATCACATAGTCGGGGGCTACACCTAATTAGGTGCATGTCGATGCACCTAAATCTCTAACCTTTTTATTTTTATTTCTTATCTTTTCAGCCCTTCACAGCCTTTTAACCAAAGAGCTTGGGAGACTAAGGCAGGAGTAATCGAAGCACTCGAGATTTCTATTCAATGATTCGGGAGAAGATTATTTCGTCGACTGTGAAGGTCTCAAGGGCTACTATGGAGTTTATGGATATCCCATACCCACATGGCATGGATATCCGACTAGTTATAGGGGATGACATGTATAGATAGAATATATTTAGTAAAGGACTCGGTAGATATGTAAACTTGTATATCAAGGAAACACCTCATAGTTCTAGTCGGTTATGATTGTAGTTTATCTCGTACACCTATTCCGTTAGGAATATGGACTGTATTTTGTAAATACCGACTCCTCCCCCTATATAAGGAGCGGTTCGGGTGCCTCTTGGGGCAATAACTTTTCCCACAGATCATACGATCAATAACACACTCGGCGGATCAATCCCCGGACAGGAGTAGGGTATTACTTCTCATTGAGAGAGCCTGAACCTGTATAAACCTCATGTCTCTTAACCCATCCACTTTTCCTGCTTGATTGCTACCCCCTTTTAGTATTGTCGAAATCTTGTTTCGACGCCGAGGTAAGTTCTTCACCCATTATCACCGACTGTCCTTTGCAAAACTCGCTCGAAATCAATATTTAGGGTTTCTTGCTTTCTGAACCCTTTGTTTCAGCACCTTAGAGATCAAGTCTTAATCCCTGTCGTTCACGCCGATACCCGTTACTTCCTTGGCCCTATGGGTGATCCAGACCCCACAATATTCATCACTACAGAGACAAATAGAATCCCCTTCTGAGAATCAAAACCAAAGGTCAACCATTGGCCAAACATTTTCAGATCTTGGCCCTCAAAACTTGATTAGTGGAAAGATTGGTTCAAGAGGGTATCAACCGCCAAGCGATCATCATGGAAGTAGGGATAGAACAGTGCCTTCAACTATCCCTAGCCGATATGCCAAAGAGCGAGCCCATGTTATCGGCCGCGACATATTTTTGGTCTAATACCATTAATGCATTCATTCTTGGACATGGGTCGATGACCCCAACTCTCTTAGATGTAAAAATGCTCACATGCTTGGATATCACCTCATCGGCCAACCCCATCAACTTGAAGATTAAATGTGAGCGAAAAATCAATGCCAAAGTTTGTGGTGGCTGGTCGGGATATGTTACCAGATGCATGGGTACTGGACTAGTGACAAATGAAGAACATATTGCTTTCCTCAACCTCTGGTTGAAAAGGTTTATATTTTGTGGCACAACTTTCAACATCTGGCTCAAGCTCTTCATGAAGAAAATTCAATCCCACTTGGGAAATTTATACTAGGAGCAACATATCAGATTATGAGTCAAGCGTCGACCAGATTACTGATGAACTCTTCAGTCAAACATGGTGGCCCTTGGTGGTTTATTCAGCTATGGCTCAATATTTATATTGTCAATTCTATCAACAATCAGACTCTTCAAGACTTCAGATTCCCATCCATCAAGGACAATGAGGACGACAGACCTTGTATGTCTTTTGGCGAGGCTGCCTACATGTTTGCTGGCTCCAACCTATCAGCTGAACCCTTTGAGCATTGGTTCAAGCATTTCTATGATGGTTTCCCAAACGATACAGAAATGTGGTATGCCTATGAAAATTTCGAAGACTTTGAATGTCCAGAGGACTTGAGGATAGATGATTTGAACAATGAGTTCTATCCTGAGAACAAAAAGAACTTCATATCGGCCCTCTTACCATGCATTCTTCCTACTGGAGTATCCCAAGGTCGATTCACTCAGAATTCATATGAATTCTATCATCCAATGATAGCAGCAAGACAATTTGGACTAGGCCAACTTCCCTTGAATCTCCATTTCTCAACAAAAATCCAGGCTAGAGATATAGTGTGGGGGTGGTCTCGGCAACTCGGCAAAAACTCGGCAACCCGGGGTGGTCTCTCGAAACACCAGGAGGGCACTATTAGGGGGTATTGGCCACACAACTGTATACTAGCAGATGTAAACTAAGATTGAGTGTATACTAAAAGTATAGGAATTGATTACTTTTCTATTTCTTCTTCCACATAGCTTAGGATTATTTAATGAGAGATATGAGTTCTTTGCTTCATGTCACTCTACCCTTATGAACTTATTAACCCATGCTTAGACTCTGATCATACAAGTGGCATATATAAATTATTACTCAACTATTTTATAAAACCTTATTTAGCAAATAAACAAAATTTCTACATATTCTTTCTTTTCCCACACAAATTTTCTCTCTCATCAACTTACAACAAAATTTTGGAGACAAAAAAGTGTGCAAAACATAGCTCCAAATGTAATATGACCAAAAAAACATTGGAGGATGAAGTTGCTAACCTTTTAGGCACCTCCAATTTGTATATAATCACCAAAGTAAATTCACTATAAATTTTGGCATGACCTCCCCTCTTTTTTGAAGAAATTTTGAAGCTTGCTCGGGCTGGAGGAGGAAGAAGACATATATAAAGGGGTGGGACTCGGTTGGTAACACCAACCGGGACTAAAGATCCCGGGGGGGCTGACAAGCCCTGACAGCATTTGAACCGGGACTAAAGATGATTGGTGTTACCAACCGGGACTAAAGATCAAATATGCCCGTTACCCTTTTTAACCGGGACTAAAGATCATCTTTAGTCCCAGTTTTTATTGAAACCGGGACTATTGTGGAATTCGGCCGACCGACAAAAGATGGTTTCTCTACCAGTGATCCTATTCTAGAATTGGTTGAGAAATTCACCAAGACATTTGTAGAGTATGTTATTTATTTTCCGATCTTACCTAAACTTTATTCTAAATTGTATTTCAATTATTTATTATGCTAATTTCATTTTAGGGTTTATTCCTAATTAATTATTCCACCCGCAAGGTTTATTTAAATCCCACAATAAAATCCAAATAAGAGGGTGAGTAAATCCAGCATGGTGCAATTTATTCAAAAAGTTTTTGAAGGTACGAGATTTAGGGTTTCGATTTTTAATGTCCGATTTCCAGGGTGTTACAAACGTATATGGGGAGGTAGATCGACGTGACGGCGGCATTAGGGTTCGGCCCTGCGACGAAAAAAATTGGACAGATAAAAAATGAATCCGAAAAGAACGAATCCTTACCGCGTTTAAAAAAAGGGACGTAAAAAATCTCTACTATTATAAAAATTAAGATGTTTCTGCTATAATTTTGGTACGTCATCTGTATTTGAGTCGGTTTTAATTTTTTATTTCTGTCAAATCAATTCCTTTTTTTTCTTACGTCAGATTGTTCCCCTTATCTGAGACACGCACGAAATAATTGGGCCTGCACCTTTTCACGTGCCCCTTGCCACATGCAGCAATCGAGCCCACGCCTGAGTCCATTTTCCACATGCGCCTTTTGCACGCCATCGTGATTGGGCCCGCACCACCCTCGAATGCGTGATTTTCCACATGCCCGATTGGACCCGCGGTGCCCTGGCACGCGCGATTTTCCCTTGCCGCATGTCTGATTGGGACTGCGTCACCCTCGCCCGTGATTTAAAGATTGATGATGTTTTTGTCAAAACTATGGTATGTCGTCCGTATCCGATTCCCGTCAGGCGTAACATTCATTGCGAAGTCACAACTCGCGAGCAAACTGTCAAAGAGAGTCTGTGTGATATGGATACCAATTGAATGAAACTCGCAGAGACCGTGTGGATATCACGTACGTTGAGCACGTTGAGCACATCATCCGATTCTATTTGTATTACACGGCATGATTCCTGGGAAATGTTAGTCAGTCTCCACACATGTTCATGCGTACTACCAAGGATACCGTTACAATAATCCATAAGAATCAGTTTTACTTTCGAAAAGAACATGCCAACCGAAACAAAGGATGATCGAAGTTGCTCTATTTGTATTACACGGCACGATTCCTAGGACATGTCCATAAGAATCAGTTTTAATTTCGAAAAGAACATGCCAAGCAAAACAAAGAATGATCGAAGTTGCTGATTTCGTCCGTCATCAATTCCTGTCCGACTTAAGATAAAATTGGACGACAAATCAAGCTCGTATTTGAAGGCCTCATTGTTTGGCTTATGTTTATTCTTATAAGCCAATTTTAAATTTTAGAACTTAATTTTGAATTAGACTTTTTGGTTTTCTTTATCGTACTTTATTTTACATCATTTGTTTTTCAATCGCTAAGAACATGTATATAAAAGATTTGTACACAAATAGTCTTTTATTTGGTAATAAGTGATTCGGATAAGCATATGAATAAACGAAATAATAGGATGTGATTATTTATTCACCGACACATATATACAAATTAAATTGACTCTACCCGTAGCAACGCTCAATGCAGTTCTTCTAAGGATGGAGATGGGAAACAAGCTCCAGACGGCTCGGCTCAGCTGAGTAACAAAAGTGCTACCGACAGCTCTCTAGGAAATCAAGGTGACAATTCTCAAGGAGTCCATGGAGTGCAAGGTGACGGGGTGCATGGAGTTCAAGGTGATGGTGCGCAGGGGTTGCAAGGAGGAAATCTTAATCAGAATAGTGATACGACACAAGATTTTTTCAGTAATTTCCAAGATCGGGTTGACTACGCTGTGCATCATGCTTTGATCAATCAATCTGGGGTGTTAGTCAATACCTTATCAAACATGATGAAGTCCATAGCCGATGGTTCAATAGCTGAGCATCAGGCTGCAGGCCCGGTTTATTTGCAAGGAGGTGTCTTTCCAAATTATCGGTTTTTGATTACCGATGTTCAGCCATCAACTCAGGCGGTTCCTTCTGTTGCACCAACATCTCAGCCGGCAGCACTGGCGTCAACTCCCCTACCTGTTCCGTCAGCAATGGCGCCAGGCCAGCCAGTGAACCCTCGGTTGTTAATGAGAGAGCAGCCACAGCATGGCGGGCAGGTTGCGAATCGGCTGACCCAAGATCAGGTTGCTGCCACGTTTCTGCCGCCTCAACCTATTGTTGATCCAATACAGCAGCAGCCGATTCAGCAGACACCCCCAATTCAGTAGGTTGTGCAACCAATCCAGCAACAGGTCATGCAACCAGTTCAGCAAACACCACCAAGGCAGCAGCCTCTGCAGCCGATTCAGCAAACGCCGTTAAGACAGCAAATCGTTCAGCCGATCCAGCGCCAAGGTGTTGACACGTAAAATTGATTCACGCGACAACAATGATAACCGTCGTGCTTTCGTGACGACGAACGACTAGTTTTCAAGCAAACTAGCAAAGATCTTCACTTTCGTGGAAGAACCCGACTGATTTTCAGCGCAAACCAGCAAAGATCAACCGCACCCTAGATGACTAGGATTCGGCCGAAGAAACGAGAGTAAAAGTACGATAAAAACAGTAGGAGAAAATAATATAGGATGATAATTGTTCCAGCACCCTACCAAGTGCAAAATCCATAGTATATAGTAAAGGTATACGCTGAACTGCGTATATAGAAAACTCTAGGTAAATCCGTGAGTAATTCTATCTAATCAAAACCGTCCTTTTTTAACGACAGCTTCCATGCAGACGTATACGCCTCAGCCGAAAGTCGCCTCCATCCTGCAACGCTGCTCCAGCCCAGGTTTCAGAACTTGCCTCCCCTTGCTCCGGCAACAATATGATCCTGTGTGGCTAGACCTCAACAAGCATATCATCAAACATAGCCATGCATCTAACCCCAGCCACATAAAATCAATCACTGAAGCCTCACATCCATTGAATCGGCAAAAACTCCATCGCTGCATGCTAGCTGCATGAACAAAATCTGAGAATTGCAGCCTCCCAACTTTCTTCTCGAGTTTCTGCAGCTCTCCAGCAACTCGTACACCTCCCGGTGCATCACAAATTCCTGCACTTGTCAAGCTAACCAATTCTTAAGCAAACCACTAAAACAATTACACCAACTATTCTATATAATTTGGCATGTCTAAAATGACCTAACCAAAAGCCAAATTATGCTACTAACAAGGTGTTAGAAATGTTAAAATCGACACCTATAAAACACCAAATAGAAATATATTAAATGTATATCTGATTCCCCCACCTAGCTATATATCTGAGAATGCACAGCAGACGAGTCAACCTTGTAGCAAAAACAGGGCCCCATGCCTTCAAGTTTATTGGGACCTACACATGGTCAGCTTGACATCGTTAGACATATATATAAATACATTGAATCTAGAAGCTATACAGTTAGCCTTCCAAGTCTTGTGTGAATGGAGATGAATATGTCACATATATATGGATATTATACTCGGACACACAGACATGGAAGGCATTGGGAGTTCTGGACTATGAAGGAATTACCAAGTCAGGTAGGAGTCTCGGATGTGGATTTCTAAGAAATCACTTGGCTTATTTGGAAAAGAGCGCAACGCTAGGGTGTTCGACAACATCACTCACTCACCGGATGCGGTAGCTGGGGGCATCATTGAGGACGGTGGACATAGCGCGGTAGCTGGGGGCATCATTGAGGACAGTGGACATAGCGAGTGGCGGGGTTAGCTGGAGCTTTGCTCTGTGTTTCTTTGCCCTGTCCCTAACCCGTTGAGTTGGCCAAGTCTGCAGTTTGTAGGGCGCTGTAACCCGTTAAGCGGGGCAGGTCTGTAGTTTGCTGGGGTGCGCGCCGCTGTTGAGGTGGGGCTCTGTTTTTCCTTAAACAAGTCTATTATTGTACCATGCGAAATGTAAAATGTTCTTTGTCAATCATAATAAATTTGGTTGTTGTCTTTGTACCGACCTGGCATGAAAAAGTAACTAAAAAGATAACATTCTCCATAACCTATGAGATAAAAGATGATCAATGCTAAGCAATAATAGAATATCGTTCAGCACAAGCAATACTATGAAAATACCAACAATACTAGAGTATCAAACATGTCAAAACGAAAATCAGAAAAATAAAAATAAGAGTTCGAGTTTGAATAAAATATATAAATAACAAAAATTCTTTATGAAAAATATTAAATTTTGAAAGAACAATTCATCTAGAACACAATTGTAGCAAATGACAAGAAAAATGAGCTCGTAAAGAAATATGATGGTGGTAGTTAATGGGACATCTAAAACTATAAACGAGAAACCCGAAAGATGATTAGATTCGATTTTACAATCCTAATAGCGATTAAGAGCAGGGACAACGAGAAGGTTGTTAACCGGTATAGTCACGGCGGTTGACGGGCTAAAAAGTAAAAAATGAACATCAACAGTAATCATTTTTTATTTTTAAAATCCCAATGACAATGAAATGGGGAGGCAGCGGCTAGCGGGCGGGTCGTAGAGGAGTATAGTGAGACGTTTGACAAGACTTCTAAAATTATAAAAACGAAACCCGACGAGGCAAGAAATTCTAGAAACTAAAAAGTCCAAATTTTGAAGGTTTTAAGGCAGATGAATAGAATCCGTGTAGATTGGGCAAGCAAATAAAGAGGTGATAAATGAGTAAGGGTAGCAATATGTGTGACTTTGAAAAACTATAAAATTATTAGAAACCCAGGAATGATAAGGTTCGATCTTTGATAGCCCTAAAACAACGAGATGGCTATTTAACAAATTTTAAGTAGAATCAGGTGTAAAAATATATACTTTTATGGATGTTAGCCGCGCAATTGCGTGGGTCACCCATCTTGTTCTGTTTACTACACAGTTTTTACATAGCGTTTCAATCCAGCCGCATGGCACTGTATCTATTTGAAGGGGGAGAAAGTTAAAAAAAAAACGGAAAGGAAAACGTGGCAGGGAACACGGCCTCAAGAGAATATATGTTTGAGAGCAATAAAAAAGTTCTGATAAAAACAACTTCACACTGATGTTAGTGATATGCCCTAGAGGCAATCATAGAGATGATTATATCACATACTATGTTTACATATTTATCTGACATTGTTCCTTGAAATAGATAAGTCACTATTGGTTAATGAATATGTGATTCTTTCATGAGACTCTTTATGTTGTTTGTTACTATTTCTAAAGGATCCCTGATCAAATATCATATGTGGAACAAATATGCTTAGATGATCAGCACATGTATTAATTGATGATCATGTCTCATGGATCATGGTATAGAGATACCAAATTAATAATGTGGACACATGTTGGGGAACATGTTGTTAGATAGACCCAACATGAGACACTGCAAGAGCCATATGTGTTGTGTCATCAGTGATCTCATTTAGTGTTGGTATTGAATCCTTAGACATAAGATTATCATGGTTCCCAACATGTGTAGTAGCTTACTTAAGGAATGCTAAACGCTACTTCTTAATTGGGTAGTTATAAAAGTAGTTTTCGGGTATGCTCACGGTGAATTAACTTGGCATGTGGGTGCAATTTGATGCAATAACTTGAGAAATGAGCGTTATAGAGCAATAACTTGGCAAATAGGTGCAATTTAGTATAAGAACTTTATAAATGATCGTATAAATGTAACATCTTGCATGGTAAGTACGATTTTGATACAATAAATCAAAAAGTTAAAAAGTTACGTGACAACTTAATTATTTGGAGAACTTTTTAATATAAATTCATCTTTTAAGTACTTATTTTAAGTATATTTATATTTTTATCTTAATAAGTAATAACTGAAAGTCATTAAACTGGATTTAGAAATTATTATATTTCGGTTGATATTTGAGGAGGTGAAGAAAACAAAAAAAACTTAAAGGTAATTGAATGTAAATTGTACTGCTATGTGCAGTATAATTCTTAAAGATTAAATTCAATATTATAAGGTAATATCCGTATGATTACTTTGTAATGAAATATTGACATCGTGAAAAAAAGACTCACCTAGCATATGCTTAGCCAAGTTGATGCACCAAAATACTAAATTATGAAGTTCATGTACTAGAACGCACCTACTTGTCAAGTTGTTGTACTCAGACGATCAATTCTCAAGTTCTTGCACTATATCGCACCCACGTACCAAGTTATTATACCGTAGGTGTAATTTACACTTCTAAATAAAATCGGTACCTATAGTATTAGTTCCCTTTATTTTTTAAAAAAATGACACTAAATATTAATATATAAGGTTTCAGCTTTTAAAAACCGGTTCCAACGTATCAGATCGCTCCCACATCCTGCATGGCCGCATCCTTTCCATCCCCCACAACATATCTCAATCGTCGATCCACCAAACCTCGCACGCATGACGCATCGCTATCGCCACATCATGCGGCATCGCCGCCATTATCACCACCAGTCAGTTCCCGTGAGCCCTCCCACACACCAGCGTCCACCCTCAGCCCTAGCACCGGCGAATGCCGTCGATGTCGATCCCCTGCTGATTCTACAAGCCGATACAAATTAGATACAGGTGAGAGTCACTGGATTGCTGTAAAGAATATCCTGATGTACTTGAGAAGAACTAAGGATATGTTCCTAGTTTATGGAGGACAGGAAGAGCTCGTTGTAAATGGTTACACTGACACAAGCTTCCAAACCGACAAACATGATTTTAGATCGCAGTCTGGATTTGTATTCTGCCTGAATGGAGGCGCGGTGAGTTGGAAAAGTTCCAAGCAAGATACAGTCGCTGATTCTACAACAGAAGCCGAATACATTGCCGCTTCTGAAGCAGCAAAGGAGGTTGTTTGGATAAAGAAATTTGTTTCTCAACTAGGTGTGATGACTAGTGCTTCTAGCCCTATGGACCTCTATTGCAATAATAGTGGTGCCATTGCGCAAGCCAAGGAGCCTAGATGGCATCAAAAGTCCAAACACATTTTACGGCGGTATCACCTCATTCGCGAGATAGTGGGTAGGGGAGATGTGAAGATATGCAAAATACATACGGATTTGAATGTTGCAGATCCGTTGATAAAGCCACTCCCTCAGCCTAAGCATGAGGCAAACACTAGGGCAATGGATATAAGATACGTTCATGATTGACTCTAGTGCAAGTGGGAGACTGTTAGTGATATGCCCTAGAGGCAATCATAGAGATGATTGTATCACATACTATGTTTACATATTTATCCGACTTGGTTCCTTGAAATAGGTAACTCATTATTGGTTAATGAATATGTGATTCTTTCATGAGACTCTTTATGTTGTTTGTTGCTATTTCTAAAGGATCCCTGATCAAATATCATATGTGGAACAAATATGTTTAGATGATCAACACATGTATTAATTGATGATCATGTCTCATGGATCATGGTATAGAGATACCAAATTAATAATGTGGACACATGTTGGTGAACATGTTGTTGGATAGACCCAACATGAGACACTGCAAGAGCCATATGTGTTGTGCCATTAGTGATCTCATTTAGTGTTGGTGTTGAATCCTTAGACCTGAGATTATCATGGTTCCCAACATGTGTAGTAGCTTACTTTTGCGCGTTAAATACACTGTTCATCCTATAGAACTTAACGGCACGGAGTGGACGGAACCCTAACGGCGATGGCATTTTTGGACAAAGTTGTTTGTACGGATGGCATTTCTTGAACTCATACTTGTCCGATGGCATTTATGGGATTTGGATGCTTGTCAATGGCATTTCATGGATTATCCTTTTCAGTTTTGTCAAGATACAAGAAGAGATTAAATGCTACATAGTACAAGAGATTTAGGATTAGTACAAGATGTCCCGTGTTAGGATCTGGCATGGACACAAATCACTTTGTAGTAGAATGCAATCCATCATTGATCTGCTCAATTTTCTGTAGCAGAAAGTAAGCTACCTATGCCAGATATACATAGACCAAAAGCTCACAATGTAACTGCTTAATAAGCAGGAATGTACAGAGCAAGTAAAGAAAGACATGAGTTTTATTCAGAAGGTTGTTCTTACAAATATAGGAAATCTCCCAATAGAAGTTTGTTGACAGATATGGTTGCACACCTTCTAACTTCCAGATCTCCACACTTCTGCAAAGGTGCACATAATTCTCATAGTTAACCTGGTAACAGGGATTCGTAATCTCTATTACTCTATATTCCCTAGGAGAAATCAAGAGAGCTTTGGAAGAAGAGAAATCACCTTGGTTTTTGCATATTAGTCTTCAATTCATCCATGCGATACGCGGGCGACGACGACTCGCAGTCGCAGGCGTTGTTCCAATTGTCAGTGTTGTGGAATGTCAACCGCGTCACGTCGAATATATAGGATCCATCACTCGGGCCTCCAAGGCCTGTAGGACTCCTATCGGATCCCTATCCGAATTAAGCTCATATTGGATCTCCATCCAATTCCCCTTATTCTGGCCCATTAAGCGTGCGGGATCCTTGTAGGTTCATGTACCCTCGGCTGTAACCCGAAAACTTCTTTTCGGTCCACGCGTCAACAGCGGCCCTAGCAGAACGTATTGACCCACCGGGTATACATAAAGATCATATCGGCTGAACCTCTAGTGTAACTTGTATGAACCCCTTTGCCTCACGATATCGATTAAACTCAAGGCTAGATATGTGCCATCCTCTAATAGCACAATCATTCACTCGAACTGTTGATAGATACGTGGGCGGCGAAGCGGCGGCCAAGCAGCTAAGCGGCGCGTGTGGGAGAGAGAGAGGAAGGGGAGGGAGCGGACCTCACCGACGATGAATGACGACGGCGAGCGACGGAGGGCGGCGGCGACGGCGGGACGATCTCCGGAACCACCTAGCGACACGGTGGAAGGGGTTTAGAGAGGGATAAGGAATTGGAACGAGGGCGAGGACGCCGGCCGAAGGCGGCGGCCATGGCGGTGCTCACGCGCCGAACGGCACGGAGTGGGTTCCGGCCGCGGAATCCGGCGAAAAAGGGGTGGACGGGGTGGCGTCGTCGGCAAGGCTCGGCGCGCCGACTAGCGGCGACCAGAGCGTGTGGCACGGCGGCGAAGAGGAGGGCGACGGCGCTAGGCGATAGAGGGCACGGGAGGGCTCGGCGAGATGGGTAAAAAGAGAGGGGGGTGGCGGTGGAGCTTAAATAGAGGAGGGGGAGCCCGGACGTGGCCGGTAGAGGCCGGGAATCGCCGGCCGACATGGGGAGTGGGGGAGGAGAGAGTGGCGGATTCGAATTTCGAATCCTGGCCATCTCGGGCGCGGGGCGCGGGCGAGAGGGAGGGGGAGTGGGTGCGGGGGACGCGGCGCATGCGCGGGCGTGGGCCGATGTGGCCTGGAGAAGGCGGGGACGTGGGCCGGAAGGCG
>CM020189.1:16366577-16431251 GCA_009805545.1 Oryza longistaminata
GGCATATGTGGTGTAAAATCCGAGTAAATAAACTCATAAAGGATTTACCAACCGCCTGGAAAATGACCAAGATATATAATCAGCCTAAGCCATAATATTGGTCAACAAAAATGCACACTTACGTGGCGAAAAGCAATGATATTGTATCCAATCAATTGCTTGATAAACCCAAATAGCATCATGACTATATAAAAAAGTCAGCGGAGCAGCTATATAAAGCTTTACTATTTGACACCTTTTAAGATGCATTGTACCAACTCCTAAAAAGTTGAGCAACTGCGGTATAAAAGGATTTTAAGGTATTGGGCACTTGATCACGCGCACTTTGGCCTAAGCAAAAAGTGCCTAAGTCCCTAAAAGAACGTGACAGGCCACACCTGAAAATATGGGTTGCAGACATATTAGGCCTATGCCAAAAAATATGCCTTCGACACCCTTTAAAGGATGACGCATGTAACATGCTCCCGAGTAATAAATCTGGAACGGGTGATATACACCAAGTGTAGCTTATATGAATAGCTTCTGATCTGAGTGATTATCCCTTATGGGATACTCCAAAATAGATATAAAAATTGAATCCCGACTGGCGCAAGTATTCGGTTGATATCCCTTACGGGGAATAATGAATAGTCCAATCGTTGAGCATAAGAAATCGACTCATGACCATAAATTCATGTTGAATGTATCCAGAACAAAATCCATCTTGAAGGTACGATCGTTGTGCTTGAGCTCGTGAGCCCCTGAGCATATAGCTTATCCTTTTGGAGTAGTTGAAATTGTCCATCGGTGATAGCTAATGCAATCGGCATGGAAGCGAAGAAACCAGTCGACAGCAGTCAGATCAACTAGCAGTGAAGATGAAGGCACCCATCAATAGCGATAGAGTTTTGTAGCCATGGTGATGAAATAATCAGTCGGAGACAGACGAGACAGTTAGTGAAGAAGATGAAAACAAGCCAACGATGAAGACGTAAACGCGAATCAACGACGATGGCAAAATCCTCCAATCATGAAAATGCAGGAAATAGTCAACGACGACAAATGCAACCGATCGTAATGACGATTGGCAGCAATAGAGATGATCAAATATGATGACGAAGTTGCCCATCAATAGCAGTAGAGTGGGCTATGTTGAAGAGGCTTGACAGGATGTTGATGAAGATGACGATGTCGGCGAATTTTGAGCCTTGTATTTGTGTAGCCCCCGACTCTTTGATTAGTTGGGAAACAACTGAACATAGAGTCGAGAACTGTAGCTTCTTGTCGTCGAATAGTCATTGCTTGATTGAAGATATGTGTTGAAGATGTCCAAGTAGAAAACCTGAATATTGGAGAGCCACTTGTTGCAGTAAAATAACACGGCATCGCATGCCGAGATGTCGAGGTTCACAAAGAAGTCATGGTTGGTGAAGTAGCAAAACGTGCGAAGTAGCAGCAATAGAGTTCGCCGGTGCCGAAGATAATAAAGATGAAGTCGCTCCACCATGATGACAAAGTTGCGTTGCCATGATGAAGTGAACACGAGTTGGGGCAACAGAAGCAAACCGGTGGCGAATACGCGTAGTCGTGAAGATAGAAACACCAGTCGGCGATGGCAAAAACCAAACGGTGAAAACAAAGGTGTCCATCAGCGATAGCATAATAGGACAGCTATCAATGCGGAAACACCAGTCGGGGGCGGACGAAGCGGCCAGTCGGTGAAGACGTAGACGCCCAACAACGGCGGCATAATAGGCCAGCCATGCAGGCGGAAACACCAGTCGGCGGCGGACGAGGCGGCCGGTCGGTGAACATGTAGACGCCCAACAACGGCGGCATAATGGCCAGCCGTGCAGGCAGAAACACCAGTCGGCGGCGGACGAGGCGGCCGGTCGGTGAACATGTAGACGCCCAACAACGGCGGCATAATGGCCAGCCGTGCAGGCAGAAACACCAGTCGGCGGCGGACGAGGCGGCCGGTCGGTGAACATGTAGACGCCCAACAACGGCGGCATAATGGCCAGCCGTGCAGGCAGAAACACCAGTCGGCGGCGGACGAGGCGGCCGGTCGGTGAACATGTAGACGCCCAACAACGGCGGCATAATGGCCAGCCGTGCAGGCAGAAACACCAGTCGGCGGCGGACGAGGCGGCCGGTCGGTGAACATGTAGACGCCCAACAACGGCGGCATAATGGCCAGCCGTGCAGGCAGAAACACCAGTCGGCGGCGGACGAGGCGGCCGGTCGGTGAACATGTAGACGCCCAACAACGGCGGCATAATGGCCAGCCGTGCAGGCAGAAACACCAGTCGGCGGCGGACGAGGCGGCCGGTCGGTGAAGACGTAGACGCCCAACAACGGCGGCATAATAGGCCGGCCGTGCAGGCGGAGACACCAGTCGGCGGCGGACGAGGCGGCCGGTCGGTGAAGACGTAGACGCCCAACAACGGCGGCATAATAGGCCAGCCGTGCAGGCGGAAACACCAGTCGGCGGCGGACGAGGCGGCCGGTCGGTGAACACGTAGACGCCCAACAACGGCGGCATAATAGGCCAGCTGTGTAGGCGGAGACACCAGTCGGCGGCGGCGAAGGCCAGCCGGTCGGTGAAGACGTGGACGCCCATGAACGGTGGTGTGACCAACCAACCGTATAGGCGAGGACACCAGTCGGCGGCGACGGAGGCAGGCCAGCGGTGATGATGTAGACGCCCATAAACAGCGGTGTGACCAACCAACCGTATAGGCGAGGACACCCGTCAACGAAGACGAAGGCAGCCGCTAGTGAAGACGAAGACATCCATTAGCAGTGGCAAATCCTACCAACTATGGAGGGGAAGGCACCAATTTTCTGGTGCTGCTCTTGACTCGTCGTAGCTGAAAAGGAATTATACCAAACAAATAGTTTGCATGAGTCTTTGGCTCTTGATCCGAGTCCGCCATCAATGATGTTTTGGAAGCTGTAGTGTATACGTAGCCATATTTCACAATTTTCTGATATATATCAATGTGTGCAGGCTGCCGATATGCACGACACGATGGTGTGCATCAGTGCATGCACGTTGGTTTCTTTCAGGCTAAGAGAGACAGGACACGACATGGAGGAGAAATCACGCACACAATGAATACTCCAATTTCACATAAAACTGCTCCCGTCCTTCTGCATCTGGCTGACTGCGCTAGAGTCGGAATCAGGCCGGGTAAATAGCAGTCGGATTCCAACAGTATGGCCATGTGTCTGGTAGATAATTTTGAACCAAAAACTTCGGTGGCGACTGACGCCCTGCTGTAGATCGATTTGATATTGAGCGAAGGTTGCTCCGATCAGTTGGCTCGAAGGACACGCTGACCCCGATTTGGATTAATAATTGAATCTCGCCAAATTTTGATGTTGAAAAGAAAAAAAAGCACTGGTGGATAGGAGTTGATCTGTTGATGTAGATTGATATCGCCGACTCGATTGAGCTAGCTGGATGATGAGCGTTGTAGCTTTCTTCAAGGAAACTGATGAACCGACGAACACGGCGATGAGAAATCTGACCTCGCCGACAAAGTTGAACTGACGGTAACGATTGGTTTGGCGAACAATGAGATTGCACTGATCATATCAATGGGGATAATGTGTTGGTAGCTCCTGATTGGTGTGGGCCAGATTCCCATGCATGCTCTCACGCATATGTATATCAGATTAGTTGTGGAGGCTTCTGGTCTTGCAGATCAAGAGAAGAACTCGGTGGCGGCGAAGATTAATCCATCGAACTCGCCGAGATTGATCTTAGCATATCTCAGGAAATTGATTCCATCACACTTCTGGACGGAAAACTCGACGCACCCCTACCTGGTGCGCCAACTGTCGAAACAGCCGCGTCAGCCACGCAAAGGATGAAGCCCCCGGGCATCCGGCGGCGTTCCCCGAGTATACGTGCAGGGGAAACAATTTCAGCAGCATCAATAAATTAAATACATATGTATATACGTAGATGCGAAATCAAATAATGCATGGAGTGTTTGCTTGCTCCCAGATAATCATTGGTCATGTCATGCATGTAGACCAATCGTACATGCCTTGCATTGCATGCAACCAAGACGGACGGCCTGATCATACCAGACCACGCGAAATCGTGCGAGGTCCTGAGCGGCGGCTGTCGGCCGGTGGTCTCGCGCGTCCTCAGCGTGGACGGCTTCTTGACGTACAGCGGCTCGCAGCGGTTCCTCGTGGAGGTAGGACTCCATGCGAGGCTTGGCGATGCGACAGTGATCATGATCATCAGTCCCCGTCAACCGGCGCAGACATGCAGGCAAAAATAACCAGCAAAATTAAGATTAGTAATCTATAATCCAAAATCAATCTAATTAGCACATAGCAGGAAGATTAGATGCATATAGCAATGTACGTATGCCCGCTTCTCTGCTGATCGATCCCAGGCATGCATGAACAAAGGATGCATCTACACATGCACAGATCACGAGGCTGACGCGAGAATCACACAGGCGCAGAGCAGATGATAGTGCCGTTCGTTGGATTGGCAAAAGCTTCAGGCATCGGTACATGCACGCCAAAAGACAATAAAGCGAATCAATTTGTCGCAAAAAAAAATCTAACAGCAGTAGATTGGAACGACCAACCCGGCGATTTGAAGATTGGTTCCATCGCACTCGTCGACGAGGAACTCGACGCACCCCTACCTGGCGCGCCAACTGTCGAAACATGAATTCGGCAATAATAAAAGGGGTAGCGCACGAGACCTAAAAGTGGATGGATGCGGAGACAAAGGATTTAGACAGGTAGACAGGTTCAAGCCCTCTCGATGAGAGGTAATACCCTACTCCTGTTTGGGGATTTGAATCCGTCGGGTGTAATATTGATCTGACGATCAGGTGTGCTCATGCCCCCTAGAGGGCCTCCTACCCACCTTATATAGGATGGGGGGCAGGATTACAAGATAGAAACCTTAACCAACACGGTATCGGTTCTCTAAATCTATTATCAAACCAGGACTTTAGGCCGTTCCGTAATATACATGGAAACGTAATACCCAAGTCATGATCTGTTACATATTTCATAGATATGAGTTATCCCCTATAACTAGTTGTATAACCATGCCGTGTGGGTATGGGGTACCCATAATCTCCACAATCGGCTATCATGTATCGGCAATACTAGCCGATCATGCATTAACCCAAACACTTGGGTAATATTTCTTCAAGTATTTGCCATTAAGTGCTCGTCCATAAACTTCTCCATCGAGTCCTTGCAACATGTATGCTCCCTTAGACACAACCTTATAGATTTGGAACAGTCCTTCCCAATTCGATGACCACGTGCCGAATTTGTCTACAGGGGAATATCTCGTTTCCGCGTCCAAGAGCCAACGACTTAAGTAAAATACAACCCTTTCCTTTCCTTCCAACCCTTGAATCATAACCGAGCCGATTGACTTCTCACCGGCCGATAGATATAACCTAAAAGCTTTCTGTTGCTCTGCCCCCCAAGTAAACTTCTAATCGGCTTTCAATCTTAATAATGGTGTAAAAGGCTCTAACCTTCCGGATAAATTAGAAATAAACCTCCTAACAAAATTTATCTTGCCGATCATCTCCTGTAGCTCTGTCTTGTTCTCTGGAGGATGAATCTTCTTGATTGCAGGATCAAATCAACCGGCACGCTAGCATACCCGAAGGCGAGTTTTGGACCTGCACTGGAGTTAAGCAGATCTCCCAGGCCTCGTGTTTTTACATCAACACGCTTTTACATCAACCTGATCTTGCGTTAGCCGATTGACATTCTGTCCACTATGCTGCGGTTTTTCTCTTATCAACAATCGAGGATTAACTAATTGACCTGATGCTGATGATGGCGCAGTGGGTGCAGGAGCCGATACTGGAGCCGTCGGCTGAGCCGATGGTGCATTAAGAGGAATTGACTGAACAGCTGGCTGATTATCAGTGATTAAGGGCCGATAATTCGTGAAAACACCTCCTGGCAAATAAAACAGTCATGTAGCCTGATATTCAGCCATTGAGCCATCAACCATTGACTTCACCATGTTTGACAAAGTGTTGACTAATATTCTAGATTGATTGATCAAAGCATGGTGCACGGCATAGTCAACCTGATCCTGGAAGTTGTTAAACTGTAGCTGCGCTGTGTTGCCATCTTGATTAAGACTTCCACCTTGAAATCCGTGAGAACCAACACCCTGAACTCCTTGAGAGCCATCACCTTGATCTCCTTGAAAACCATCTGCGGCACCTTCATTACTCGGTTGAGCCGAGCCATCCGGAGCTTGCTTTACTTCTCCATCTTTAGAAGAACCTGTCCCAGGAACATCAGCAATTACCTTTACTTTGTACTTCTGAACAAGTGTTCCCTTGCGGGTCTCTGTGAATGAGCTCAAGAATTGATTCTGTGCTTGCTGCATCATTGCCTCAAGATCCTTTTGCTGCTCAGGTGTCAATTTCTCCAGAGTGACGGGCACGATGTTGCTTTCATCAACCTCAGATAGACCCAGCTTCTGGATCTTAGCTTTAAGAGAGCCAGGTTCACCAGCCGAAGACGGCGACGATGGTGGTTTCTCGGCCATGAGGAAAAACTACTGTTGTGATTCTGACTTCTGATCAGGTCCCACCGGGCGTGCCAAAAGCGTGTTGACGTAAAAACACGAGGCTCGGGAGATCTGCTTAACTCCAGTGCAGGTCCAAAACTCGCCTTCGGGTATGCTAGCGTGCGAGTTGATTTGATCCTGCAATCAACAAGAAACGAAGACAAAGAAACCGTGGTTAAATCCATAAAGCGCGCCAAACATTTCGCCCATTATATCCTAACTACCGCCCTGCTGACTCAGCGCTGTAGACCGTGGTCAATGCGCCACGTAGGACAAAACCGGGCACAATACTGCCCTGGGACCAACACCGACCCGGTTTTGATAGTTAGGGGACCCCCGATGTCTGGTTTTTCGGTTTGAGGACGTTTTGGTAACTCGATGACAAGTTCAGGGACCTTCGGTGTACTTTTCCCACCTAGGATTGCAAGTGGGATGGGTTGTGGGCTGTCCGGCCCTGCCCCACACTGGCCGCAAACGGCAGCCCACCCCACATGGCTCGCTGGGATTGTTCAGCCCAAAGGGCGCTACGAGACAGCCCCGCATTGTGCAGACTTTCGTTTAATTAGATTAATCAGTCAGCAACTAGACTGGACTATTTCACGTGAAAATATTCACACAAGCACAGAGCTACTCCCTGTCCTAAATAAAGCTAGGATTAATATATCCTAGGAAGAGAAGGAAAAAAAAAGCTACAAAATTGCAGATTAGATATACAAAGAGAGGGAAGAAAATATAAAATTGCAACAAAAACAAGAGGACAGTGAACAGGAAACTGACATGCGAGAGAACTCACAGGTGCAGCAGGGCCACAAGCACTAATACTGCTAAATGACCTGACAAGTGATTAACAAGATCAAACTGCTGCATATCTTTGTTGAAAAGAAAACTACAGCAAACAGCTACAATCCTAACATTTGTTCAACACTTCATTTTCCAGAGACATTACAAGTACAGTACTAAATAAGAACACAATTTTGTTCAAAATTGTTGGAGATACACCACGAGGGCTTTCGGCCAGTCCTACCGAAACCAAAAACTTAGGCGACGGGCTACAATCGGAGGCAAACGACGAAGGTCGAAGAGGACAACCGTAAGGGTGAAAGCCATGGATTGGAACACATGAACTTCGCCAGGCGAAGGCCTCGACATCGTGCTCACGGGCGAAGACGGAGAGGCGAAAGCTATGGCGCCTAGGCATGGGTTTCGCCTAACTCCAAACCTCATCAGGAGGCGGCCCAGCGGGCCGTTGTGCTGTCGGGAAGCTTTGACAAGTAAATATGGCCAAGCCTTTTAGCTCAATAGGGGCCCATACATGTAAAGGACATTGTGTGCCCCCAATGGTGTCCCTATCGTAAGGGTAACCATGTAAATTCCCCTGTAAAACCTAATCCCTAAAAGGGGAGCCTGTAATAAGGCTATAAATAACCCCCTAAGGCAATGTAATAGGGACACATCAAAAATTTTCTAGTAAGTAATACAATTGTCTTTACTTCCACTACTGTTGAGAGAATCACGCCTTTCAGCGTGACACAGTTTTCGGTTCGACAACAAAAATCATTACTAATAATTCATACATGACGATGCATTTTCTCTTCACGATAAACCAGCTATCCCAATTGACAAGTGACAAAAAAATTACTTCCAACTCCATGAGCTCTTCCAGTCTTTTGCTAGATTACCTTCACCATACATTAAATTAAATAAAGTTAGTGGAGAAACTGTTAATCGAAAATTAGAAATGAATTCATCAACTGATTGATCTCAAGGTTATTCCAGATCGTAGAATGGAGTACATATGTACTAAGTTTCAATTAAAAATGCATCTGAAATATGAATTGAAGGACAAAATTGACCATATAATAAGCATTCATCGAGGATAGTGAGATAACTTGCTGGTTGTTGTGTTGGTACTACCTGTTACTATAAGCGTATACTCCCTCCGTCCCAATAAAAACTCAACCTAGGAGGGGATGTGACCCCATGTGACTTCTCCTAAAAGAACGAATCTGGACAACTCTTTGTCACCTCTTAGGTTGAATTTTTTTGGGACGGAGGTTGTAGGCATTTTCGCCTGCAAATGAATGAATAAACAATGATGTTAACTAAAAATAATACATGCTGGACTGCTGGATGGTTTAGTTTTGTAGTATGAAAAATATAGAATAGCCAAGTCATGCAGAAGTTGTCTCCAATCAGCAAATTGATTACTTGCGTCAGCATTCTGCACAATACTTCTGTTCCAGGCTGAGTATTGATGTTGTCTGGGCCCTCATACTTGGCAGAGTATTCATCAAACAATTTCTGCATATTACTCTTGATTTCCTTGAGTTGCAATAGCTCCGAATGCAGACTTCAAACGAAACTTAACGAACTTGTGCTTATACCTTGGATTAAAAAATAACCGGGAAACATATTTGCAAGTATTGTATGTCTCAGTTCTTCTGAATTTTTTCTTTCATTTCCTTGACAATAGATGCAATGGTAACATCTTCATTTGTAGCCTTCTTTTACAAAACCATCTTTATCTTCCGAAGTTCATGAAAATAGCATGTTGAAATTGGGTACAAAGTACCGGATACTACAATAGTGGCATCATAGAAAACCTTCAGCAAAGCACAAAGCTTCTCACCCATTATCCATTGATAATCGAAGGGTTAATGCAAATAATTTATGTCATGCCAATCCAAAAGCTTCAAAGTCCATTCTGACCAATAAAGATGACTCAAACATTAAGTATGTTGAATCCATCTCGTTCATACATCAAGCAATGGTCGTCTGTTAGTTTTTATTCCCACTTGAGTAAACATCTATTCAAACCTTTGACCACATCACTGCGAGCACTGAACATATTTAACGCTGTCTCTTATATTGTCAATGGCGTTGCTCTTTCACTTATAAAAGGGTTGCCTCTTCAGTAGCTTAAAATAATGATGGGGTTGACACCGGAAGAAAAATATGTGCCAAAAGGAGTAAAATTGTGAGCACTTATGAAAAGAGTAAAATTGTGAGTACTTATGAAAAGAGCAAAATTGCGACCACTTATGAATTGTATAGAACTTCAAAAATCAAAATAAGTAGAGTGCATATCATATAGGGCAAATAATACAAGAAATGCATATCACTCTACTAACAGCACATGTGGCTGATTGGGTCTCTATTATAACAGCACCCTGATTGAGCCAACAGTTGTGTAAGTGTTCTGTTCATTTCACAAATCTGAAATTCTGAATAACTCTCGCAGATGTAAGGAAAACAGTGAAAATTAGTACTACCTGTAACTGTTCTTTGTCTCTACTATTATAAAAATTAAAGATGTTTTTACCCGTACTTTGGTAGGTCACTCGTATTTGGGTCGATTTTTAAGTTTGTTCGCTTTTGGAAATATTAATACATGTTCGAGTGTGTTTTTAAGTTTTTCGTTCGCTTTTGGAAATTGAAAAGACATCTTATAAGAAATCTCTTTAAAAAATACGCATGCTAACTTAGAATGCTTTTGGAAATACAAAAGGAGTTGTATAAGAAATTATTTTAAAAAAACTCGCATGCTAACTTGAGATGAGGGTCGGACTCCTAATTACAATTTATGATTTTCTAAAAAAAATATCCAAGCGAATTCGCACAATGTTTTTCACCTTTGCTAAACCGTAACAATAATAATAAGACTGAAATAGCCTTTACCCATTGCAACGCACGGATATTTTTTCTAGTCTACTATCAAACAAGAACAAAAAATCTAAAGCTGATAATTAAGAAATTAATCTGAAGGAACTTGTCTGAACAAGCACTTATCAATCTAGTTTTGTCAAACCAGTGGTAGCAGATCATGCAACACAAAAATCAGATAAAAAAATACGATGCAATAATAGATCATTTTGCAAACACTGATGTCCAGCATAACGACGGCTAGATCCCCAATCACACTCGAAGTTTAACATATACAAAAACAAATAGAGTGAGTGAGACAACCCTGTCATTCTTACAAACAATTTAACATACCGGAAAGTTTTCCCAGGGAGTAAGCTATTCCTAAATTGAAACTACTAGGAGTATTATAGAGATAAAGTGGAGAAGCGATTCGTTGATTCCCACAAATACACAAGAAGCACAGGAAAGGTTACTCTGATCTTTTACCTTAAACCAGTCCTGGGCAAGTTCCGATCCGAGAGGTGGCGGCGGCACTGTCTCACGAAGCCGTGATTGTGAGCGTGCGTGACCACCACGACCACGAGCATGCATGCGGATGCGCTGCATCGATCTGGCCAACACCGCAGGCACAGTATACGCTACGCTACAGTAAGCCGAATTACCGTAGCAGCGATGCCGATGCACTTGGACTTCTTGCACTGCACGTACAGTCCCTTCTCCTCCCTATTTTCTTCACCACTTGTACATTCACCCAGTCCCTTCTTCCAATTTTCTTCGCCAATCCTGGCAGTTTCACATTCACCTCTGTGAAGCCCGTTGCAAAGACCTTCCTACACGGTGTTCGTTCACCTTGTGTCATTACGTTGTATCCAATCTTGTTACCTGGCAATTTTGATCGTTATGAATCCTAACTTCTCCATCAGTCTAGTTTCGATCGACCTTTAATCAAGATTGGCCCCCAATGATCCTAACTTTAGTCTCACCTTGTTACATGGTATTCTGACTGTGCTAGTCCTCTGCTTCTTCCTAATCATAATCCTAGTCCTCGCCATTAATCAAGGTTGACTTCAATCGCCTGCACACACATATAGAGCAAACAATTGTCTCTAAGCACATATATCACAACCTGACCCATATTAGTTGCACGCACTTATGCCGATAATCCCCAACTTTCCAAACCAAATATTCCGCCAAAAACTATCACATGGTTTCCAACCACTACTTAAAAAAAGCTTTTCGCTAGCAACCATTTTATATTTTTGCTGGCGACCAGTCCAGCCCAGCCGCTAAGAACCAAAGGTCAGTGAAAATAGAGTATTTACACAAGTGGGAATTAGCCGCTTGTGAAAATATATTTTCACTGGCAGGTATATAAAGAGAACCGCCGGTGAAAATTAATCCACCCAAAATCCCCCACCGAAAACCAAAATCCTCTACCATTCTAATCCATTCACGAATTCATCACAAATCTCATAGTTCCAACATATTAATTCACAAACATTGTAATACATTCAGAAATCACAAAGACTACAAAAAATCCATCGCCGAAAGGGGAGGGAAGGAGGACAGGAAAGAAGGTGGATCCTCGTCGGCCCACCGTGGTCGCCGACCGAGTTCCTTATGAATTTCCCATCACAAATAAACCACAACCACACTTGGTTTCACATGTTTTCATTTGTAGGATCGAACAACAAAAATTAAACCAACGAGAGGGAGGTCAATGGTTGGAGTACCCAAAAACCTAAACTTTTTGTGGAATTAATTACCATAGAATCAATGGAGATCGGTATAACCGGAGTTGATGCGCCGGTGTGACTGGTGTTAAAACTTAGGTATGACCATCGTGGAGTTGCCAGTATGACTGGGCCGATGCCATTAGTCTAACAGCCGGTGTCTCGCTGGTGGGAGCGCCGCATCTGAGAAAATAAAAATCGAGGATTTCTCAAAAGTAGATTGATCTTTTATTACTTCTATCCATGATGACGCTCTCTCTCGTGGCCCGATCTTCTAGTGAGGGGGATAACTCTCGCTTTGATTGAGTGTGATGTTTATGACATGGCTACCAACCAGAATAAGTCCAAGACATCATGCAATCGCTACACAACAAACGATGTCGTACAAACCGTGACTCTCAGTTGATGATCCCTGCAATGCAAACGAGAGAACACTGTAACAACAAGATAAGATGCAATCTAAATATTGTGAATAGGTGATTAAGCACAAAGGAATACTTGCGATTGAAGTGGTAAATCTAATCGACCCAGCAAATCAACACACCATCTATTGGTGGCTCTGAATCAATAGTTGCCGACTAATCGAGCGAGGACTAGAGACAAGGTGAATGGCACTTGGCAAAATTCAACTAAACAAAACCCAATTGTTCTAGAGGGTGTACATTGATATTTAAAGAGGAAAACAGATCTAGAGTTAAGTTCTAATTCGAGGAGGTGGAGGGAGACACTTCCGAGATGGCCCTAGTCTATTACAAGGCCCAAGTTCGGTTTGAGCAATAACACTGTTTTGTTTTGACGATTCCCGTTGACTCGGAATGAATTTGGATATGAGACCGGATCCGTTTGAAAGGTAGCGAGATAAGATTTCCATCAAGTCCAAGATCACCCAAATTTGAGTTGGCATGAAGGCGCTAGTTCTGTTTGAAATCAGTGCTGTCTCTGGAGGCTGAACTGGATTCCAAAACTCATTGGACTTTAATATCTTATAGATTCTCCATTTATCTGGTGTATTCTTTGCTAATATTTTATATTTCTTATGCTTCGTTGTATGCATATACTTGATGGTCACATCAATCCGTGATTACAAAGTGCAACAACAACACTTCTATCAGAAATCTCGACTATCCTGAAACTGTAACGTTTCTTTCAACTCAACTCTCTCAAAATCGACACCGAGAGGCCTCAACCCCCCTCTCTATTTATACACGAAGTAGGCAGCCTAAAGCCACAAATCCATCTTTACAAGAAATCCAAATCCCATAGGAAACCATCCTGTATAAGAAAAACTTTACAAACTCCAATTGTACCATATTTGACTCCTTCCAAATTCAACTCCTCATCCCATACGCACACAACCTCCATATCGTATGCCTCATGGAATCTACACCAACCACGTACATTGATCTTTAGCCTAAGCATCCCGTATGGTATTCCGATTGTCCGAAACTCATTTTCTCCAAAGTTGACTCCCGATCCATCATTGGCAACGCTCCCCCGAGGCATGAATCAAACATGAAACCATATCCGAGCATAAGTTTTCTCCAACTTGACTCAACATTGGCATGAAATAGTATTACATACATATAAGCCATAAACATGAATTAATCATGAGTATACAAATAAACCACCTGAAACTGAAACTGATACGGAGCTGGCTGGTCTGACCGTGCAACAGACGCCAGTCTGACTGGCAGCCACAACCTAGTCTGACCGGAAACTGACTAGCCCAATTCATCAGATGAAAAATCACTTCGTCAATATTCTCCAACTATCAAAACCAATAATCTCACATGCCAATTGTTCATTACGAAATAATAATCAAAACAAACTATGATTTCACATCATTTTCTTTTCAGGCCGAGCATATAATTTCATCCTTGTTACATTAAGGGGTCAGATCTAGAAATTGAACAAGACAAAAACAACCAGTTTCAGAAAAAAAGAAGAGAGGAAGGCAACCACTCACGTTACAAAGCGGTGGCGCACTTTGCAGCAGCACTCATAAATTTATTTCCTTAAGTAAAGCAAACTGAAAAATGAATTACTCTACATAGATTTGATCAACGCAAATTGAATCTCATGTACTTGTAACTTGCAGTTTCCCATGCATGATTCTCGAAGAAAAATATTTCAGAACATGAGCAATTGTCATATACATGAATTCCTAGCTTCGTTGCAAGCTTGCTAGTGTTCTCGAGGAGCCTAGATCATGATTATCGAGGAAAGCTTGATGACAACATTTCCAACTCCATACTGTATTGTCTACTTGCTCCTGTGGTAACTCCTTCAATCAGCGTTTGAAGAGCTGAATTTCCATTTTCATCGGGTCTACATGAGGCAGTATTCCCTCTACGGGATGGGCCCTTTTTCAAAACTATGTTTTCCAGTGTCATCTCTACCTCCCTCATTGATGGCCGCTCATCTCCTTTCAATTTAGTACAATTTGCTGCTAGTGTAGCTACTTCATGGACTTCTGCACCTTCCTCCATCTTGACTTGAGGATCTAATATATCGACAAGGTTTCCTTTTGAGAGCAGCTTGATGAAATACGAAATAAGGTTGTCTCCATTATCAAACATATCGGCAATAGGTTTTTTTCGAGTTAACAATTCCACAAGAAGAACTCCAAAACTGAAAACATCGCTCTTGTCTGTTAGTCGACCAGTGTAATAGTACATAGGATCTAAGTATCCAATTGTACCCTGAATAGCTGTGGTTATTTCTGATCGTTCTACTGGGGTGTACTTTGAAGCCCCAAAATCTGACACCTTCGCAGTTAAACTATCATCAAGAAGTATATTGGCGGACTTAATATCTCTATGATAAATTGGCATTGAAGAAGCTGAGTGTAGATAGGACAATGCTCTAGCTACCTCAAGTGCAATCCTTAGTCTGTCATCCCATGATAGTGATACCGGACCCTCGATATGTAGATGATGATAAAGGGTCCCATTTGAAATGAATTCGTAAACCAACAATGGGACTTCCGTTTCAAGGCAACATCCTAGAAGCTTTACCACGTTTCTGTGGTTGACTTGAGAAAGGATCGCGACTTCATTTATGAATTCACTGATTTCTCTCTGAACTACGATCTTCGATTTTTTTATGGCAACAACATTTAGGCCTATAATTCCTTTAAACACAATGCCATGCCCACCAGCACCGACCTGACGAGTTCTATCAAAATTGTTTGTGGCCTTTTGTAGCTCTTCCAAGGTAATTATCATTCTGTCACCAAAATCTGTGTTTTTTGATATTAATTGCTGCAAAAGTAACCCGTGATTTTGCTTAAAGAACTTCTCTTTTAGTTTTTTCTCCTTATGTTTCTTGATCACACGAATTACGAATGGACTAGCAATCACTAGAAATAGAACAATTGATCCACCACAAACTATTAGAGCTATGGTTGACCCTGAAAAAGGAAAATGCATGAAGTGTCAAATCTCGTGAATTATTTTTAGACATAAGACAGACTGGGATAGACTTAACCAGTAAATCACTTGGAATGATGAAACTTTCATTGGCACACTTAACACGTAGTGTTTATAATCATGTCCTGTTGTGGACATAGAAATTACTACCTCGGTCCCAAAATTTAACAAGTTTTAGAGTTAGTCACGGTTATTAAGAAAGTTGGTAAAATTAAATAGAGAGAGGTTGTAATTGGTTGAGAAGTGGAGGTAGGTGAGCAAAATGAATAGTGGAGGGTTATAATTGGTTGGGAAGGGAATGTTGGTGGAGAAGTTAAGATATTTTGGGACAAATCCTAAGTGCTAAAAATTGTTATATTTTAGGACGTGGAGTAGATAACATACTAGCATAGATATAATTGAGTGAATTGTCACCTGCAATAGAATTCTTGGATGGGATGCATCCGCCTTTTTTGAAGGGATCCCCGTAGGTTCCATTTTCACATCGACAACGAAACGATCCAGGAATATTTATGCACGTTCCATAGCACGGGTACAATATTGGATCCGCACACTCGTCAATGTCTACATAAATGTGGCAACCCAATGAAATGTATACATCGTATAATCATATATGCAGGAAAAGAGGTAAAAGCAGTCAAGAAACCGAGAGATTGTTTGCTGGATAGGTAATATTGTAACAATCGTGCATGTATTCCGTTATATACCTTCGCATCCTTTAAGCAGGGTGGCATTGCCTTTGAAGCCTTCAAGACAGTCGCAGTCATATCCTCCTGGTTTGTTCTTACAATTGCCGTAACACGGGTAGATATCAGGAGAACTACACTCATCGATATCTATAAATAAAAATTGGAATTGGTCAAGCAGATATGAAGAAGCCAGAAAACAGAATTATGATTAGAACTCACTGATTTTCTGCCTAATACATATGAATAAAACTCCATATTCGTTAATTATGAATTTCAGAATTGCTTATCATAAAGAGTAACAAAATTTGAGCACCAGTCCAAGCGCTGCTTTGCATTTGTGGACTATTTATTTAACCGAGGAAAAACTAGAAATTTGTGAATTTGTATACACTATAATGTAAAATATTAAACCAATAACGTTAACTTATATATC
Source organism: Oryza longistaminata (assembly GCA_009805545.1). Lineage (NCBI taxonomy): Eukaryota > Viridiplantae > Streptophyta > Magnoliopsida > Poales > Poaceae > Oryza > Oryza longistaminata. The sequence goes on from CM020189.1 coordinate 16,383,089, forward strand.
AACAAATTAAGAAATGTCTTATGATGAATACAATATGTGACACAAAATCTAATTGCATATTTGCGATTACTAGTTTTGGAACTATTGATAAACCTAGGTCAATTTTTCTGAGCTTCAAAACTTTTACGGTAATTATAAATTTAGTAATTGAATTTACATTAATGCATTTATCAAAAAGAAATAAAATTACTTGGCAGTTGGTTACCTTTTTCCCAATTAAAATTTACGTTGTGCATACAAATTAATAATACAAGTTATGGAAAACATATGCAATGCAGTAATAATGAATGATGACATCGTCTTCCTATGCTCGTGTATTCACCAGGTCAAGGCAGAGAGGCATATGAGCCATGGGTTGGATACTGCATTGATGTTTTTCAAGACCTTAGTTAGTTAGCTGCTTTTTTAACCCAGTGATCTATAGTACTATATACATGGTACATACACACATACTACATATAATTAATTTTGTCAACAGAATTTGGGGGTACAACTGTACCCCCATGTCCCAAGGTGCGTCCGCCACTGTTATGATGCGTGAAGATCTATACATGTACTGTGTGTCAAAAAAATTTTAACTTTTAAGGATTTATTTGGACAAACATTCACAGTGTCTCAAACCGTCTCTAGAATCTTTTTTTTTTTAAACGGAGGGAGTACAAACATACTTCGGTTGTGTTCGGGAGGAGTGGTTAGGAACCCCTCCTCTCCGACACGTAAAATGATGTATGCATTAATGTATCATTAATTTAATTTGTATTAGCTCCCTCCGATTCATTTTATAAGTCGTTTTACTTTTTCTCTACTCAAACTTTGTTAAGTTTGACCAAATTTATAAAAAAATTAACAACATCTAAATATCAAATTAGTTTTATTGAATCAAACATTGAATACATTTTGATAATATGTTTGTTTTGTGTTAAAAATATTATTACATTTTTCTATAAATTTAGTTAAATTTAAAGAAGTTTGACAAGAAAAAAAGTCAAACGACTTACAATATGAAACATAGAGATTATTTTTTAAAAAGTAGATTAACATGATTTTCTAAAACAAGTCACGTATAGAAAATTTCCGAAAGAAAACACACTGTTTAACAATTTAAAAATGCGTGTGTGCGAAAAACTTGAGAGATGAGTTGGGAAAGTGAGGAAAAGGACTGTCTTACCATAGCATCCATCGATGATGTACGGATTGCCTTGATAACCATGGGAGCACTCGCAGCGATACCCCTGATGCGCATTAGCAACGGAGTCTCGGCAAGAGCTGTGGGCACTGCGACATTCAGGGGCAGATCCGTTCCGGGGACATGTACTCGTCGAGTTACTGATGATCCAGTCCAGCGACGCTGGAAGCCCTCGAGGATGTTTTCCCAAGAAGACATCGATAGAGAAATTGAATCCCTGATCAATCATGTAGACAAATACTCCTAGATTGGAAGGCTGAAACCTGTCCAGCTCCTTCATCTGGATGAGGTAGGATGGATATCCCAACATGATGTTTGTCTGGCAACAGCCAATGCCCGAGCAAACATCGTCGTGTAGTATTATAAAGTGTCACGTCTGGTACTATATGTTGATAGCTTTGTAGTATTATAAAGGGTGGCCCACGATTGATGGGCCGGGCTGCGTACTCTAACAAGTGGTATCAGAGCCCAAGGTTTGGAACCTGGAAGAATTTCCATAAGTCATATGGTGGGAAGGCCAGGTAACAAGTCTTCAGGGTCACATGAGTTGATGTGACGGGTGAGATTGTTAGGCCCGAGACCAGATAACAAGTCTTCGGGGTCACATAGGCTGATGTGACGGGGGAGATTGTTAGGCCTGATGTGTGACGGGGAGATTGTTGGGTTTAGTCCCACATCGGTAATCCACATCGGTAATCGATGATGGGGGAGCATAACTTAAAAGGTGAGGGCGATCCTCACCTATGAGACTAGTATTTTGGGTTTTGTAGGCACAGGACCTAATGTTGTGACTCTGGTTGGGCTTATGGTGGAGCAGTCCAATGTGATCTTAGTGGTCCACGATTGGTGGACCGGCTGCGCACTCTAACGCAATTATTGACCTCTTAATATTTGATCCTCCGGAAAGTAGGCAGCTTTAACTTTAAGACCGTTCCTCGTAGCTTCTTTGTGTAGGTACTCCCACTTCAGTGTGAAGCTAGATTATGTGTTATTAACACATACTCCCTTCGTTTTTTAATAGATGACGCCGTTGACTTTTTCTCACATGTTTGACCATTCGTCTTATTCAAAAAATTTACGGAATTATAATTTATTTTGTTATGAGTTGTTTTATCACTCATAATATTTTAAAGTGTGATTTATATCTTATATATTTGCATAAAATTTTTGAATAAGACGAATGGTCAAACATGTGAGAAAAAGTCAACGGCGTCATCTATTAAAAAACGAAGGGAGTATGTGTTAATAACACATAATCTAGCTTCACACTGAAGTGGGAGTACCTACACAAAGAAGCTACGAGGAACGGTCTTAAAGTTAAAGCTGCCTACTTTCCGGAGGATCAAATATTAAGAGGTCAATAATTGCGTTAGAGTGCGCAGCCGGTCCACCAATCGTGGACCACTAAGATCACATTGGACTGCTCCACCATAAGCCCAACCAGAGTCACAACATTAGGTCCTGTGCCTACAAAACCCAAAATACTAGTCTCATAGGTGAGGATCGCCCTCACCTTTTAAGTTATGCTCCCCCATCATCGATTACCGATGTGGATTACCGATGTGGGACTAAACCCAACAATCTCCCCGTCACACATCAGGCCTAACAATCTCCCCCGTCACATCAGCCTATGTGACCCCGAAGACTTGTTATCTGGTCTCGGGCCTAACAATCTCACCCGTCACATCAACTCATGTGACCCTGAAGACTTGTTACCTGGCCTTCCCACCATATGACTTATGGAAATTCTTCCAGGTTCCAAACCTTGGGCTCTGATACCACTTGTTAGAGTACGCAGCCCGGCCCATCAATCGTGGGCCACCCTTTATAATACTACAAAGCTATCAACATATAGTACCAGACGTGACACTTTATAATACTACAAAGCTATCTCGCTTTATAGTACTAAGATATATCATATCCGGTACTAGGTTGTTTTTTTATATGTAAGGGAGGGAGGGAGTATTAGTATTAGCATAACAGTATACAATTCTACGCGAGAATGTCGTGCCAACATGATAAGATAGTAAACTTGTTAGCTCAGGAATATTATCGATGCTGATTGTGCATCACGTACGCGGGCGGAAAGCAGATCGCGGGATATATGAATAATAATCTGCGGTTCACGCAGTGTGTTATTGTAGTGTGTGTTAGAGTTCTGCATGTCATGCAGGTTAAGTTGCTAGCTAGCTAGGCAGCATGATTGTTCCTTTGTTTCCATCTATTTGTTTGGTGGCAATAGCCTTGTGAAACTTCCCACACAATGGCATATGTATATATCTTTTCATAAACAAAGAAAAACGGAAAAAGAGAATAAATGCAACACATGAGGCGCAGGATCCAAAAGATACCAGCGAATAAAAATTAAAAAGCCTCTGCACACACAACAACCGCGACATTAAAAAGAAAAGGCTAAAGTCTAAAGCGGAATATTCTTCATGGTGGACCGTACCAGGTAAAAGATGTAAATACAACTTGAAATTAAAAGAAAGAACGCTAAAAATTACACTAGTGCAGGAATGATTTTCCTAGACGGGACTCATTTTAGATTGCAGACGGACCGTAAGTGGTCGTGTCTAAAAAAAATCATACTCAATTTTTGCGTACGGCTCTTTAAAATGACCGCACGGAAAAATCAATTTTTACAGACGGGTTACTTAACATGCTTATTTTCGCGTGCGGGCCTGCTAAGAGACCCGCACCCAAAAATAGCCTACCTACTTTTTTAATCACCCAGTTGCCGCCCATCCCACTCACTCCATCTCCTCCCATGTCACTCTCAACTACTCCTCCCAACTCCGCGCGCTTCCTCCTCCCTTTTCCCGCGAAGGAAACAGAGCCCACGGAGGCCGATAGAACTTCTTCTCACTGCAGCCGTGAGATTTCTCTCTCTCCGCTTCCTCATCCCGTGCGTCGCAGCCCCTGACCATCGGCTACACCCTCGTGAATACACCCACCCTTGTAACTCCTATCCGGCTCCACTGCTGCCTCCTCTGATCTGGCATGAAGCTAATTAAGCCCCTCACCCACGTCCTTCTCCAGCCATGAGCGTCGTCATGCTCTTAACTAGAAAGCCTGCGCGCCGTTGGCGCCCATCTATGTAACCTGTATTTGAGCAAGTTTAATAGTATTTTTTTTTTTTTGAAAAGAAGCAAGTTTAATAGTATAACTAACTGCTAGCTTCAAATCATCTACATAATAGCCAATTCATACAATAGTTACTTATTAATAATTGGTCCCACCTGTCATACACACATTATGTCTTGGAGTCCGTACTGCAGCTGGCTACATATCTGTAGCCCGCTACTCTTCTGTTTCTTCTTCTGTGTCGTATTTACATAGCTGTACTTGTCCCGTGTAAATTATATTTCAACTTTTAAAAACAGATTTGTTAACGGACAATTAACTTCTTTAAGCGTATGCCTTTAACAAATGCTTTGGAAGATATGTCTTTTAGATTAGTAGGATTTACAAAATTTATCAAATTACATGAAAATTACGAAATTTATAGAATGCATATTTTGAAAGTAAATGACTCCTATCATCAACTTAATATGGAGTCATAAAAGGTTACTCTTTGTGCATCAGACCAAACCAGTCTTGAAAAGTTAGAACTTCGAAGGTCCTGCACATAAATATGTGAGTACTAACCTAGGGGTATTTTCGAAAATATTTTGTATTTAGTGAAGTATAGGATAAAAAATACTATTAGGGGTGAAAATGAATATTTGCTAGGAGTTAGTGGCACGCGTAAGTTAGCAGGTGGCCTTTGGGAATCGGGAGTTGTGACCTGCTTCATCCATATGCCGCGTCGTCTACCTCTGCTTTCAATCCCTGTTCACTCGTCTTCTCTAGTAGACCATTGTTGTGGCTTGTGCTTTCCAGTTTCCACCATTGATTTGCACTGAGAAAGAAGCGATGGATGAGGCCGCTTTTGCAAATGGAAGAGGTGACTGGCTTCTTTGGTCACTGGGTTCAAGCTGGCCAGCTCTGCATGCATGACGGAGGCAGCGGGGATCGAACGGCGGTGGGTTAAAAGGAGGAGCCAGAGTCCTCGCCGTCGGTTGGCCTGCCACCGCCATCTCTGTTGTCGTCTCCGCCTCCGATCTCCGGTGACGAGCGGGCTGGCGATGAGGTGAGCCAAGGTGAGGTGCGACCGTGCGAGCGGCGGAAGCGGCGCGGCGGTAGTGGTAGCGGAAGCGGCAAGGAGGCTATCGAGGAGACGATGTGAGCGGTTGATCTGGCGCAGAGGTGGTGAAGAAGGCCGATGACAAGCAGGGTGGCGTTGAGCCGAGCCGCTCCCTGAGGATCTGGCGACGGCGTGGACCTCCACCGGGTAGGGCATATTGAGGCGCCGCCGCTGCCGCCGTCCCTACTCGTCTCTCTAAGGCAGAGATGGCTAGTGACCAAGCGCGTATCGAGGCCCCGCGCCGCCGCGCGGGCAGTATCCCCTCTAGCCCTGTCCATCTCTGCCGGCTTTGCCCTCCTCAGTCGTCTACAACTCCGTCGCCGGATCCTCTGCTTCCCTCGCCTTGTACAGGCGCATGAGCAGTCGGAGCCACCACCACCACCTTGTCATCGCTGGAAGCAAGTGCCGATGGCACGGATCTAAGGCAGGGCGTGGCCAAGGAGTTCCCGGTGGCCGGTGGTAAATCGAGCTCGATTTTTTTTTTTTTGGTTATGGGAATTTTTTTTCCTCTACTCCGGACTCTTCTAGATAAGATTGTGCATTTTGTTTAAAAGCCCTTCTTAAAACTTGCATTTTATATTTAGGTCCGCTGGAACTTTTTCTCACCGTTCGTATGTCATCGGACGGCTACGGGACAGTTTGATTACGTGGCCGCTTCTCCAGCTGAGAATTCTACCCGGGGCTCGAAGGTGGTGCCACGTGGCCCAATCTCTAGCCAGGGTTAGTACCCTGAAATCGGTATTAAAGAAGATTTGCGCGTCACCATCACAGCATCACCTCCCTGGCTGTGTACCGTTGAGCTTTAGGTGGTGTTTGGATCCAGTGACTTAACTTTAGTGTCTGTATTTAAACACTAATTTAGAGTATTAAATATAGCTGCAAGCTGCTGAGAGCGAGCTTTTAGGACTCGGATTGTTGGCTCGTGGGCACTGGGCAGAGAAAGGAGAGGAACAGACAGCTGGTCTCTTCAATCGGAGTGACAGGAGGTGTTTAGTTCCAGTGGCGAAAAGTTTTATAGTGTCATATCAGATATTATATAGAGTGTCATATGGAGGTTCGGGCACTAATAAGAAAACTAATTACTGATTCCGTCAGTAAACAGCGACACGAATTTATTAAGCCTAACTAATTAATCTGTCAGTAGCAAATGTTTACTGTAACATCACATTGTTAAATCATGAAGCAATTAGATTTAAAATATTCGTCTTGCAAATTAGTTGCAATCTGTGCAATTAATTATTTTTGAATCTATATTTAATACATCATGCAGGTGTTCCAACGTTTGATCTGACAGGGTGAAAAATTTCAGGGTGGGATCTAAATAGGGCTATAGAGTTATGCTAGTTAGAGTCATATTAGAATATGATTGATTTGTGTAGAGTCCTTCTATATTTGTAATCATTTTTTATCTCTATCCCGTGTAATATTTATATATAACAACTCCCGAGGCTCAATACAAGTGTTCAATATTCGAAGTATTTCTCTTCCTCTACTATTCAACATGGTATTAGTATTTCCCTTCCACTATCATTATTTTATAATTTTTTTACCCATAGCAAACCCTGGGTATTTTGCTAGTTACGGATTAAAGTTTAGTGCTTCATTGCTTGTCATTAAACTATTTTGTCCTAAATTCGTTATCACGACCTATATATTTGTCTATCGCCATTCCTCTGCTTTCCATCCAACGTGACCAATAAGGGACGACCCATATATGCGTTCTTGCAGCTGATTATGCGCGTCGTGCCATCGTCCATCTCGTTTTCTTTCTCAAGGGGAAAGTAATTAGTGTCGGCTGATGGAACTGAGCTTTGATCCGTGTATCTCAATTTGGGTTTGGGAGGCATTAATGAGAAAATGGCAGAGCCTGTGATTTCAAGAGAGGAGCCACTATATCGGCCTTTCAGCTCGTCCTGGTCAGCGAGCAGACCTCAGAATCGTAGATCAATTTGTTATGGTAAATATTTTTGGCAAAATTTTGGTGGCAAAAAATTTAGCATTAAAGTTTTGTTAGTTGGTGTTTTGATGCATGGTAAAGTTTTATCATTTTACTAGTAAAAAGAGAAAGAGCGTGGCTCTCAACGTACTTTTTGACAAAATTTGTAAGTCTATACTCCCAAATGACAAATGTCAAATTATCAACTTTTGCTACTAGTGTTTATATCCATTTTGGCAAAAAGTGCTCCAATACAGCAAAACTTTTGTTATTTTTGGAGGAACTAAACAGAACTGTAGCTTGCATCCTTAAGGGCTTCAATATTTACTGTCATTCTCTCGAGCAAAACTTTTGTTATTTTGGAGAAACTAAACAGAACTGTAGCATCCTTCAGGGCTTCAATATTTTCTGTCATTCTCTCGGAGACTGCTACTCCCTCCGTTTCACAATGACTTCAATGGATCGCACACTACACCATTTGAAGTTCATGATATATCACAATGAATGCATATATGTTGCCATAGACTGTCGAAGACTACCTTATTGTGTACTCCCTCCGTTTCACAATGTAAGTCATTTTAGCATTTTCCACATTCATATTGTTGTTAATGAATCTAGACATATCAAAGTAGTCTTCGACAGTCTATGGCAACATACATGCATTCATTGTGATATATTATGAACTTCAAATGGTGTAGTGTGCGATCCATAGCAATATACTAGCACGGCGCAAAACAAAAATAGAAAAAAAAACAAAACACTATTGCTATCCTACGTGGCATCCACAAGCGGGCGCCCCTTCCGTGACCCTTAAAGTTCTCCGATATCCCATATCCCAGTGACGAATCAAAAATAGAAATAAAGGAAAAGCACGTCCTCGAAGTACTAAGTTAATAAAAACTAAATCAAAATACCTTTATGCTAATTATTCAACGCATATGTGATTGAATAGAAAAATAAATAAATAAATAAAGAAGTACCTTGCCTGTACAACATGAGGCTGATCTTTTGTGCTACTCTGCGGCAAGCTACGACTACGGCTGTGCTGTATCTCCAGTATAAGCAGTAGAAACTGTATTTGGTTGCTGCGGCTGTGCGGCCGCACAGCTCTCTTCCGATTTGCCCCATGAGTACACTCTATTAGCGCAGGTTATCAGTGAGGGGCTCAAATGGCCATCTCTGATGGTAATTAAGTTTTTCGTTAAAGATGACTGGTTCACTGATGATACTACCTCATCTCTGATGGGTGAAGGTCTATCAGTAGTGACCAACACCTATGACATATTGCGTAAAGGACCCGCCGCATGTGACTGCTTATCTATAACGGCCCATGTCCCTAGCTATAACCGGCTCTAGTTTAACCCGTTACAAATGAGGTCTGTAACGAGACACTTCGGAATATAGTAACTGAGCAGCTACCTATACATATGAAACTTAACGTACAATTTTTTTTAGATAATGGATTAAACCGGCCTCTGCACCCAAAAAGGATGTACGTACACAGCCTCAACGAAACTTACAAGAGTACATAGACTCACACCCTTACACAAGGTTTAACACCATCTGAAGCAACTAGACCCGAGCACTTAGGATCTAGCAACAACAATTCTTAAAAAAGTTAATACAAAGTTTCAACCATACCACACAAGAAAACAAGAGAATATTAATCTCCCAATCTTTTTCTCAAGTTCCACCCCTTCATTGTGAAAAAGCAAGAAACTCTCTTCTCCAGAATCAAGCAACCTTCTCTCACTTTTGGCCATCTTCCTCCTTAAATAGCAAAGACCATTGTCTTGCCAAAAAATACCCCTAAAAATCACCCGCAACAGAAAATTAGTATTAGAGCCATTAAAGACTACATCATTCCGGCATAACCAAACCGCTCAACACAGAGCTGAAATCCCCACACGAAGCAAAACTAATATATAAGTTAAGGAAGCTCAAGCCGAAAAGATTCAGGAGACAATTTATTACTCAACGCTGGTTTTTTGTATCCTAACCTACACACGGGTGTCAAACTAAAGCATGGACGTCTACATGCATGTAGCTCATAGAAACTACATGGTTGTTTTACCAGAGGATAAGCTATGGCCTCAAATGCACAATCACGTCTCTGTTCTCCCAAATATTTGGTTTTCCCTTGTCAAAAGAAAAGGCACATTAGGATGGTAATCATAGCTGCTCCGCATTGCACACAGTCGCAAAAATCTGGAACGTAACGCGGCAGACACATGAAAAGTTCTTCACAATCTGCTTCATTTGTTGTATTTTACAGATATTTGTCATGAATGAGAAAACAAACCTTAGCACAAACGACCTGATCATTGTGGTCCGAAGGTGCTCATAGGGTAGAGTGTGCGTGTGTACGCTCATATAGGTGAGTACGCGCGCGTTGTGAGTATTTGTACTGTGTTTCTCAAAAAAAAAACTGAAAATAGGTGGAAGATTTTTTTTTCTTGTTATAAAAAAGGGAAGCACATAAGGTGAATTATCCACTCGACTAGTAGTTGCATTGATTGTTCTGAAAAACTAGGAAGGTAGCCCGCGCATTCGCGCGGGCATGTATCGCACGGGTATTTACGTGGATTCGTATTTTTTAAAAAACTTATAGTGACAGAATGTATATCAACTGGATGACACCTATCACACTTTAAAAGTACTATTTCTCTATAAATTTTCTTCAACGGTGTTGCTTGGATAATTGTTTCAACCTATCTGTTAGCTTTAAACTATACAATATTTAATTCATACCGGTAAGAAATCAATTATAATCTTTTTCATTATCTTGAAAGGAGATTAACTTAATTAGTTGAAAACAAATGTCAAACAAATTAAGTGTATATTAAAAATTAGGTGCTCTATTTTTAAACAACTCCTAGAAAGTTATTATTACTAATAAATTTGTTATATTTGTGCCATCAAGTTACCCCTCCTTCTAATTGGTTCAAACATGCTCACGCAATTTGTTATATACTTACATATATATTTGAATAAAGAGGAGCGATCTACATATCTTGTTTCCTTATGATATGTGTGATCTATAGTATTTATTTAACATAAGTCCTAAAGTTTAAATGTTGTAATAGCAAATATAAATTTTGAACCAACTACTTGCTTTCATTGCGCGGATTATATACCGCGGCGCTAGGTTATTTTAATCTCAATTAAGTTGGGCGGCTATAAATATTGGACCTACTGATTTAAGTAAAAATTGAGGGATGGATTTTATTAGCGTCGCATGGTAGCTTGAGGGCGTTTTAAGGAACCTCTCTCTATGCCTCTATGTGACATCATGACAAAGAATGATCAATTGTACCAACGTAATGATACATTATTTTGTTAATTACAGGAAAAAATTAAATGTGATAACTTTATATCTACAGTGCAAATATGTTCTACAAACACATATGTACATTGTTCATTATTATTGTATAGTAAAAAATAAGGTGCTTTTCCATGTAAGTTGAATTTTTAGGTGCTCTATTTTTAAACAACTCCTAGAAAGTTATTATTACTAATAAATTTGTTTTATTTGTGCCATCAAGTTACCCCTCCTTCTAATTGGTTCATACATGCTCACGCAATTTGTTATATACTTACATATATATTTGAATAAAGAGGAGCGATCTAAATATCTTGTTTCCTTATGATATGTGTGATCTATAGTATTTATTTAAATACGTATTCAACATAAGTCCTAAAGTTTAAATGTTGTAATAGCAAATATAAATTTTGAACCAACTACTTGCTTTCATTGTGCGGATTATATACCGCAGTGCTAGGTTATTTTAATCTCAATTAAGTTGGGCGGCTAAAAATATTGGACCCACTGATTTAAGTAAAAATTGAGGGATGGATTTTATTAGCGTCACATGGTAGTTTGAGGGCGTTTTAAGGATTGGCATGTGGCAGCGTGAGAGCATTTTAACAAAGTTTAATGGACTTTTAGTATCCAACCATTAATATAAAACAAAATTATTAAATTATCTAATATTATTAAATTATTAAATTATGGTCCTTCATCCAATAATTCAATAATATAATCCGGGTTATCAAATTTTGTAATATTTATTAAGAGAAAGCGGGCTAATCTAATGGTGTAACATATTGCATGTTTTTATAGTATAGAAAATCTTATTTTAAAATGACGGTCTAATTTTTTCTACTGATGTGCATACATATTTTAAGGGTGTTATAGTTTTTTTACTCGTGCATACGTACGTATGTTTTTATTTTTTTTTAGTAAACAGTATCTAAAGGTTTTTTTTATAGTTTTCCTTCTCGTACTTACGTACGTTTGTTTGTTTTTTAAGTGAACAGTACCTTATCTTTTTTTCATCATAAGTACGTACGCTAGTTTTTACTCATATGCAAGTGATACTAAGAGGAAGGAAATAGATCTAATTTAACAGTCTAAAATTATGGGTCCACCAATTTAAATGAAAATCAACGGTGAGATTATAAAATGCCATGTGGCGACTTAGGAGCGTTTGTAGGAACGCCACATGGCGGTTTAGGAGCGTTTATAGGAAGATTAATGGACTTTTAGTATATAATAGATTATATGTAAATGGCCACCTCCTCTTAATTATTATCTATCAACCGTCAATACAGAAGCAGAACTTCTTTGTGTTCCATACTAAAAAGGGGTGAGGCTTCGAACCCAGGTCATCTAGCCTACTATCTTGTGGAGCTAGCCGGAAGTCCCCTGAGCGTTTCTCTTGTGTGCCATACTTCCATTTATAATCAAACTAGCAACGATGCCCTTGCGTTACAACGGGTGAAGTTAATTTTAATCATGCATACTGTTGGGCAAAAATAATAAAGGAATCGTAATCATAATAATAATAATGAAATGAAATTGCAGTGACCTTTGGTAAAAAGAAAATAAAAATATATAATTAATTTTCCGTTAATTTCATTAGCTAAAATAATTTAATATGAAGTAGGAAAAGTTATTCTCAAAATTTAGCAATTTTTAAAAAGCTTAAATAGAGCAAACTAATTCTGTAACTTAAAACAATTTTTTTGACAGAAAAAATGCTTGTGCTTTGCAAAAAATTATAATAAATATAAAAATATTGTATGATTAAGGTTTAGTTTTACATGATACAAGCTCTTTAAGAAAAAAATTCACATTATTTATGTGGTTAACGCAATGACATTTTATTTGTTTTTTTTTCAGAATCAGTTATGATAAGATAAAAGCAATATTCATTTCTCTAGATCAACATGAATGAAATAAAAAAAATCAACTGAAGGGACCTAAAGTGAACTTATTCCATACGGAGCATACATGCGGTCCATGAGACGGCCCAATAGTGTGGGCGGCCTGGGAACAAAATCGGGGACAACTTAAGGGACATAAAGTGAACTTATTCCGTGTGGGCGGCCTAGGAATGGTGTTCGGCCCGATGCGGGAGAAGCCGTTGCCGTACGCTCTGATGGACGGACCTGATTGATCCCGACCTATATAAAAGTTCAACAGCCAATCCTAACCCTAAAATCATTTCCCCTCGCCCCTCTCTCTCTCTCTCAATGGTAGCGGCGGCGCCTCTCCCCCCTCCCCCCAGCCGCTCCTCCTCTCCCAACCCCACCGCGCGACGCCTCTCCCCCTCCGCCGCTCCTCCTCTCCCAACCCCACCGACGTCCGGCGGCACTGCTTGATCTCCCCCTCTTCCATTCCGGCGGGAGATGGAGGCGGCAGGCAGGGGCGGCTCCCTCCCTTCCGGTAGGAGGGAGACGGCAGGCAAGGGCGGCGCCCTCCCCTCCACCGGATCTAGCAGGAGCGAAGGCGGCAGTGGCACAGCGTCCCTGCGAGGCGGCTCTCCGTCCGCGGGTGGTAGCGCCTCTCCGCCCTCGCCTCCTCTCCCTCGCCATGGGGCCTGCAGGAGGGCTCGACAGTTGTGGGCGGTGCTCTCCCCTCTGCCGGATCTAGGAGGGGAGGTGGTGGCGGCCCGGTGTCCCGGCAGCCCCCTCCACCGGATCCAGTGGGAGGAGAGCAGCCGGCGGCCCGACATCCCTGTGACTGTGGTGGAGGGTCGGCGGCGACGGTGGCACCCTCCCCTTCTGGCGTTGGCGTTTTCTTAGTGTTTTCCTGTGTTCAGAAGGATTGAAGTGGGATCGATCGCACGTGCGGTGGAATTTTTTTTTTTGACGATATATATATAGATAGATAGATTGACTCGGACTTTTCTCCTTTTTTTTTTCTTCATGTTGATAGATTGAATCGGACTTTTCTCTTTTTTTTTCATGCTCTTTTTGCCCTTTTCTCGTTATAACTGGACGACGGAAACGTTTTCAATTTTTTTAATGTAATAGTAGAGATTGTAGTATCTAATTATGCTTGTGAAGGAGACGGGCCTAAGTGTTGGTAAATAAAACAGAACAAGAATTTGTTCTGTTTTGGACATGATTTTTTTTCAGCACGATTCAATTACTTATATGTACTCCCTCCGTCCCATAATATAAGAGATTTTGAGTTTTTGCTTACACGGTTTGATCACTCGTATTATTCAAAAAATTTTGGAATTATTATTTACCTTTTTTGACTTACTTTATTATTCAAAGTACTTTAAGCACAACCTTTCGTTTTTTATATTTGCGTAATTTTTTTTTAATAAGACGAGTGGTCAAACACTATAAGCAAAAACTTAAAATCCCTTATATTATGGGATGGAGGGAGTATTATACCTATATATTTGTCCATTACATATCTCTGCTCCCCATTCCACATGACCTATGCGTGCTTGAGCGTATTGTGGAATCGTCGATTCCAGTTTCTTTTCATATGGAAGTGATGTAACTGAGCAGCGCATTGATCCATGTTCAACGATTTGGGTTTGGGAGGCTTGGAGAAAATACTAGAACCAGTCAATCAGATAGTATAAGCTAGTGCCACAGTTTCGGCTCCATAGGTCTATACTCTCTCACGGGCGCACATCGGAATCGTCCTGCCTGCTGCTGGTCACAGAAGCTTTTCCTTATTGGATGCTGATATGGTTCAAGAAAAACAATTATATATGTCAAGGGAACCATCTGGATGAAATATGCATGGATGACTATTTCCTTACAGAGGTTTCAACTTTGTAGTCTGCACTCTACAATGAGTTGTCTTCTTCTTTTGCTTAAATGCATAGCTTTAAAAACATTTCAAACGAAATAGTTCAACAAAATTTACCAGTTTAAACAATGTACGCAATAATCAAACAGAGCTCACCATACCGACGAGCGAGTTTCCCCTCATACACTGGACATCGAGAAGTTTTATGGACCATCAGTGGTACCGAATAGTACCACATATTCTTTTCGACCGGTCAGGATCTGTTCTGGTGGAGGAGGTGATAAGGAAGGGTGGAAAGGTTTCGCATCTGAATGCTATTGGAATGGCATAATTGATCTTAACGAGAGCTTGGTATATTTGGTGGGAGAGAAGGCAGTTGGTGCATGGTGAACGAATACATAATTCTGCTCGGTCGGCAATGTCTATTGCTACCTTAACCACAAACTATATGTTGTCAAATAAGAAAGGTCAAACAAAAAATCAGGACGATTGGAAGAAACCTCCTGAAGGAATGCTAATGATCAATGTTGATGCTGCTTTCGATATTGATTCGGGAAGTGGAGGCACTGGGGTGGTGTTGAGAGATCACTCGGGAGCTTGTGTTGCGGCTTCGCAAACGTTTCTTCCACATGTCCTTGATGCACCGACGGCAGAGGCTTTTGCGCTGAGAGATGGGCTGGCCCTGGCACAACACATTGGTGCTAAAAATGTTATAGTGCAAACTGATTGTATGTAGGTGGTTTCAACGATGATGGATGGAGGATTTTCTGCTACAGCGGCTATGTCTGTGTTTGATGATTGCAAGCTGATGTGGGATGGTTTTGGTAGAATTTCTATTGAGCACTGTAATAGAAATTCCAATCACGTGGCTCATGAACTGGCCAGGTTAGCGTTTAGGACAAAAAAATTCTTGTATTTGGGTCAATGAACCCCCTGGCTGTGTTCTGAATCATCTGGTAAACAATGTAACAATTTTATCCTATCAATAAAGCTAGCCGAATGGCATTCCCCCCCAAAAAAATTCTAATCTAATATTTGGTGCCACAAACCTAAAACAATACACTAATTATGGCCAGGTACTATTAGAGCATCACCAACATCCTAAAATTTTATTTCCAATTATTTTATTATGGAAATCCTAAATAGAATTTAAGGTGTTAAAATTTTCCTCTCTCCAAGAGATCAGGTAAAATTGGTTTCCTAACAACTAAAAAGGTGGTCTGCAACAAAATTTCCACCAGAAAAATCTGTTTTGGGCTCCTCGCTCCCGTTAGATCGTGTGCGCACGTGTTACCTGATCGCTTCCCGCCCGCGAGGAATTGCCTTTGGTGCCACGATTGGGAGCCAAAGTGCGTCCCTAGAAAAAGAGAACGACAATCACGAAGTAGGGAACATAGAATTTTGGAAATGAGATTAGGAAATCCGTTGGATCAAATTTTTAACAAAAGAAATCCTCATATTACTGGATAGGGAATGATATAAACATTATGTTGGTGATGCTCTTAGGCTTCGTTCAAGACTCAAAACCTTGCTGAGCAAATATCATGTCTGGTTTTCTCCACTTTGCATGCAGTCAGCACTATGTACAGTTTCCATGTACTATTTTGTTTAGAAAAACACAACGACATATCGAGATTACCTTTGAAAGCATATTAGAAAGATATCTCAGCATTCATATTATCAATTTCCAAGTGTTACATGGGAGTGCAGGTGTTTACCTACACTCTAGTTGATTCCAATGGTGCGCTTTTTTCTAAAGCGAGAGTGAAAATAACTAAGAAAGTGAGACACACATTTTTCTAAAGAAATAGTTAGGAACCTTAATCATCCTGTTTGAACTACTAGTTTGTTGAGAAATTTATGTTCTGTTTCAACTACTACTCTATTGTGCTAGCTATTTATACTGACTCTCTTCTCAGTTATAAATTGAGAAATTTATTCTGAAAATTTTTACAGTTGTTATAAGTGAAACTGATCGGCTCAGAAAAAAAACAAAGAAAGCACTTATATATGTGCCAGTTGGTTTCTAACAATCTAGCATGCTTTTCATCTGTGGTTAGTTAGGTTTGGAGGGCATTGGGAAGAAAGGCTATGCGTTTTGAACATTAAGTTCCATCAGTCCGAAGTATGTACTCCACCAATCCCAGTTTATCTCAATGAAAGAAGCGCATTATCTCAAGGTGGAAAAGATAGAGCTAAAGCAAAAAAATCAGTTCACATGCTGGTAGCATGGGAAATATGGTGTGAGCGGAACAGACGAGTATTTCGAAATCAGGAAAAATCCCTGCCGCAGCTGCTAGACAAGAAGCAGGACAAAATCAAGCTATTCACTACATGACATGCAACCTTTGCCGACGGTGAAATCACCGTTGGCAATCCCAGAAAACTGTAGGGATTGCTGTAGCCGACAGTTTACGGTCGGGAATTCTCGGTCGGGAATGAATGTGTCGGGGATTTGTCAACTCGCCGACGGTGATTCTATGTACCGTTGGCCATTAAATTTCCAACGGAATATTGCCGACCGTAAGACCGTCGGGGTTTCATGGATCTCTGTTACAGTCTCGGTAACGGATTTAGGATTCCCTACAGGACAATTGGATTCCCGACATAATTTAGGAAGTTTATTTTGAAAGTTTTGTAGTAATGCAGTTTAAATATGAACAAGATTCATGACCAAACAAATATTGTGAGTTTTCTAGAGTTTTCCACTACTGAATCAGTATAGTAAAATTAGCCAAACATTTGGCTTAATACAAATAGCTTTCTTAATGAATCTCAAGCTAATCAGTTGGAATGAATGTCAAGAATATGACTTCAGCCATGCATAGCATCATCATGATTGTCACCATAATACTCTCCATTATCATCAACATGATCAACACCATAGTCTCTAACATCATCATGAGCAGAACCACCATCTCCATGATTTAATTCACATGCTTTTCTTTTTGAGGAGCTTGATGCACCATACATTGAGCTTGATGACGACTGGTTCATTCATAGATAAAATTCACCCAAATTATAATGGCAGGTCAACTTCTATAGTACTGTCAATACACAAACATTTAACCAAGATTTTACTCCTAAAAAACTGTGATTCATATCATCAATTCATAACATGTACAGACTATAGAAACTGATGGAAGCAACAGGGAGCATCAAAGTCAATGGGAACATTAGAATTTGCCAGCATAAAGTGCATTCAAAGCAGTACAATATTTACTATTGTTCTCCCATGATCAGACATACATAAAGTTAATGTTCTTAGTCCATATCAGGTTGCTAATGACCTCAGTCAGCATGTTGTGTAATCCAGGAAAGCACAGGTTAAATGATAGGGATCAACTCTAAGAGTACAACTATTATAATTTTGCGAACATAATTATTACCAGCATCAGAAGTACAAAGCATATGATTTCTTCTCAAAAATGTGCATAGAACACCATTCACAACATAAAAGATAGCATGAAAGATACTAGTCCATTTATGTACACAACCAATCTAGCATCAGGGCATATGATTTCTTCATAAAACTCTGTATACCATAGTTATTTCTTTTATTACCTTCCCAGGAGGTTTGTTACAGAACAATGCCCTTATGTCAATTGGAATAATATTCGCCATAGCCTGTAACATATATTATATAGATATATATATATAAGAACTAGGCTCAAAATAAATATGACAAGCTATCTAAAGAGAAACAAACCTCGAGTACACGTTCAACACCATCACACCACTCAGTACCAGCTTGTAAATCAGGTTGCATTAATCCGCTAATGTCCATCCCAATTTTCTCAGCAAGTGCCTAACTTATGTAAAAATGTTTCCTTTATTGAGTATCACTTGGAAAAACAAATCACTTGCCTAAATAAAGGATTTGATCATACCTGAAGAACACGCTCAACGCCAGCACGCCACTCAGGGGTCAACTCCATATGCCAAAGGGAAGTTCTTGTACTTGACACACCACTAGTTTGTGAGTTTGGGTGTGATCTTTTCCTGGACTTGATAGAATCAGCATCACTTGTACTGACTACACTATCTCCCATTGCAAATCTCCCATGCGGCAGGCCTAGAAATATAATTTAGACAAATAAATTGCTAAGAAAAACATATAGTAGCTATATATAATGTAGCAAGGTTAGGAATGAAAAGACACAAGCTACACATATCAGCCCTGAACTACATAATTTTTATACAACATAAATGAAACAGGAACAATTGTAATTAATTCTATACACATTCAGAATTACTTGCACTACAGTTAATTGAGTTGATTATTACCTGATATGTCATGTAGAACTGCATGATCTATGTCTAGATTCTTCGCTTGCCAATCTTCACCGTATTTCTCTCTCATTGCATTATCATATTTTGCCTTTCAACAAAAAAAGATGTTCAACATTAGCTAAAGTCTTGGTACAGATCCTACAAATATGACAAATTTCAAGAATTCACAAAAGATAACAAGGGAAACTAACCCAAAAAATAGCAGTTTTCTCACAGCAGAGCCCTCTTGGCCCGTCATGTTCCATTCGGTGCTGATGATGCCATGCTCCTGCCTGCCCAGGATCAACTCCATTTTTGGTCTTCTACATAATTTGTTCACAAAGACAACAAAAACACATGTGAATGATAACAATAGCAGCAACACGTGAGAATGCCAACTATTGCAGAACAAATTATTTTGTACTAAACAAATTATTCTGAAAAATGTGACAACAGTGTGGATAAGGAGCCATACAAATTAAGAGAAAGTAGAAAACTTACTAGGAATTGTTGTGTCCCTACTAAGCCACGCGATCCGCTACGATGGTATACAGTGTTACCTCCTGCCAACCGATTCTCCTTGCCACGCATCGACATCTTCCTGAAACTTGGTGTACTCCAGTACATGCATAACGCACGCCATGCAGCTTCAGTGGCAAAGTCTTTTGGTTTCACAGCAATCAATTCCTCTACTTTTGGCCATAAGTTACCTTCCTCATCCTCTTCTTCTAGGAAATTCTCTTTCTCGTAAACCTTTTCAAAGGCCTCCCTTTTAATTTCACACAGCATCTGTCTTACCAAATTCTTCATATTATCATCAAGTACTTGGTCAACCTCTCGTAAGTTCACACCAGGAGCTAATCTAAACCGAAGATATAAGACAAAATTAATACATGTTATACAAAAATCATACATGTTATACAATAAGAATCTGAGGGCAGCAAAATAATGTGAATTTGAAATACATAATGAATTGCAAAAGCTTACCCAAAACTCCCGCTTGACTATTGAGGCTGCCGATGGTGTTTCCTCGTCCTTTGACCATTTGTAATCTTCCCATCTCTTAGCAACCCTCTTCTGCCCTTTAGGACCTACCAAATCTGGGTAGAACAACTTCAGTAAAGCTCCTAGGACTGGAGCTACTCTTCTCGAATTCAGAAAAGGATGAACTTCCCACTCCCTGTCGATATATAAAATAAACATGTCAATATGCACCCAATGTCTATTACCCTGAACTAATTTTCACTAGTAGAATGAAATGAATAGATGAAGCATCTCTGTGCTTCATAAGGGGAAAAAAAGACAATGTTGATATATCAAACTACATCTCGGTAGTACATTAAAAATCATCTACAGAATGGGTAAGGCTATGAATGAATGATGTTTTTCTCATTATGAATCCTGGTTTTTTCTTCCTATAATTTGCTTTCTGCAAGATTTGTGCTGCTAGCTGCCTCCTATTTTATGGAAAAACATGGCCTGAAAGATTTCAAGATCTGCCTTATATCTAAAAAAAAATTGGAGGTTTGTTCAGCTCACTTACTTTCCAACTGGCTTGATAAGTGGCCTTTCATTCTCTGGCAATCGGTCACCAGCACTTGTCCTTTTCCGTGGTGCCTTTTGAACTGATGATGATAAACATGGTTCTTCTCTTGATGATGTTGAAGAGGGTCCTGCAGCAACTGAAGTGGTTGACTTTGGTCGATGACACAATCGTCCACTCATCCTGCATCACATTAGTTTTTTTTAAAAATAAAGATCTTGATATCTTGAACAATACTATTGAATCAAAAGTCAAATATATTGTGAATATGAAATAACTCAACAAATATCATATTTCTATAACATTTAATAAGTTGCCATGCTAAAAAATGCTCAATAATTTACCTAATGAACTTTCAGGAATATCCTAGTAATCATCATAGTCGTATTCTCCCCACACATTTTGTTCATTAATATGCTCATTGTCCTCATCACTATATTCATCAATAAGCATATCATTCACATGAAGCTCATCATCACTAGATAACTCATCTAAAGAGTCCTCTTCAGCACTTTGTGCTTCAACTGTTTCGAGATCAAGTGGATCAATCACGTCATCTGATTCATTCCTTGCTATAGTACCTTCATCAACCAAGTCCCCAATATCCACATTTAAAGCATCTTGCAGGCCATGCTCTTGAAAAAAATCATCTTCAGTGGATAGTCCATCCAAAATACTGGTAGCAAAGCTTCCCGGTGATCGCATCTTGTAAACTACCATCCAGTCACACAAATCACTCCGATCAGATGGGTAATTCAAGTAAAATACTTGTGTTGCCTGGTAAGCCATTGCAAAAGGGTCGAAATTTGATAGCCTAGAGGTGGACTTGACCTCTACTAAACCAATATTTGGAATAGACTTCACACCATTGATAGGGTCGAACCAACGACATTGAAACAAAACTATTTCAATTTTTCGACCAGCATTGTAAGACAACCTGATTATATCCTCAATGACGCCATAATAATCAATTTCCTTGTTGTCTGAGGTGAAGGATGTCAAACAAACCCCTGTGTTTACAGTTCTCAATCCTGCATGGGATCTCTCATATTTTTCAGATCTAAACCGATAGCCATTAACGTCATATGAGTCATATGAGAAGGCACGTGGGCTGCAGCCAATAGCTAGGTTCCGCAAGTCATCATCCACACTTGGCTCGTTTCGGCACTAAAATATAATGATATAATATGTTATTGTCTAGAAAAATAACTTGAACATTGAATTAAAAATAGGAGAATAGTGGGGCATTACAGTATCTTTAAACCAATCGATGAATTCTTCTCGTGTCAATTGGTCTACGCCCATAGCATCTAGCCCAGGATGCTCCTCCAATTTCTCTTTTTCGAAGGACCTAAAAGTAGGAATGGTTAATGGCTCTGATAGTGGCAGATGTACCTATGATGTATACTAGAATCACTTACTCTCGTAGACAATCAACTTGCGTACAGTTTGTCAATATATATAGTTTCGCAGCATTAAGCTCTTCTTGTGTGACGTCTCGTGGAGTGCCTCTCCCATGAAGTGTGCCAGAGTGCTTAAACACATCTAGAGTGCAGTCATCATTCTGCACACATGTTCCAATAGTATGGTGCCGATAGGACTTTGTCCAATTAGTCCGTACATGGCTTGCAAAATATAGAGAGACAAAATCAGTGACTTCTTGCACGGTGTATGCTTCCATTATGGAGCCTTCCACCCTAGCTTTATTACCCACTTTTAGCCGAAGTTTGCGATTAGCTGTCTCAAAAAAGTACATCCAACGGTATGCCACTGGTCCACCTACTCTAGCCTCATATGGTAGATGTATGATCAGATGTTGCATCACATTGAAAAATCCTGGAGGAAACATTTTCTCGAGCTTGCAAAGTAAAACTGGAATCTGCTTCTCTAGTTGGTCCATCAACTTAGGGTCGATTTCTTTTGCACATAGTTGCCTATAGAAAAAACTCAATTCAGCCAAGTTCCTCCATTCATTATCAGGTATGAACCCACGTAGCATAACCGGCAGCAGTCGCTCCATGATGATATGGAAGTCATGACTTTTCAGTCCCATCATGGTGCGTTGAGATAAGTTTACAGCTCTCCTCAAATTAGCAGCAAACTGATCCGGGAACTTCAATTCCTTAATCCACTTAAGAATTCTTAACTTTTCATCCTTACTTACAGAAAATCTTGCTCTTGGCTTCTTCCATCCACCATTTGTTGTCCTTGTCAACTTTAATGTAGGACGGTTGCAGATTTCAGCCATATCAAGACGTGCCTTTATGTTGTCCTTCGTCTTGTGTGAAATATCCAAACATGTATTCCATATTGCCTCAGCAACATTCTTTTCATTGTGCATCACATCTATGTTGTGTCGGATTAGCAATTTACGGAAATATGGCAGCCTCCATAATCCACTAACCACGAGCCAATTATGTGATTCACCAAATCCCTCAAAGGTACTCTTTCCTGTTTCGTCTTGTTTAAGTCCTTGGAGTTGTGCAAATATTTCACCTCCTGTCAAGCGCCTTGGTGGTTCATCGGTCTCTTTTTTATTTGCCCGGAAACATTTTACACTCTTGCGAAATGAATGGTTACGTGGAAGAATTCTTCTGTGACAATCAAACCAGCAAGGCTTTCGACCATGTCGTAGCTGAAATGACTTGGTGTCTACACCACAATATGGGCATGCAAGCTTCCCATGGGTACTCCAACATGCTACCATTCCGTATGCAAGGTAATCATGTATAGTCCATAACAGAACTGCACGCATATTGAAGTTTTGTTTCAAATGACTGTCATAAGTAGTTTCTCCATCCTCAAACAAATGCAGTAGCTCATCTATTAAAGGCTCCATAAAAACATTAAGTTATTCTCCTTCATACACATAGTAGGTGGCAGATTATAGGGGATAATGAATACTGGCCAGCAAGAGTAAGATGTTGAGGTGTGGCTAAATGGGGTGAAACCATCTGTAGCCATTCCTAACCGAATATTCCTCTTCTCACTAGAAAAAGTAGGATATAGTTTATCAATCTCCTTCCATGCTTCACCATCTGAAGGGTGCACCATCAAATCTGCTACTTTCATGGTCTGCATGCCAAGTCATATGTTTGGATATCTCACTTGACATGTACGTTCTTTGTAGCCTTGGAGTAATTGGAAGGTATCTAAGAACTTTTCTTGGAACTTTACGGGACTGATTTGCAGTAGCTGTCTCCTCATACCGGGACTCCCCACAAACAGTGCACTTATCTTTATTTTCATTGTCTTTGTAAAAGAGCATGCAATTGTTTTTGCACACAGCAATCTTCTTATAGGGCATTCCAAGGCTTTGCACAAGCTTCTTTGCCAAGTGGAAATTCCGAGGGATTTTTTTTGCCACCACATCCCCAACAATGTCATGTATCAAGGCAGTGACTTCATTATAACAAGCTTCAGACAGGTTGTAGCGACACTTTATGGTCATAAGTCTACCAACAATGGACAGCTTTGTTTGAGTTGTGCTCTCATGGACTGGTTGATCAGCATCCTCCAATAATTTATAGAACTGTGCTACTGCTGGTGATGGTTCCTCCTCTGGAAACACTCCTTCTGCCGCAATTGCATCAACCAGCATGTCATCCATTCTATCTACCTCCTCAACAGCCTCATCGTCTTCAACATTATGTGGATGTAATTCTTCCCCATGAAAGATCCATCGCTCATATCCTTGCTGGAAACCATTATGCAGCAAGTGCATTGTAACCTCTTCTCTCTTTCTCTTGTGTGAGCACACACATTTCCTACATGGACACCTTGATGTCCCATCACTCAATGCCTCAGGTAATGAAAATGCATGCTTTACAAACTGATCTACCCCAGTAGCCCAGACTTGGCTGTATAACCTACCTTTCCGTTCTCTATACATCCAACTACGGTTTTCCTCCATATATGAAACTGAATCTTCAATTCATAAGTTAGTGTTCCCTATTAAAATTCATTCCTAGAATTAGTTCTAGGGCTCAATAAAATGTTAATGAAAGAAATATTATATGGTACTATAAGATTTTGAAGCACAACTATATTGACTCACTTGGAAAGGTAGCAGTGTTCTATCAGTACTTGATTTGGCAATAAACTTGACCTAAATGTTCAGCTGAAACCACTAGTTTTATTGACACATCACACTGGTTGATTTAAAAAATAGAATATGCATTAAAGATATGCTCTACAGATAAATTTTGATTTAGATATTGAAAAATTAGTTTGTTAGGTCTCTCAAGCAAACTCTGATTCTGTACAGTCCATCATTGCACAAAGTAAAGTTAAGATACTATGACCATTTACTTACACATCCAGGTTTGCAGACACAAAATTCATGAGAACTATGCAACTCAATCTAACTAGTTATTCCCAGCTCATGCCAAAACATATTTAAATATATGTTGCTCTTGCTAAAGCACATTTAAATATAGGTTACAAATCAGTACAAAACACAAAACCCACATGTGAATCCATGCCTTTTGACTTCATACCCTAATTTTTAATTGCATAACGACTTCAAATTGCAAAGGAATAAAAATGCAGAAATATAACTCTAGGTCATATTTCCTAAGTCTCACATCTGGAGCTTCAGAAAAAATTCAAACCACAAAAGTAGGTGATCTAACAATACAGTCATAGAAATACATGTCTAGGTCATATTCCATAAACCCTAAATTTGGAGCTGCAGCAAACATCTAACCAAAAAAACTAGGGGATCTAACTAGTTGCTTCAGATCAGATGGGGGTGGAGATTAGGAGAAATTTGAGCTTGCCTTATTACACGATTTGTACACAGCGATTTGAGAAATTTCACCGGAAAATTTGCTTGGAGAATCGAAGAGTAGGGAGTGGAGGTTACCTCTCAGCCGGTAGTGATTGGTGGGGGCGAGTGGAGGTTGTCACGAGTGGGCACTGCCGGTGTGGAGGTGGTCGCGCGTCGCCGCCGCCAGCGATGGCGAGTGGTGGGTGAGGCGGGTCCAGGCGGAGGTGACCGGAGGACGGGGCTTGTCGAGGCGGAGCTGAGGGCGACGCGTTCCCTCCGCCGGCGATGATGGGTCTCCCCTCCTAGGGATGGCGAGGTGGAGGCGGAGGCGGAGGCGGAGGCGGCTGCGTCGCCGCTTCTGGGGATGGCGAGTGGATGCGGAGGTGTGGGGATCCAATCCTGAACAGTGGCGTGGACTTAGAAAAATCAGTGGCATGGGGATCCAATCTCTGATCCTAGCTATCACGTTATGGGCCAAAAGCCCATAAATGTGGAGGTAAAAAAAAGCCCAACTTTTTTCATGAAATTTCCAAGCTAAGTAACGGAAGTCTAATAGTACAAAACTAATAAAAATTTCTGTAAAATAATCCGGCCGCTGATATCCCGTTTTGACAAGTAATGGAACAACCTATACTATTGGAGATTAGATAAAAAACTGTAGGGGACTATAAAATGGCCAACGGTTTTTTGTTATATGGTCGGTGATTAGCAACACTGTCGGTAACTTGATAATCACCAACGGTATTTTTAAAACCATAGGCTATTACTTATCACCGTCGGTAAAAGTTATATATCTGGTAGTGATTGAAGATATGTGGAGCAACAAATATCACGAGATTATCCAACTAGGATGTTTTCATTGTTTTAGTAGCTTCTTCTCTCCCCTCTCTTTCTCTCTTTCACCATCTTGGTGGTCTTGTAAATACTTGTTCATCCCCTACTTAATATAACGCCGCAGCACACGAGGAAGGGAGGACACAACAGTGGCGTGACAGCACTCTGATTTGGTGGATCAGTCCACGTGGTTTCTCTTGTCACGCCGGTGCATGTGGCATGAAGGTTCAGAGGAGAATCATATTTTTAGATGGAATTTCCATCCAAATGGTTTATTCTCGGTTCGGTATATGTACTTAAATTTAATTAATAATGGCAACATTGAGAGGAATAAGATTATATGGAGACTTAAGATGCCTCTCAAGATTAAGATTTTTATGTGGTACCTACTTAAAGGGGTTGTTCTAACAAAGGATAACTTATCTAGGAGAAATTGGCATGAATAGATTGAAATGTTGTTTTTGCATGAGAAATGAGACTATTCAACATTTGTTCGTGGAGTATCACTATGCAAAATTTCTTTGGAGAGCTCTACAGTTTACTACTGGTTTATATACTCCTCATAGTATATCTCATATTTTTGAGAATTGGCTGGTGGGAGTTAATAAAATACTACCAAACTTATTCTTGTTGGAGCATCTGCTATATGTTAGGCTATATGGTTGTGTAGAAATGATATGGTTTTTGATAAATCACCATCTATGTCCTATATGCAGATTCTTTTCAGGGCAACCTCCTAGCTCCGGTCTTGGGCTCAGCTACTAAAGTGTGATGAAGAAATCAAGTCAGTGAAAGCTGCATGTCGTAATCTTGAGTCATTGGTTATGCAGCTGTTCACCAACTTTGGATGGAGATTCACAAATAGAATTCAATAATTTTTGTGATCATTTTATGCCGTGTAAGTTTTTATTAGTTCGTCTGTTGTTCTTTTGTTTATTCAGGTGTGAGTTTTTTTTTGAATTGGTGTAATAATTGGCTGTAGCTCTTTGAGCAAAGGCCGGGATTATATTCTATTATCTAACAAAAATGAAGGTTCAATTTTTAAAAATATGTTTTGGAAAAGTTTATTTTTAAAATTATTTAATAAAAAGGGATAAGTAATAAACAAATTAAAAGAGCAACGGCTGGCGAGGAAGGAGGCAGGCAGCGGCGGCTGCGTTGATCCGGCGCAGGCGACGCGCGCAGCCTCAACTTTTGGTGCCCCCCTTGCCCCGCCCTGCTCCACACAGATCATGCGCGAGATAACATTAATTTTTCACAAGCCTGGGAGAGATCAGATCATCATTCAGGTTGAAACCAGGCCGAGGCCTTCTAAGCTTCATCTGGTGAATGTACTGAACTCCAACCAGAGCTGAGCTTCGCACCTTGTATATACAACCAAATATGCTAGAAAAAATTGCGTTGGGAACAAGTTCAGTGACGTTTTGCATCCAATTTGCCAATATATATGGTATATGCTCTCGAGTACTGACGAGGTAAAATGTTAGTGCAGTCCCATGTATAACATTGGCTCTCCTGCTTAATTAATTAATTGCATGCCAGCTTATTCTAAGAGCGAAAGGACCAGCTCCTTTGGAGTTTTGTTCTGCTTCGCTGAGTTTTCCCAATCGAAAGCCATGTAATTGGTCGAGTATTGGTTGGTAATTTGTTGACTCATGGGTTTGAACATATATCTGGCCAGTTTAGTGGTCTTCTTTTCCAGTCTTTCAATATACTGCCCTCTTTTTGTTGCCACTCATTAACTGGACCTATATATATTTGTCCACCACCTTTCTACTTCCCATTCCACGTGGCCAATCTTCCAATTTATTTTCTTTTTATAGGGGAAGTAGATCTCCACTGATGTAACCACTACTAGAAAACAGATTTTTACGAATGGCCAAAATGGATTTTTGCACGAGGCCATCCACCCCGCATGCACTTCAAGGTTTGTGAAAATACACACCATTTTTTATAGGTGGACATCGGTTCCACCTGTGAAAATAATTTAGCAGACGACCTCTCCATCTTTCGCAAGCACCACAGCCACCCGCTAGCGAAAACATTCTTAGCGGAAAAAAAAAATCCCCTACTGGCACCATCCCCTACCCTCAACCGCCCTCTCCTCTCCGACCAGATCTAGGAGGGAGGAAGGGAGGGAGGAGTTCTGGAACGGTGGGAAGGAGGGAAGGGGATGGGAGCACCGCGTTCAACGTTGCCACCGTTGCTACCCCTCCTCCGGCCGGATCTTGTGAGGGAGGAAGGGGAGGGGGGCGCTGCCTCCGACGCCACATGCGGTGGCCGCCACCCCCATCGCTCCCCTCTGGCTAGATCTGGGAGGGAGGGAGGGAAGGAGCGCCGTCTCCGCCGCCATCGCTCCCCTTCTCCGGCCAGATCTAGGAGGGGGGAGGGTGGGAGGGGAGCGGAGTGCCGCCACCGTAGTCCTTCCCTTTGGCCGGATGGTGGAGGGTGAGGTGAGGAGAGGGGTGGAGGGTGAGGTGAGGTCAGGGAGTGAAGGGAGAGGTGGGTGGAGGGGAGATCGAGGACTTAGTGTTGTTAGTGGGGGAGGCTGGTGGGTGGTGGATTTTATGAGGCCTAACTTTTTGCAAGCAGGCGTTTTAATGTCTCGCCTGCGAAAATCGATTTTTACAGGCAGGAGTAGATTTATGATATCTTTAGCTATTTTTACAAACGGTGATTGTGGAAATTATGGGTACCATATGCCCATAGGACATGTTTATCCGACTAATTAGATAAGACTCGGGTATTATGTTTACTTGTATATCAAGGAAATATCTTGTAGTCTTAGTCGGCTATAATTGTAAAGTAGTTATAGAGATTTAATTAAACCGTAAGGGATAAAGTCTCTATCTTATAATCCTAGTTGCTCCGGCTATATAAGAAGGGCAGGACGCCTCGTCAAAGACATAACCACACTTGAGATCTTTAGATCAATACCACAATCGACGGAATATATCTCCAGACAGGAGTAGGTTATTATTTCTCATCGAGAAGAACTAAACCTGTATAAATCATTTGTGTCATAACCTATCTAATTTTCCTGCTTGTTCGTAATCCCTTTTAGTATTGCCGAAATCTAGTTTTGAACATGATTTTATAGTTCGTTAGGAAAAATAAAATCGTGGTATTGGCAAAAAAAATGTTTTTCTAGCAGTGAACTGAGCTCTGGTCCATGTCTTTCACTATGGGTTTGGGAGGCATTGAGAAAATACCACAGACAACATGTCGAAGACCAAGGCCAATACTTTCCCCTGTCAGCTGCTTATTCTGTATGGAGCGCACATCAACATCGTTATTAGTTAGGGGCTTAGGGCTGCTATGCTAGCTGCTGATCCAAGTCATGCATCGTTAGGCTACGGCATCACCAATATAACGTCCTTCTTCATTTGAATGCAATGGGACATGGTGGTCTTTAGGCGTCTTTGGCCGGCCGGCTACAGACACCAAACGAGTACTGCTTGCGAAGATGAACGTGCAACTTCTGTCGTCACGGGTGCTAATTGCACTTTTCCTGGACACATACACATCTTAGTTGCTTGATTGGGACACAACTAGACAGCTCCAGCATATACCCATGCATCCACACGGCCGCCACACGCTGCTAGATTGCCAGAACGAAATCATTTTCCATATTAACGCTTTCTCCAGTAGCTTGTGCGGCCATTTCTTTTAGAGTGTGTTTGGCAAATGGGATATAGGAGGTGGGATTGGGAAATGGAAATGAATGAATGGCTAGGATTATATAATTAAGGTGTGAAGAATGGATGGCTAGGATGCAATATTGCCCTTTAGAGGGTGGGATTTTATTTCCCAATCCCATTTGCCAAACAAAGTCTTAGTATTTTTCAAACACCATTTATAATGCATGTTTTTTTTTTCTTCTCTGGAATGGAAAGCATGCAGGAGCTCTACTATTCATCCGGGGCAAGCATGAATTTGCACAGATTATAAAATATACGGCTCAAGAGCAGCGGTTGTTTTCAGCAGTCTGTGTTCTTGATTTCTTTACTGTGACCCGGCTGCTTACACAGAAAGACTAGTTTACTTTTTTTTTATGTTTATTATACTGCAATCTCATTAAGTAGGGAGGGGAATCAATCTACACCATTGGATCGTATAAACTATTCATGTGTATATATATGGGAAATGATTTTCATTTTCTTGATAGTAGTTCCTTCATATAAATTATTGCTTCTAGTTCTTAATTAATGAGCGTGAGACCTAAAATGAAATGCATATAAGCTCCAAAAACACAAAAAGGACTCAAGTCACACCCAAATACATTTATGAAAATGCAAGCACACATTATGTATTACATTTACTTGTGAACAGCAAGAAAAAGTTTTATGTTGTTCCCGAATTTTCATCTATGCACTAGCTAGTCTAGCCTTATTTAGGTCTTAATTAGGTAGAAAATTTTTGGACTTTTATTTATGAAAACCGTTCTCAACATTTTTGGAAGCAAAACTTTAAATCGGATAATTTGGGTATGTTACACTCGTTGAGAATTTTATATGCACCTTCAACTACCCCCATGTTGTGCTATTTAAAAAAAAGGAGTGGTTTGCTATTATATCTGACACTCTTTGGTTATAAGTTCAGAAATTTACTTTAGAAATTCAGCTGTTCTTTTCATGTGAAGTGGGGTGTGCTCTCCGAAAAACGAAGAAAGCACGAATATGCCAACTGATTTACAAAAATCTAGCTTGCTTCGCTTCTATCCCTATCCGGCTATCCAAAATACGCATTCTACTTAGGCTTGGGAGGCATTGAGAAAACAGGCCAGGCATTCTGAACATGAAGTCCTATCAGTCTATTCAGAGATATACTCCATCAAGCACAGCTTATGTCAAGGAATGGCACGAAGTGACGTTATTAGCACACGGTGCCAAGCGGGACCCACATAACAAGGGGGAGCTACTTGGGTAATTCCACATGACAGTCTTTGTGATCAGTGTGCTATAACATTTTCTGCAAGCCTGGGAGAGATCTTGCGCTGACTGATGATGCCATGCCAACGCCTTCTAAGCTTCAGCTCGTGGGTGTATGTGGAGTCGCAGTCTCGCAGACCTCCAATATAATCTTTTAGGTTGTGAATTAGTCAGGCTGCCCAGTACTCCATCAAGTAATTTGCATGCTAGCTGATCTCCAGTTAACCGCGACGAGGCAAAATGTTAGCTCCACTGCTGCTTGCATGCTAGCGTATGAGAGGAAAATGACCAGCAACTTTTAAGTTTTGATCAGCTTCGCTGAGTTTTTGCCCGGTACGTTTGGTTCCAAATCTTGTCATGGGTACAAAAATGGTTTTCGCAGACGAGCCCCCCTCCAAGGTCTAGGTGGATCGTAACAACATCCGCCTACGATAATGTTGGTCCCGGAGAAGGACAAAGCTCATATGCGAAAACCAATTTTCATTGGCGGACCAATTAACACGTATACCTATGAAAATAGGTTTATTTTCACAGGTGGACCTATTATATGGCCCGGTGCCAAGCACCTGGACAGCCACCCATTCCGGCCCCTCTCCCGCCCCTATCTTAAAAAAAAATCCTCTCCTCTCTTCCACTAGCCGATGGTGTGCGCTCTCCCCCCTCAATAGTTCTCCACTTTTCCAACGACTGGTACGCGGTATCAGGTGCGCGCTTCTAGTGGGGAGAAGGAGCCGCGCCGCCACGCGCCACGGGAGGGGCGATGCCCACCGTACTGCACTGGCCTCAAGATGGCAGATCCATCTCCGATGACGTTCGGTGTGTCGGATCCACTGTGGGAGAGGTGACAGCCATGAGTTCCGTGGATCCACGCCCAACGGTCTCCAGAGCGAGAGATCTGCAGTTGGGTTGCATGGAAGCGGTGGAGCCAGACTTTGCGACGACTCTATCTCTTCTCAAGCTCCGTCGCTTCCCACTACTGAGCTTTGGATAGTGGCGGCGGGCTTTGGGCACGCCGGATCTGGCAGAGCTTGAGGTGGAGGACGACGATTATGGCTCCATCTCCTCTTCCCGTACCTCGCTTCAGGCAGCTGCGATGATAGGCTCTAGGGGTTCTAGATCCAGTGCAGCTTGATGTGGAGGATGACGACAACGGCTTCATCGCCTCTCCCCCTCACTTCGGGCAGCTACGATGCCACGCTATGGGTGGGCCGGATCAGCCGACGCCCGGCAGAGTTTCTAATTTTCTTTTTGGAATTTTTTTTGCCTAAATTCTTTTGCATGTAGGTGTCTTAACATGCCCTCCTGTGAAAATGCTATTACGGTGGTGCTCGGAATAATCAAGATTTTTATAAATATCTGGCGCCAGGCGGGCACTCCATCTGTTTTGGAGGATAAAAATGACCACTTTAGAAAACCTTTATGTACTAGTGACATCTCTCTCCCCGCCACGGCTGTGTGGTCCAAGATTGGTGGGCACAGGTGAGAACACAGTTGGTGGACTGCCACCGGCGGGGCTTTGACTCTCTAGTGTTGTTAGTTTCTTGGTAGCTATGGAAAGAATGCTAGGCGTGGGTGTTCGACCGCATTCTGTCTCACCATGTGCCTGGCGTCATCGATCTCGTCTGGCTGGAAGGATGCCAATGGGTGCTCGCGTGTGCTACGCGCTTGGGAGTCTGTTTGGGAGGGTAGTGCTTGACTCCTAGTCTTCCCCTCTTTCTCTCTCTCTCTCTTCCTCCCTCCCTCTCTCCTTCAGGAGTTGGGTACCTATCAAATAGGACCTAGCTTTCTTTAGGTCCCCTTTTCTGTCTCGTTTGTCATGCAATAAAATCTCTACTTCTTCTAATATATTGATGTGTAAGGCTTTTGCGCATTCGAAAAAAAAGCTTCTGAGTTTGACAAGTCAAAAGACATGCAACAGAATATCATGTTCAGCTTCAACTGCTACCATGTTGTGCTATTTATATCTTACACTCCTTGGTTACTGTCGAGAATGTTACTGTAAGTGAGACTGAAATTCTTCTCTAGAGAGAGAGAAGAAAGAACAAGTATGCCAAAGTGATTCCCAAAAATATGGCATATGCTTCTCATCTATACCTTTCCACAATTTAGTTTGGCTTGGAGGGCATCGGGAAAACAGGCCACACGTAATGAGCACAACATTCCATCAGTCTAATCAGAAATACTCTCCACTAAGAACTGATTATGTCAACCAAAGGAACAGATTGCCCTTAGTAGCACATGGTGTCAAGCCCACAGAACATCTGTGTGCAGCTTGGCGAATTCCATGTCACGATCCTCCATGCATGTCTGTGCGGGACATTACATTTTGCACAAGCCGGGGAGAGAGCACTCTGGTTCATGCCATACCGAGGCCTTCTGACTTTCAGCTAGTGGATGTAAGCCACAGATCTCCATCCAGAGCTAGCGTCTCAGCTCTGCACCTTGCAAATGGAAGCAAAGCTGCAAAAAAAGATGGCGCAGCGAAGAACTTCCACTGGTAATTGAGGCAGGCTGCCCACTATGTGAAGACTGAAGTTGTATCTTATGCATACAGTTATTGCATCCAATTTTGGAATAATTGGTAAGCCCTCCATTTAACTAACGCGGCAAAATGATAGCGCAGTCCTCCCATGTATAACATTGGTTCCCCTTCTTGCATGCCAACGTATAGTAAGAGCGAATGGATCATTTCGTTTTGAGTTGCTTCCCTGAGTTATCCTAATCAAAAACCATGCAGCACAGTATTATTTGGTAATTGGTTGATTCACGGGATTGAAGATATGTCTATAGGATCGAACAGAAAGAACTAAGCCAACCAGAGGAAGGTGAATGGTTGTAGTACCAAAAAAAGCCGAAACTTTTAGCGGGATTAAAAGTTACCCTTAATTCAATGTAGATCGGTCGGACTGAGGTTAATCCACTGGTCTAACCGCACCAATACCGCCGGTCTGACCGGTATAGATCTCCCGGTCTAACCGCCTTGAAACAGCGGCTGACACCTGTCGCCGTCGTGGGTTTAAAGGCCGTGTCCCCGCTGATCTGATTGGTGTAATGCCGTCGGTCGGACTGGCGGTGTCCCGCCGGTTGGACCGCCAAACCCGATCAAACACAAATTGAAGATATCTCAAAGTAGATTGAAACTTTATTACTTCTTTTTGTGTTTACAAAGTGCAACAACAACACTCCTTATGAAAATCTCAACTAAACTCGAAACCCTAACTTTTCTCTAAACTAAACTCTCTCAAAATCGATACCGGGAGGCCACACCTTCCCTATCTATTTATACCCGAGGTAGGTAGCCTAAAACCACGAACCAACCATGTACAAGAAGTCCAAATCCCCTAGGAAACCTTCCCGTACAAGAAACAAACTTTACAAACTCTAATTGTACTAAATTTGGACTCTCTCCAATTTCGACTCCGCATCTCATACGCACAAAATATCTCTATCGTATGCCATATGGAATCTTCACCAGCCACATGCATTGATCTTTAGCCTAAGCATCCCGTGTGATATATCCTAATTGTCTGGACGTCATCTTCTCCTAAGTTGACCCTCGATCCATTATCGGCATTTCTCCCCCGAGGCATCAAAACTCACCTACACATGCATCACCAAAAAACCATATCCGAGTATAAGTTTTCGCCAACTTGGTTCATTGTTAGCACACAACAGTATTACATACACATAGTATCCATCGAGAATTCATAAACATGAACAATCCATGGATATCCAAAGAAACAATCCAAAACCGAAACCGATACAACAACGTCCGGTCAGACCGCGAGCTAGCTAGTCTGACCGCACATGTACCGCCGGTCTGACCGGTCCACAATGTCAGCAATCTCCTGTTCATGACTTGAAAATTCAATCATCTCCAAAACCATTTTGTCAATAATCTCCAAATATCAAAACCACTTTCCCCACAACAGGTTAAGGGGCATGTTCACTACTCAACCAATCCTTCTTGTTTTGCCCTCGCGTCCCTGAAAAGGTAGTTCAGTTATCTTTGGACGAGCTTCTCGAAGATGTCTTTGATGAAAAGTAGTGAATATGTATATCTTATATGTCTCGGCGCTCCTCTCAAGGAAAGAGATGCATCTCTCTCGAGGGTGTAGTGTGGCCTGTTCCGGGACCTCGACCGTTTCTCTACACTCTTCTTGAAGTAAGAGGTGGGACATACATGGGTAATGGTGGGTTTGGGTCCTGGAATAGACCCGGACCCAGGCTTCCCTTAGCCTTAATCTTAAGATGTATTTCTTGTAAGCTTCGACGCTCCTCTCAAGGAAGGTTGTGCAACCTACAGGGGTATGGTGCCCCGGATCCCAAACTAGACTAGGATTCAGGCTCTCCTTGGTTTACAATATTAAAATGTAAATTTTGTACGTCTCCACACTCCACTAAAGGAGCGATGTGTGATGCACAAGGGCGGTGGCATGCCCTAGGTCCTAGAACAGGCTGGGACCCTGGTTTTCCTTTGCCTTGTTCTTAAGATGTATATCTTGTAGGTTTGAATGCTCTTCCCAAGGAGGGTTAAGTAACCTACAAGGGCACGGGAGCCCAAGATCCCAGACTAAGCTGGGATTCAGACTTTCCTTGGTTTATAATATTAAGATGTAAATCTTGTCTGTCTCCACACTCCTCTAAAGGAGCGATGTGTGCCGTACAAAGGCGAAGGCTTGCCTGGATATCTTGTAGATGTATATCTTGTAGGTTTCAACGCTCCTGTCAAGGAGGGTTGAGCAATCTACAAGAGCATGGGAGCCCTGGATCCTGGACTGAGCTAGCATTCAGGCTCCTCTTGGTTTATAATATTAAGATGTAGATCTTGTACATCTCCACGCTCCTCTAAAGGCGTACAAGTGCAAAGGCATGCCTGGGTCTCAGAGTAGGCTGGGATCCTGGTTTCCCTCCACCTTATTCTCAAAGTGTAGATCTTGTAGGTCATTATGCTCATCTCTAGGAGAAGCGTCTGACCTACAAGAGTAAAGGTGGGCCCACGTCACTATGCAAACCAGGGACCCGTGCCCTTCAGACCATGTATCTACTACCTCAATCCCAAAATATAGTAACTTTTAACTATGAATCTGGACACACAGTTGTCCAGATTCGTAGCTATAAATGCTTACATTTTGGGACGGAGGGAGTAGCTTGTAACGCGAGGTAAGGGCCCCAGGACCCACCCTTATAGTGGGTCCCGAGCCCCCTTATCGTAATCTCATGACTTAGCTTGATGATGGCCTAAATATGCCTTTTTTATTTTAATCATTATGAAAAGAGCGCTAGGTCCCCGGGCAAAGGGGTACCCTAGTTCTCATTTCACCAACAACCACTATTAGAGGAAAATGATGAGGACATCACTGGCTTATGTTTCAATAAATGTTAACGCAGCATGAATTCTATATCTTCTCGTTTGCTGAAATACTTGTGTGGGTGAAAAAAAGAATAGTGGGCTCACAAAGTGCTTGGATAGTAATTGGTATGCTCCCCATTTAACAGATTCCCTTTTTTTTCATTCAAATTATCAATAATTAGCAGTGGCTATATGTTTACTTTTTTCTCGAACAAGCAGGAGAGCTGCACATCATTATATTAAGGAGAAAAAGTGTCCAGAAGGACTCAACCAAGCCCATTAGCCCCATTATAATTTATTATCAATAATTAGCAGTGGCTACAGTTTACTTTTTTCTTGAACAAGCACGAGAGCTGCACATCATTATATTAAGAAGGAGAAAAAGTGTCAAGAAGGACTCAATCAAGCCCATTAGCCCTATTACAGTCATCGGTTGTGAGTTTGGATGCATTTGTCAAATAAAAATAGACATAGTTTTGTTATTATCGCGTAAGGAAATTAGACAGCCTTGTGGTCAAGTTTGATTGTGGAGATTGACATGGCAGAATTGGGACATCATGGCAAGGAAGTACAAATCTTCTTTAGATGATAGAATAAATGGGTATCTGCAACTTTTGATGATAAACATTTATATTTCAAACTTTCCCTTCACTACCTGTAAATCTCCTTCCAATGGTATTCAATCCATTAACATCACTACCGATGAAGACAAATTACAAAACACATGTTCTG
Organism: Oryza longistaminata; assembly: GCA_009805545.1. Classification (NCBI taxonomy): domain Eukaryota; kingdom Viridiplantae; phylum Streptophyta; class Magnoliopsida; order Poales; family Poaceae; genus Oryza; species Oryza longistaminata. Next base: position 16,419,899 of record CM020189.1, read on the forward strand.
AGCTGGCTCACGAAGATTGTAAATTGTACAGGTAAAATATACAGCTCCAAGCTTCCAACCACTTACAGGACAACTGCTACAAATAAGCACAGTGCTACACAGTAGTGAATTGCAATATATATTCCAGCGGAAGTATAACTCAGTTGAGAAAACATACACAAACTATGTGCCGTATTTAGTCCTAATTTTACTTCCAGATTAAAATATGTAAAGGTCTAAAACTTGACCTAACGTCCAATGGGAGCAATGTCATCCACAAAAATTCCCACATTTGATTTCATTTTTATAGCATAATCTTCGTCTTTACCATCAGAAGAATATGGCACTTCAGTTGTTTGGCTTTTCTAGATCTCTCCACAGATACATTTGAGTGAAAATATCTGGAGAATGAAAGGGGGAGTAGATGAGGAAGATAACATCTATATCTATCTATCTATCTATCTATACCTCTATCTATCTATCTTCTATACCTATACTAATTGGGCACTCTGACGGAGCTCCCACGTTAACCAGAAAAAAATAACCGTTGATTAGTTGGATGAAATCATCACAACCGTAGATAACAAAACTGCAATGTGCATGTGGGCCACTTTTAAAACTAACCGACTGAGCAGATCTTTTTGGAGCAGGTACGTACGTATCCAATCAAACAGGTGATTCTCACCGATCCAATCTCAGTGATGAGATGAGCAATGAGCGAGAGATTTGGAGCAACACGGCACGTGAGATTTTCCTTGCGGCTCCACCTCGCCCTTCATCCCGATCTATCACTGATCACGGCGGCTATTTCGACTCCTTCAACCGGCAACTATTTTGATTCCGTCGACGTTGAGCAGGTACTACTCACTACGTGGAGAAGGAAGAGAGATGTGCGTACATCATATCACACGTGGCCGGCTCCGTCATGAACGACAGAAAACTCTTCCTCCGCAACCAATCCTTTCTTTTAGCATGAATGTTCTATTCAACTATTTTCAATTGTTCTGTTCAAGAAATTTGCTGTGACCTATCTAATATATTATTGGCTTCTCACCTTAATTTTCTGATTCTGATTGCAGTATAATGAGTTATGTAGCTCATCAATCACCCATATATAGATAAGTATTTACTATTTAATTAGGTTATCAGATCGATAGATACAGAAAACTAATCTTATAGTTCTTTAACGAATTGTGATGTTTAATTATAATTTTGAAGAAGACAGCATACATTGATCTGTGTCGACATGTTCATACTAAAATCTAAAAGATCGCTTGCATGAAAGAAAATTTATCAGTGGTCACTATATCTGCAATTTAAGCAGGTATTCTCGAAGTTGTGATTTTTACATGATCTATTCAAACTATTTCCCTATTTCTAAATCATATTGGAATATTTTGCTCAATAGATCAATGAGTGTTTCGGTAGTAGATCGATGAACAACTATTTTATTATGAACATAATCACATCAATTGACATAAAAAAATATTATTCGCAAATTAAAATTGAGTTTACTAATAATATCTTACATTGGTTTAGCTGGATCTTACTACCAGCAAAGATCAAGTTGAGAATCTGTTTTTAAAATAAACATACCATTGCCAATTTGTAGTCTCTTTAGCTTTCAATTTTTGTCTAACAGCACGATTCCAAAGTTCAAACCAAATTGACAGTTTAACACAAGAACAAACATCCAATGGTTAACGATACAAATAAGTAATAACTCTAGAATCATCAAATCATTAAAAAGCTATGACCAAGATTTGAAACATAGAATATTTCAATACTTACTAAATATGATATGTACAATTATTAAATCATGAAAAAACTTATATCAAGATTCCAAACCAAATACAGCTTGATATCGATTAAATAGTGAAAACTCTACAAGTCCATACCGAATATAAATTTAGAAATTAAATTATGAAATACTTAATGATTCTAAATTTAGAAATTAAATTATGAAAATGCAAAATCGGGACTCCGATATGGGTATATTAATTCTTAATTTTAGTATTATTATATTATGAAAATATAAAGTAATTAGCGTAGCGGAGGAAATGTTATGTTGGATTCAATATGAGTTTGTTCTTTTTTTTTTATTTTGGACTATAGATAAAACAACATTGTTCTATGTCCAAAACTCAAAAGAAAGTATTTGAATTGAGTAAGTAATAATGTATTGGACATATGATTAAATTTGATAATAGTAGCCCGTGCAACGCACGGGTTGACGGCTAGTACCTATACTAATTGGGCACTTTCTCGGAGCTTCCACGTTAATCAGATTAATCTGGCCATTGATTAACTAGATCGTAAAATCATGACCATAGATTAAATATTATAACCATGGACTTTTAATTAAAGGCCCAACGAGAGAAACATGTATCTGGGCCACCATTTAATCTATATCGGCTTCCTTCAAAGTCTACAAACTGTGTCCATGTCGATCTCAGCCACCGGACTCGACTCCACACACGACAAGATGACGATACGACAGGCTATACGTCGATCTCCTTCACATCCTGCTGCCGATGAACTCCATCGACCGATCTCCAGTTCACTATTTTATCGATGCAGATGCTATTCAGATTGATCTTTGCAGCTATGATTGCTATTTTAAATACTCAAGCAAGCAAGATCTAATTCAATCTATTTAGGGTTTCATTAAGTATTTTTTACATGCTTCTCATCTATTCTAAACTATGTATAAATTTCAGATTTTAAGGTATCGCAATTTGATAGCCATAAATTTGGATGGAGTTTATCAGGTATATTCATTTACTTCTAAGTTAAATTCTCCCACATCCTTCATAAGCAACCAATAGGCTTTACTGCGTATCTTTTTCTTGACATGAATAATTTACTGTGTATTTAATTATTTATTTGGTTCCACGCGTAAAACAGCTACATAATATTTTGACAATGTTGCTATGTCAGGTATGCTTACAAACAAGGGAACGTAGCTGCTGCCCCTATCTATTTATGAATAAGAAACAAACAAGCACTTCCTTTAATGTTTCTCTTTTTATATTTACAGATGTTAATTTGCATTATCTATGTCAGTGTAATTAGCAAGTGTCGATGATGTGGGCTATTCTTTTAACCAAGATGACAAGATAAGTTAAACATACATCACTAACAAATCTGCTCCATATATGCTTCATCCAAATACATTTGTTCAGTGAATGTATGATTTCATTAAAATTTCAATTTAGCAGACTAACTAGGATAGAATGCATGATTTCTAACTAGGAGTAGTTATGCCTTTTGTCAGTTTTAAGGACTATTTGGTCTGAATTATGTCTACTGTAATATGGGCCACTTTTACAACACACCGATGATGTAAAAGTGCCACTAAAATTCATGCATCTAGCGTATTATACCAAATTAGGAGACCAACACAAGGACAAATAGGTACCAGTTAATTCCTAAATTCATAAATATTAAATTATAGAAATAACTGATACTTCTGATCAAGTGTAGCGATATATATTAATTACTTTCAAATTTTGATACTTTTAAATCATGAAAGAACTACTATTGATTCGAAAATTTGGAACAATTTTTAAATCATGATAAAACAAAAAATAAGATTTCAAACCGAGTATAATATTTTTAGTTACGAATTTTAAAATCAAATTATGAAGATGTTATAATTGAGACTCCACACAAAATACAACTTGATATTTAATAATTATGAATATAGGAATCATTAAATCATGAAAAAGCTTAACTCCAAACTAATTTTATTTCTGTACTTATTAATTCAAAATTGCTAAATTATTTTATAGCAAATGCTAACAAGAGCAACAAAACGAGTATAAATCTATATTTCTAATATTGAAATTTTAAATTATGTAATTTTGAAAAAAAATACAGTAATAGAAGAAATATTAGAATGGATTATATATGAAATTACTAATTAAGATTTTGGCAACTACCAGCTTCATTCAAAGTAACATATTTTATCATTATCCAGTGAAAGTAATAATATTTTAATTATTAGTCATAGTAACCCGTGCAATGCACGGGTTGACGGCTAGTAGAGTTAATTAAGGAATCTGTGAGTTTGAAACTGCCCTAAAAGAGATAAAAACAAATCTGTGAGTTTTTACAAAGCATTGTGGCCCCAGATCAAGCATTAGATTAAAGAAATAATGGACTTGCTTTACAAAGGGGAGTTAGACTTAAGTAGGTTGAATTATGGGCTGATAATATTGATTCCATAAATCAAAGATGCTAATATTCTCAAATATTTTAGACCAATATGCCTTTTGAATGTGTGCTTTAAGCTAATAACCAAAGTGCTAACTAAGAGGCTAACAAAGGTAGCTCACAAAGTGATAGACCCTTGCCAGAGTGCTTTTATTCCAGGGAGAAACATTTTAGATGGGGTGGTAATCTTGCATGAAACTATTCATGAGTTGATATATAGACAACAATCTGGGATTATCTTGAAGTTAGATTTTGAGAAGGGTTTTCATGAGAAGTGGATTAACTGGGTGATGGGGGCTGTTGAGAATGGGAATGTAGCTGTTAATGTGAATGGGGAGCAAAGAGATTTCTTTAAGATACAAAGGGGTTGATACAAGGAGATCCTTCATCTCCTTCGCTTTTCAACATAGTTGGGGTTGCTTTGTCAGAAATGATTAAGTCAGCCAGAGACAAATGTCACCTGGTGGGTTTGGTTCCACATTTGGTTCCAGGAGGGCTTACACATCTGCAGTATGCTAATGATACTGTGTTGTTTATGACAAATGATAATGCGAATATTGTTACAATCAAGTTTCTCTTGTACTATTTTGAGGAGATGTCAGGTCTGAAAATAAATTACCAAACGAGTGAGGTGATTGTGATAGGAGCTGAAGAGGCAGAGTCGGTAAGGGTTACTATTCTGCTAAACTGCCAAGTTGGAACTCTGCCAATGAAATACTTGGGCATACCTATAAAAGGTGAGAGATTGACAGTAACTGAATTGAGGGCAACATGCAAGGTTATGCAGACATTTGTCATTTGGAGGGAGAGCTGTGTTGATAAATTCATGTCTTAGTATCATCCCAACTTACACCATGGGGGTGTGTTTGCTGCCAGAGGGGTAACATCATAAAATGGATTCTATTAGGGCAAGATTTTTTTGGGAGGGGCTAGAAAACATGAGGAAGTATCATATGATGAAATTCGAGGCTTTATGTAGACCAAAAGATTTTGGAGGTTTGGGTTTTACAAACACAAGAGTCATGAATATAGAGTCATGAATATAGTTCTTTTGGGGAAGTGGATAGCAAGAATTAAATAAGATTACGAGGATCTAGTCCGTCAGCTACTGAGAAGAAAATATTGTAATGAGGGTGGTTTTTTTCAGTCATCTGAAGAGCTTCTCAGTTCTAGAAAGGATTGCACAGTATAAAGAATTTTATGAAGTTGGGGGGTGAGCTTTTGGGATGATGCGTGGCTGGGAGAAACTCGTCTCAAGACTCAATTTCCTTGCATTTATAGTATCACACCAGAGCCTAGGGTGACTGTAAACAAAAATTTCAATGAGGGAGAATTGGTACATTCCTTTAAGAAGATCAATCTCAGTATATGAGATGGAAGAATGGGAAGAGTTGATGAGAGTCCTTGAGAGAGTTACTTTAGAAAGGGGAAGAGAGGTGTTGTTTTGGAAACTAAAGAATGGTAAATACTCAGCTAAGTCCGTTTATAGGGAACTCACTTTTAGAGGTGTCAGAGATTAGAGGATGATGGAAATTTGGAAAATTCCTTTACCTCTGAAGATTAAATTTTTTCTCTAGCTAGTCTGCAAGGGCAGAATTCAGGCTGTTGCATGTCTAAAAAAAATGAAATGGCTAGGAGATGAGAAATGCAAACTCTGTGGGAGGGTGGAATATTTGAATCATTTCATTTTAAACTGTCCTCTCTCACACTTCGTGTGATGTTGTGTTAGAGATGCGCTAGGCTGATTCAAAGCTCCAAATTCCTATGAAGAGTTGCATACTTTTATCTTAGATAGTGGGATGACAATAAATAACAAAGTGATTCTCACAATTGAGGTGGCAGGAATGTGGGTGATTTGGAAAGTTAGAAATGATTGGGTGTGTAAAAACATTCTAACCTCTGATGTAATGCATTTGCCTCACAAACTATTGTCATTTTTGAACCAGTGGAAACAGATGGCCCCTCCGAAGATGAAGGTTCAACTGGAAGAAGCCACGGCCTTGCTCGATGCAAAAATTTGACAATTACACGAGGTGCATGCAAGTGGCTAGAAGAAGTAAAGATTTCCAGACCAGGGACCCTACGCTGAAAGCTGTCTTCCTTAGTAGTGTTTTGGTTTCTTTTATGCGGTGACAATGTCTGTTAGTAGTCGGTTCTGTTTCTCCCTTGTGTGATGGACATTTCACTTGATGTTTTTCTTCAGATCCTACTGTCTATTGTTGCTGGTGTTCCCAGCGCTGTGTATCGAACATATTTAAGCTTTGAGTAAAAGCCGGGCTCTCTGAGCCTTTTCTCTAAAAAACAAATAATATGGCAATTCGACCACCATATATGTTTAGAAGATATTAGGAATGCAGTGTCTACCTAGAAAGCCAAGCGCCGCAAGTCCAAGACGAATGGTTCCATGTTGCTTACCGTTGAGAAGAAGATTCGCTAAGACATGGTCACTAACGCATCCTCCTATAGGTACACTACCATTCAAGCAGTTTTGTGTATAATCCATGCAGAGATTTTTACCTTGAAGCCTGCACTCTATGGAAAATGGGAATTCTTTATATTTAGAAAAAAACATGACTTGACACATTTTAAATGATGCCTTCAGAAACGTTTTGAAGGAAATGGTTCAGCTAAATTTTATCAACTTGGTCCAAGTGGGTAAGAGTCAAATCTAGGCATGTATACACACAAGCGAGTTTCTGGTCAGACACTTGATATCGAGAATTTTTATGGTTCATCATAGGGTGCTACACATTTTGGTAACACATACGTGGAACTACTATGTATTATTGGGGTTTCATCAAGACTCAAAGCCTTGCTGAGCCAAAGGCAAAACTCAGGTTTTCTCCACTTCACACACAACACTATACAGTATCCAGTATCCGGTATCTAGATACTTATTTTTTAAGAAAACAGAATGATACATTAATATTACAATGCACACGTTTCAACACGTGCACGCATTAAAAGTACCGCAGCATTAAAATTATCAATTCTCAGCGTTACATGATGGAGGTGTCTAATCTACTAGTTACTCGATTACTCAGGTGAGAGTGAAAATCACTTCTTTCTTAACAAAATAGTGGGGAACATTGAGACTACAACATGTTAAAGTGCTTAATTTTTCTCTCGCTTTCTCGCCCCTGTCACTGTCTCTGCCTCACCCTCAAGTTCCACCATCTCTCCCTAACGAGCGAAGGGCCTCTCACCAATGAGGGGCGAGTCCCTCCCCAACTCCGTGGATCTTGTCATGTGGAGCTCGAGGGACACCTGTTCGGGCTACCTCAATCTCAAGGGAAAACCTGATCTAGCCGCCATGTGTGCAGGTGCATCCACATACATAGGGGATCCACTCGATGATGGCAGGCGCGGACCGCTTCGGATGCATGCGGGTGGTCTTCTCCACCATGACGAGAGGTGGCTGTGCCATGGCCTTCAGTGCCATATTCAACAATGTGTAATTAGATCTCCGTAATTCTTCCAATGTAGTGAATGTTGTCACTCGTTAAAGATTGATTGTTTGATGTGTTAAAGATTGAATATATGATTCATTTTGTTGGATTTGTAATTTACTTTTTTAATCCTCTGGCTCGAACCAGTAAGGCTTGATTAATCTAGCCAATCGGAATGCCAGTTCTCATATTCGGTACTGATGATGGGTCATCACTCATCAGTGCCAATTTTGGAATGGCACCGATGTCCATTACAACTTGGCACTCATGATGTGTCCTGGGGCAGTGCAGTGTTATTGTCCCGTTCACCGGTTCGTTGGGAACATTATGTTCAGCTTTAACTACTGCCATGCTGTGCTAGCTATTTATATCTGACACTCATTGGTTACAAGTTGAGAAATTTATTCTGAAAATATTAAAGTTGCTCTAAGTGAAACTGATATTATTCTCTAGAAAATGGGAAGAAAGCACAGCAATACCAGTTGATTTAAAAAAAAATTCAAAAAATCTGGCTTGCTTCCCATCTATACCTATATCCACAGTTTAGTTTGGCTTGGAAAGCATCGGGAAAAAAGGTCGCACACGGTGAGCACAAAGTTCCACCAGTCTAATCAGAAATACACTCCACTAAACACGGTTTATGTGAATAAAAGGAACACACTGTCCTTATTAGCACACGTTGTCAAGCCCACAGAACATCTGTGTAATACATGGGAAATTCCATGTCGCAATCTTCCATGTCCCTGCGGGACATAAATTTTTGCGCAAGCCTGGGAGAGAGAATATTCTGGTTGACGTTGTGCTGGATAATGTACCTGAAGCCGAAGAATGGAAGCAAGGTGTGCACAAAGAAGCCCACTCCATGAAGTTCGTCTTCTGAATACAGTCAAAATGATTAGCAAGCTCTCCAGTTAACTGAGAAGGCAAAATGTTATAGCGCAGTCCCATGTATAACATTGGCTCCCCTTCTTGCATGCCAGGGTATAGTAAGAGCAAAAGGATCATCTCCTTAATTCTGAGTTGCTTTCCCTAAGTTCTCCTAATCCAAAGCCATTCAGCACAGTACTTTTTTTTAATAAAAAAGGTGAAACTGTAGGAGAGGCTAGCTCCTACAGTGTGTAAGTATATTAAAATTGTAAAAAAAAAAAAGATTGCAAATTACATATGTACATGAAAAAAGTTCAGCAGAGTATTGTTTGGTAATTGGTTGACTCTCGGGATTGAAGATATATCTGGTAGTTCAGTGATATTTTTTTTCCCATTTTTCCCAGATACCAGTATTAGTGGAAAAGAATGTACGGTTAAAAAAATTCAGAGTTCATGTAGCTGAAAAACAAATGGCCTAGTATGTGTGTTATTAAATGAATGAAAAAAATGAGTAGTGTCTATGCAAGTGTCACTACTTGATTTTCTGAAAGAAGGGTAGTAGCGACATTTTGACCTGGCGGAAGATACTAGCGTTGACCATGTCCATCCAGATTGCACATATTATTTACTTCTGCTATTGCATTACATGTTTTTCCTTGATGTCACATAATATTAATCATGACAATTGGATTTTCTTGGGATTCTTCATGAGTCGCCAAAGGGGCACGGGATTGCTACTAGGTACCAACAGGCCTACAGATTTGTACATAATTAGATTTTCTTGGGGTGGATGCTGTGAATCGGATGGTTGTTAATTATATGTTTATTTGGTCTAATGGATCTTATATAATTAGTAATGGTGTGGCTTAATGTGGTGCCTTCTGGCCTTTGTAGTCAATTTTATAGTTGAGAAATATTTTTCAGTTATCACCCTAAGTCAGATGCATATGTCTTTGACTTGCATTCCTATTATCCTACCATCTACTAAGTTGCTCAGTGTGGTTATAGTTATTTTTTACACTACTTAAATTGATAATTAATCTTAAATGCTGAAACATTACCAACAGGTTGGCTGTCCATCTACAGTTAGACACTACTACAGAAACGATTTTACTAGAAAGGGGCCCTTTTAGATTGCGTATGGGCGGTAACTCATCGCGTCTGGGAAAATCGGCTCATTTTCGCGTGCGGTCCTCTTAAATGGACCGCACGCGAAAATGAGCCTATTTTCACGTGCGGACATATTAAAAGAGCCACACGCAAAAATACCCACCCTCTGTTTCCCTCCTGCCCACTTCTAATTTTCCCCTCTTTCTCTCCTCTCCTCTCTGCTATCTCCTCTCCTCTTTTTCTCCTCTACTTTATCCTCTCTTTCTCTTTTTCCCCGCCGACCTCTCCTATCCTCTCCTCTCCTCCCCGCAGCAACGGCTGGGCGTAGGCGGCGACGGCGGTGGTGCCGGCCTCCTCCACGCTACGGCGGTGGAGGCACAGGATCTGGCGGGCGGCGGCCGTCCCGCATGTATCCGGCAGTGGCGGCCGTCTCCACACGGATCCGGCGTCTAGCCGCTCTTCCCCCACGTGGGATCCGGTCTCTCCCCTCCCCTCCCTTCATTTCCCTCCCCAGATCTAGTGGAGGGGAGGACGTTGGCGGCGGCGCCGTGAAGGCCGGGAGGGGCTGCACCGACGGGAGGCCGGGAGCGGCTGCGCCGATGGGAGGCCGATGCCGACGATGATGAGGAAGAGGAGGAGGCGGCGGCCAGGAGTGAGGGCGGCGCCGCCAATTCTACGGTTTTTGGTTTTTTTTTTTTGAAATTTTATTTTTTTTCGGATTTTTGTTTTTCCGTGCGGGTACGGCACCCACACTCGCTATTTTCCTAGACATCTGGATGCGTGCGGGCCGCCCTCCCGTACGCAAAAAAATGGTTTAGCCCACACGCAAAAATCGGTATGTAGTAGTGACAGACACATCTTAGATTTTTGTTTTTTTTCAATTAATTAGTTATAACCACTAACTGGACCAGTACTATATATATTTGCCCACAACCTTTCCTCTACTTCCAATTCCAGGTGACCAATCAGGGACCTGTATGTACTTGCACCAGCCGATTAAGCACAGGGTAGCATCTTATATGTTTGTCCACAACCTTTACCTCTACTTGCCATTCCACATGACCAATCTGGCAGACCTGTATGTATTTGCACCAGCTGATTAATTAAGCACAGGGTAGCATCTTATATTTTATTTTCTTTACTAGGGGAAGTAGATCTCTACTAATGTAACTGAGCTTTGATCCATGCCTATCACTTCGGGTTTGGGAGGCATTGAGAAACTAGCTAGAACGAGAGGATGACCAGGGCCTTTCAGCTCCTCATTCTCTCGGGTGCGCACATCAGCATATCGTCCTCACGCCGTGCCTGCTGCTGCTCCAAGGATTGCATGCTTAGGCTTTGCCATCCACTATGTCCTTCGTTTGGATGTAACAGGACATGGTGGTCTTCACTCTTCGGCCGTCTTTGAGAGAAGATGAGAAGAGAAGTTTGAGAAGATACGCAAAACGAGGTGGGCCATTATCGCATGATTAATTCAGTATTAACTATTTTAAATTTTAAAAATGGATTCATATGATTTTTTAAAGCAACTTTCCTATAGAAATTTTCTTTTAAAAAATACACCGTTTAGAAGTTTGGGAAGCGTGCGCGCGGATAACAATCAATCTACCACCGCCGAACGCAGCAGAACATCTAACAAGTTGGAGCAGCAGTTCCTAATCGGCTCAATACAGGTTACTATTTAATTATCTTAAATTAACAGAGGTCATTAGGCATTGGTGCCAGAATAC
>CM020189.1:16431351-16476437 GCA_009805545.1 Oryza longistaminata
GGCGCCGAGACGGTGGCTAAGGCGGAACGTCGACGCCGGTTTCCTGGTGGACGTCATGCCTTCCATCGAGGAGATGGATGAGTTCTTGAGAGATTGATTAATCCTTTAATGTTTAGAATGTTGATTTGTATTTTTGCATTACATTTTCTTCGTGTTCTGTAATTTTTACCAGGCAGATATGTAGTTATATACTTTGTACATTTTTTGTTGTTCAATTCCTAATCTTGCATATATGTCTTTCTTTAAAATGTTTAAATCCTTCTCTCTTGGGTGACGATGACTATATATACATGTATGGAAATACTTATAAATACTACTCCCTTTGTTTTATATTATAAGTTGTTTGATACATTTTTTCTAGTTAAAATTTGTTATTTTTATCAAGCTTATAGAAAAATTTAGTAACATATAAAATATCAAATCAGTTTCATAAAATCTATCATTGAATATATTTTGATAATGTTTTGTTTTGTGTTGAAAATACTATTATATTTTTCTGTAAATTTGGTCAACCTTAACAAAGAACAAGAAAAAATCAAATAACTTGTAATATGAAACAGAGAAATATTATGGACCTATAATATGAAACGGAGAAATATGCAACCTTAAAATTTCAATTTAAATATTTCTTCGTTTCATAATATATACTAGCTGCATAGATTTTTGTGGGGCCTTGCAGGTAGCATCTATGGTTTGGGGTGGCCAAGTAGTCATTAAGCTTTGGCCCGAGGCTTGACGAAATCATATATCCGTTGCCTACATTGTGCATTTGTGCCGTCACCGTGCCCATATATTATGACGCACGCGATCATCACGCACCCATATTATTATGACACGCACAATCATCGCACTCAAGCAGAGCTACATCGTGCCACATCCTGATCCCTAAACTACTAGAAAAACAATTTTTGTGGCGGCCTGTGCTGGTGGTCTATTGCAACGGAAATTCTTAGCAATTCAAAGGTACTCCCTCTCTTTTATATTATAAGTTACTAGGAAAAAATTACCCATACGTTATTGTATATGGTTTAATCCTATTATTGTTATATGGTTTAGTTAGGATGAAATTCACTGTGGGAGTTTGCTTGGATATATATATTTTTAAAAAATCATGAGGTGCAGTTAGAAGTCTGATCGTTGAGAATTAATCCTGCCGTTCGCAATAATGGTCCTCCCGTTACAACCAAGCTAGCACTACTTTTTTTTTCTTGAAATCAATTTACGTGCTAGTAAATTGATATAGTGTGTTTGTAGTGTAAATACAGTAACTTGGGTGTAGCTACATAATAGTTACATCTATAGATCTTTCGCTTAAAATATACTCTATCGGCGGCAGTATAGATGGACTCTAAGGGAAAGCATGGTGGCTTTTTGCTAATAGTTTATGGGCTTCTTGAGCTTGGATCCGTGTTAGAGCATCACGAACAAAATCTGTATATCATTCCCTGTCAAAAAAAATGAGGATTTTTGGTTAAAAATTTGTTCCAACAGATTCTCTAGTCTCATTCCCAAATTTCTCTATTCCCTACTTCGGGATTATCGTTCTCTTTTCTAGGGACGTACTTTGGCACTCAATTGCGCCACCTCACACGCGAGAAGAGATGGCAGTCGCGTTGATGCGGGAGGAAGGAGCCCAAAATAGATTTTTCCGATGGAGATTTTATCTTGGCCCACCTTTTTAATATTTAGGAAACCAATTTTACGTAATCTTTAGAGAGGAAAATTTTAACACCTTAAATTACATTTAGAATTCCCATAATAAAAAATTTAGGATATTGTTGGTGATGCTATTAGTTCGCTCGAATGAAATGAGCATTTTAGCGGCACGAAAAAAGAAGCAAGCAATTAGCACACGATTAATTAAATATTAACTATTTATTTTCTTTTTCTAAACAACTTCTATATAACTTTTTTTAAAGAAAATATCATTTAATATTTTAAAAAACGTGATAACGGAAAATGAGGAGGTTGATGAAAGAAATAACAGGGCCAGATGGTGACACCTATTCAAGTTCAGATCACTACCATTGGTAGCGGCCCAATCAGAAAATAAGGTCTCAGGCTTGATAAGCACAAGGCGATGGCCCAGCTTCTTGAAATGCTATAGGCCCATCTGCCTTGGCCCATTTCCCGCGTCTGGGGTGCTTTGGCTACACTCTTCCACTTTGACAGCGTTATTTTCAGTCTCTCATTTGGCAAACAAGACGACATTGAATGACATTAGTTCGAGTAGGTTTTTTTTATTAATTTCAGTTCTCTTTTCTTGAGTAGCTTCAATAATTACCAGCATTATCGGAGATACATAGAAGCCATCGACACTTCTCAGATCTTTCAACATGCATTGGTCTACATGACTCACAAACGACACACATTTGGCCTGATCCATCCAAACTGACCCAATACTGCAGTAGCACAAATGAGTATACACTAGTAGCCTAGCTTTCTGATACACTTAATTGAATTGGTGAGTGCCATGCATTTATGATTAAGGAAAGCTTCAGGAAAATATTCCATAGAACAGAAAATTATGTTGTTCGTTGAACAATTACAACAGATGCAAAGAGGAAAGCTAAGCACGGGGTTAATATAGACAGATATAGATATTCACAACAATCAAGAAACAGTATAAGGGACACAACAGTATTGACAATTATTTGCCATGGAGCTCGATCAGCTAAAAATACCCGCTAGTCTTCAGGATTGGTTTCTTTGGATTCTTAGAAAGCTGTGCCAGCAAGTCCTCTTTCAATCTTTGTGCGGCTTGCGCGTTTCTGGAATAAAATTCACCCTGGAGCCAGACTTCCTTGATTCCTGGGAGAAATTCTAGCCCAGAGAACTTAGTTTCAACTTGTTTATAGTAAACTGAAAGCAGCAGTAGCTCAAGATTGAGGAACGCTCCTTGTTCAAACTTGACACATTTGCTCCCACCGAAGTGGAGCTCGAGAACCACCAGGCTTTTGAAAGATCCCTCCGAGAAATTGAGTTCACCACCCTCAAGCGAGTGAAATGACTTGCGCGGCAGGCATAGGATGGTCAGGTTAGGTAGCATACCAAGGACTTGTATAGCAGCATCATGATCCTTGAGCCTGGATTTAGATAGCTTCAGCTTAACAAGATTGTTGAGCTTCCCGATCCATTTTGGCAGCTCAACCAGGTTGCCTTGAAGCTTCAGAGTCTTGAGATCCTTAGGTGGCGAAAACTTTTCTTCAGCATCCAGACAGCCCCAGAGACCTGGCTTCCCCTTCGAGATCAGTGACAATGATTCCAGGCGGCTGAGAGCGGCAAGGGCAGAGAGGAAGTGCTTGCTATTTTTCTTGTTGACACCGGTCATTCCCAGTTTACGCAGCTGGATGAGCCTCTTGATATCTTGTAAAATTGATGGCTGCCATGAAATGTCCACCACACCTAGCGTGTGCAGGGCTGTCAGTCTCCTCAGCCCTCTTGGTGCTACTACACCATTCCCTTGGAGGCGCATAGCAATGCTAGGGAGAAAACTGCAGCAACACATGGTGCAGACATCACGGGTATTAATCTCATCATCCAGCATACCAATTGAAATTGTTGTGCATGCCAGACAAAGCCACAGCAACGCAGCGGTAAAAATGCATAGCCTGTTCCTCATGAGCTCTGGTAGTTTCTCTGTTATGACTTCATTGACGTTGAGGTCTGTACTTGCACGGAGATACTTCAGCTTGTGAAGATTAGTGATGGTCTTTGGCAACCTGAGTATGAACGTATCTCTGACATCTAGTGTCTCCAGTTGCCTTAGGTTACCCAAAGAATCAGGCAGGTTTGGTCTACATGACTCACAAACGACACACATTTGGCCTGATCCATCCAAACTGACCCAATACTGCAGTAGCACAAATGAGTATACACTAGTAGCCTAGCTTTCTGATACACTTAATTGAATTGGTGAGTGCCATGCATTTATGATTAAGGAAAGCTTCAGGAAAATATTCCATAGAACAGAAAATTATGTTGTTCGTTGAACAATTACAACAGATGCAAAGAGGAAAGCTAAGCACGGGGTTAATATAGACAGATATAGATATTCACAACAATCAAGAAACAGTATAAGGGACACAACAGTATTGACAATTATTTGCCATGGAGCTCGATCAGCTAAAAATACCCGCTAGTCTTCAGGATTGGTTTCTTTGGATTCTTAGAAAGCTGTGCCAGCAAGTCCTCTTTCAATCTTTGTGCGGCTTGCGCGTTTCTGGAATAAAATTCACCCTGGAGCCAGACTTCCTTGATTCCTGGGAGAAATTCTAGCCCAGAGAACTTAGTTTCAACTTGTTTATAGTAAACTGAAAGCAGCAGTAGCTCAAGATTGAGGAACGCTCCTTGTTCAAACTTGACACATTTGCTCCCACCGAAGTGGAGCTCGAGAACCACCAGGCTTTTGAAAGATCCCTCCGAGAAATTGAGTTCACCACCCTCAAGCGAGTGAAATGACTTGCGCGGCAGGCATAGGATGGTCAGGTTAGGTAGCATACCAAGGACTTGTATAGCAGCATCATGATCCTTGAGCCTGGATTTAGATAGCTTCAGCTTAACAAGATTGTTGAGCTTCCCGATCCATTTTGGCAGCTCAACCAGGTTGCCTTGAAGCTTCAGAGTCTTGAGATCCTTAGGTGGCGAAAACTTTTCTTCAGCATCCAGACAGCCCCAGAGACCTGGCTTCCCCTTCGAGATCAGTGACAATGATTCCAGGCGGCTGAGAGCGGCAAGGGCAGAGAGGAAGTGCTTGCTATTTTTCTTGTTGACACCGGTCATTCCCAGTTTACGCAGCTGGATGAGCCTCTTGATATCTTGTAAAATTGATGGCTGCCATGAAATGTCCACCACACCTAGCGTGTGCAGGGCTGTCAGTCTCCTCAGCCCTCTTGGTGCTACTACACCATTCCCTTGGAGGCGCATAGCAATGCTAGGGAGAAAACTGCAGCAACACATGGTGCAGACATCACGGGTATTAATCTCATCATCCAGCATACCAATTGAAATTGTTGTGCATGCCAGACAAAGCCACAGCAACGCAGCGGTAAAAATGCATAGCCTGTTCCTCATGAGCTCTGGTAGTTTCTCTGTTATGACTTCATTGACGTTGAGGTCTGTACTTGCACGGAGATACTTCAGCTTGTGAAGATTAGTGATGGTCTTTGGCAACCTGAGTATGAACGTATCTCTGACATCTAGTGTCTCCAGTTGCCTTAGGTTACCCAAAGAATCAGGCAGGTAAGTAATGTACTCACATCCTCTTAGAGAAAGGTATCTAAGGTGAAGAAGTTCCCCTATTTGCTTAATATGGTGATTATGTACACCTTCTGTGTCTTCCAAGTCGAGCACACGCAACAACCTCATCTTGTCAGAAATGAAAAATGGCCTCCACTTCCCAAACACTGTTAATGATCTTATTCGGGACATGTCTACTATTGTCTCCAATTCAGCAAAATCTGTCTCCCGGTCCTCGCCGCTGTTTGTAATGGAAAGATGTCGAACTATGTCATGATTGTGTAGCCTACGACCCCCTTCGAGTCTAAGAACAAGATTTTCCTCCTTTGACTTCGAGATGGCTATCTCGCGCATGATATCGTGGACCTGGCAAGAATCAGCTCCTCTATTGCTGTAAGTTGATTTTTGAGTTGGTAGGATCATGCTTCTGTCTATGAGTTCAAAGAAGTAGTTGTTTGCTATTTCCTCTGCAGATTTGTCCAATAGCTCCCTTGAGTAACCCTCTGCACACCATCGGCGCACCAAACGTTTCTGGCTAATCTTGTCATCTTCAGGAAAGATGGACAGGTACAAGAAGCAAGACTTGAGGTGATAGGGTAATCCATTGTAGCTTATATTAAGGACAGCTCTTATGGCCTCAAGCTCTGGGTTTGTCTCCAACTCTGCACTAATATGCTCATTCAATTTTCTCCACTCCAAAGCAGTTTTGGGCCGGCTTGCCAAGAAACCACCTAAAGTGACAATTGCGAGGGGAAGTCCTCTGCACTTCTTTAGAATCAGTTTCTCTTCTTCCTCCAGCTCAGGATGTAGTGAATCCAAATGTACTGACTCCTTAAATACCTGAAATTTGTATAATCTATTATATATTAAAAATCCATTAATCTTCCTACAAACACTCCTAAGCTGCCACTTGACGCTCTAATATATATCTATTATATATTAAAAGTCCATTAATCTTTTTACAAACGCTACTAAGCCGTCACTTGGCGCTCTAATAAATTAGAGAAATCAAAGAAATTCTGAAAAAAAGAAAAGCATATATCCATTGATTTTTACTTAAAATAGTGGGTACACTATTAGAAACCGTTAGATTAGCTAGATTGATCTTAAAACGTACAATTCCACACCATCCATAGGTACGTACGTACGTACGGTTCCATCTCCTTCCCTCCTTTTTCTTTTCATATATATATAATCCAGATAACAGTTAATATAGTTAAATTTTATATAATCATAACTTATATGATTATATTATGATATATCTCTTTCCAAAATAAAGTTTACACTACTATATTTTTACCCATTAAATAAAGGTATACGTGAACCCTTTATGTGGAGCATTATTTTCAAATAATACACTATTTAAATAAAGTTTATAAAGTTTATACCGTTACATTCTGTACGCATTAAACTAACAAAGAAATATATTAACTAATTTATACTTAAACGTGCTATTTTAGACTTTTTAATAAAGGCTGGATTAATTTTACGAGTCTTTACAATTATTTGTACCATAAATTATATATCTATTTTTATTTTTCAAATAAATATATAATTTTAATATCTATATTGGATTTATTGCATTCTAGACCTACATCCATCTTGAGTGCTCCACTAAATAAAAGAAAATATTAAAATTTGTCATTGAAAATCAAAATATGCTAGCTTATTTTTTAATGAAACTGTTAAACCCATTAAAAGTACATTGTTAGACATCTAATGACTTTCTACCAACTTAATTAATTTCTTCATAAAAAACTTCATTAATTTCTCACAACATACACGTGGAGGCTATTTACATATACGAATTGATCTTGATGCTTTTGTAAATAAATGATATTTTAAATTTAAAAGATAAATAAACGATCTTAAAATGATCATAGCATCTAAATCATACATATGATTGCTCCTAGCACTCCTATAAACACTTCTAAGTCGCTATGTGGCATTCTATTAATTACAAAAACACTCATATAATCGACCATCGGTTTCCACTTAAACCGATGGACCCAATTTTTATACCATCATACCTATCTTTTGGTAAAAAAAAAGTCTATCAGAACCTCTGTCTGGCTCACCGCATAACATGCATGTGTGCTCTTATACCTTTTAAACCGGTGGAACCATTATTTCTAACAAGTGTTTATTCATGGTACATGACATTTCAAAAATATTATTGTGCAATGATATTTTGTCGTTATTGTATTCCTGCTAGGTTGCGTGGAGCCTCTCATTCACTCTACATGAAATGTTCATAGGTAGATCGCCTCTCAAAATATATCAATCATATTAGGCTATATAAACCCATGTATTTCGTGGAGCTTCATGTCCCACCAAATTTATCCTTTAACAGATTATGATAATATATTATACAATTAAAAAAGAAAAACACCTTACTTTTCATTTTACACTTACTTTACTTTCGTTGACATGTTTTCTAAAGAAAATAAATCTACCTTCTTTTCAAATGATGAAGAAGATTATAAATAATTGCTTATAGATATTACTTACATATGATATAATATAAAGCTAATAGGTTAAAATATTATTAAACTATTAATTAATGCTGACAAAAATAATTTATGGAGAAATCTGGCAAGCGTACGACGCATGCCCGCGCAAACGCGCGGGCTACCTTCTTAGTTTAGGCAGTAAATACTTAATTATTTAAATACTTACGCATAAAAAATATATTTTGAATTAATTTTTTGGGGGTGGTGCAATTAACAACTCCTTTTTTGTTGCTTAAGACATGACAGATTAATGCCTTAGTTATTACTTATTAATGACACTTTGCACGTTTAGATTAAGTTTTACTTGTGCTATATATATGATACTGATCGATACACCTTAGCTTGTCCCCCTCGTTATAGCACTTCTATGCTGACTCATTTGGAAAGAGAACTTCAAGAAAATTGCTACGTACGCGTATATGTGCCAGTCTTGCATGCCGTTCGGCTATGACCAAATTTGATTTGAGCTAATTTGAGAGAAAAGTTGTGCTTAAAAGTAGTAGTGTATTATAGATAATCCACTAATATTAATTAGCTTCCTCTCCTCATATGCAGTTATATATGCATGCATCACTCGCGGCAGTAGCGTGTCCTTCATTAAAAGCTCTGACTAATTCACGGCAGAGAGCAGAGAGGTAGGAGTACATGATAAACACGTTTGCTAATTCACGTTTTTAGCTGCTGCCTGCAGCAGGTCAGGCCTCCGTTTTCGGTTGCTGAACCAGGCCAACTAAGAGCAAGTTCAATAGTATAGCCCACTACTAGCTCCAATTCACATATATTCAATCTAATAGTCAATTCATACAATAGTTGCTTACTATACTATTAATATATGGTCCCACCTGTCATAAACACACTGCATATTAGAGTCCGTGCTGCAGCTGGCTACAGATCTATAGCCCACTGCTCTTCTCTCTCATATTTTATCTCATTAAAATATATTTATAGCTGGTTAATAGCGTGCTTTTGTACCTGCTCTAACAAGGGGGCTCACAGTTAAATCTCCCCGGGTAGCAACTACTACGTACTTACCAACCAGACAACTCCCAATTAATTCTTCTCCGGCATGAGACAGACCAGGCCAATCCTCCTCAGAGCAGCATCCAAACAGCTCCTAATTAAGTGTGTCTCTTCTGTCAGCATTTAACGATTTATTTTATGTTAGTTCTATATATTGATTTATCAATTTATCAACTTAGCCATCCAAATTGAATTATCCAATCTTTTAGAGCAACGCTGAGCTCTAAAAGATGGCGGGGACTCAACGGCTCAACCGAGCTCAATTGAGAGCTGAAATTAAAGAGAAGGGGAGGTAAGAGATGAAGAAGGGCAAATTTATTTTTTTTTATCCTTATGAGCACACTCGAAGATTATGCATCCCCTATCATTAAAAGAATAATTAGGTATAAACGTGAGCATCCGTGTCAAGTCTAGTACTTAAACTCAGATCGACAAGTTTCATCACTAGATGATGAGGACATCACTTTATTGGATATGGACATAATTCCACAAGTTCCAATGACAAGTCCATGTCCAATTCGGCCTCTAGAGACAGCACCGACTTCAAATACTTATCATTTTCATGCCAACTCTAATTTGAGTGATCTTGAACTTGTTGGAAAGTTTATATCGCCACCTTTCATATGCATCCGGTTTCATATCAAAATTCATATCAAGAATCTTCGAAAGAAAATAGTATTGTTGCTGAAACCGAACTTGGGCTTTAGACCTTGTAATAGACTAGTCCCATTGCAGATAGTGCCTCTCTCCACCTCCACAAACCAGAACCTATCTCTAACTTTATTTGCGGTACTCTCAATTTGACAAAAACCCTGATAAATACATGTATTTCATCATAAACTATCATATTAAGTCATGGTTGCATGACTCTAATCCATCTTTATTAAGTAAGTTTATATGTTGAGTTATATTAATTACTTTAAGTTTATTATAAACTGGAAAATGTGCACGTGCGTTGCTACGAGAAAAAACTAAAAGTATTTTTTTTTGAAACACAGTAGAGACACACCCTACTCCTATAAGCACCTCTAAACACTACGCCAGATCCTCACACCTCTGACGGGATACCTGTGACGGGCAAACGATTTGGTCACTGATGACCATCACCTTTGATGGGTCATACGGGATGCCGTCATCGATGAAGCATCTGGCCACGGCCTGTCACAATTATCACCTCACCTGTGACGGGCCGAAAGACAAATCCGTCATAGGTGAGGCAGTGACAGGTTTTTCTTCCAACCCGTCACTGGTATCACCTCACCTGTGACGAGCCGCATAATTACAAGCCATCACAAGTGATGGGCTGTCACCTGTGACGGATTTGTCTTCCAGCCCGTCACAGGTATCGCCCTACCTGTGACGGGCAACTCAATTGAAGCCCGTTTGAGGTATGAACAACACCTTTTGACGGGCTTTGTGTACCTAACCCGTTTGAGGTGTGTTGGGTCTATAAATACCCCCCAAAGCGCCAACTGCTTTCCATCCCGACTAGTTCACTGTTCACAAATCGGTTGGGAGGGCAGGGGGTGAAATTTTGCTAGAATTGAAGGTAAAAAAACACATTATTCTCCCTTTATTCTCAATCGATCATCATATATTTTTCTTCCTATGTTGTTGATTTCAGATGGATCTTAGTTGGATGTACCATGTTCATCGTTCGTCTACAGAGTATAGAGAGGGGGTCACTGATTTCGTCACATTTGCGGAGAATGACAGAAAAAGTAGGATGAGCATGTACATATTGTGTCCATGTAGGGACTGTAAGAACGAAAAGATGATCCCTGATAGTTCAGAAGTGCATTCTCATTTGATAACGAAAGGATTCATCAAGAAATATACATGCTGGACCAAGCATGGAGAGCAAGAGGCACCTGATGTCGCAGCTGAAGAAGTGCCGGATCAGGATGTAGAGAACGCCGTCGTAGCTCGAGAAAGAATGTTCATACCTTCTTCGTTAGGTGGAGAGACCATAGATTTGGACACTCAATGTCTATCTACAATGTTGCGTGACATTGAAGACGCAAAGGACAACAACAGAGATTTTGAGAAGTTTAGTAAGTTGGTGGAAGATTGTCAGATGCTCTTGTATGATGGATGCAAGCCGAAGCACAGCAAGTTGTCATGCGTGTTGGAACTCATGAAGCTTAAGGCTAGTAATGGCTGGTCCGACAAAAGTTTTACAGAACTTCTTGAGCTGTTAAAGAACCTGTTGCCAGAGGGGAACAAACTACCGCAGACGACATATGAAGCGAAGCAAGTATTTTGTCCGTTAGGCCTTGAGGTCAGAAGAATTCATGCTTGTCCGAACGACTGCATTTTGTATTACAAGGAGTACGCTGACTTGGATGTCTGCCCTGTCTATGGGGCATATGGATACAAACAAGTAAAGAGTGAAGGTAAAGGAACTAAATCAAATAGGGGAAGCCCCGCAAAGGTGGTGTGGTATCTCCCAATTGCGGAGTGCATGAACAGAATGTTTGCAAATAAGGAACAAGCTAAGCTAGTGCACTGCATGCCGAAGAATGGAAAATTGATAGTAAGCTGAGGCACCCAGCAGATTTAGTACAGTGGAAGACAATCGATAGGATTTACTAGGAATTCTCAAAGGACCCAAGAAACATGTGTTTCGCCATGTGTACGGACGACATTAATCTATTTGGTGATTTGAGCAGTTGTCACAGTATATGGCCAGTTCTGCTTGTTAACTATAACCTTCCTCTCTGGTTGTGCTTCAAAATAAAGTATATTACGCTCATTCAAGGACCGAGACAACCTGGCAACGATATCGATGTGTTCCTTGAACCGATAATCGATGACTTCGAAAGGCTATGGAATAAGGGCACATGAACATGGGATGCATATGCACAAGAGTATTTCAACCTCCATGCGATGCTGTTTTGTACCATCAACAATTATCCGGCCCTTGGCAACCTTTCTGGCCAAGCTGTCAACGGGAAATGGGTGTGTTCGGAGTGTTGGAGGAAACAAGGAGCAAATGGTTGAAGCATTCACGCAAGACGGTCTACATGGGTCACAGGAGATTTCTCCCAAGGTATCACCCTTATAGGAATATGAGAAAGAATTTCAATGGACACATAGATACAGCCAGACCCCCGGTAGAGCTAACAGGGATAGAGGTGCACAACTTAGTGATGGGAATAACCAACGAGTTTGGGAAAAAGAAGAAAGCTGGAATGACAAAAGAGAAGAGCATATCGAAAGACAAAACATAAGAGCATGTGGAAAAAGAAGTCAATATTTTGGAGACTACCATACTGGAAGGATCTTGAAGTTCGCCACTGCATAGATTTGATGCATGTCGAGAAGAATGTATGCGAGAGTTTAATGGGATTACTGCTTAACCCAGGTACTACAAAGGATGGTCTCAACGCCCGACAAGATCTACAAGACATGGGTGTTCGCTCAGAGCTGCATCCCATAACTACGGATTCCGGCAGGGTGTACCTCCCTCCGGCCTGCTACACTCTCTCGAAAGAAGAGAAGATTGATTTGCTAACATGTCTGAGTGGTATAAAGGTACCATCTGGTTACTCATTAAGTTAGTAGGTTCGTTTCACTGCAAGACCTTAAATTAGTAGGAATGAAGTCGCATGATTGCCACGTTCTTATCACACAGCTGTTGCCCGTTCCAATAAGGAATATTTTGCCACCTAAGGTGTGACACACGATCCAGCGGTTGTGCTCCTTCTTCTATGCAATCGGCCAGAAGATCATTGATCCCAAGGGACTAGATGAACTACAGGCAGAACTTGTGAGAACCCTATGTCATCTTGAGATGTACTTTCCTCCAACTTTCTTCGGCATAATGGAACATCTTCCCGTGCACCTTGTGAGGCAAACAAAGTGCTGTAGTCCTGCTTTCATGACGCAGATGTATCCTTGCGAAAGGTACATGGGGATCCTGAAGGGTTATGTACAGAACCGATCACACCCCGAGGGGAGTATTATTGAGAGTTACACCACCGAAGAGGTCATCGATTTTTGTGTGGACTACATGTCAGAAACCTCTTCAATTGGATTACCACGATCTCATTACGAAGGGAGGCTTGATGGTGTTGCTACTGTTGGAAGGAAGATTGTTAGGATGGATCGCAAGGTGTATGATAAAGCTCATTTCACGGTACTCCTGCATATGACTGAGGTAGTGCCATACGTTGACGAACACCTTGCATTTCTCCGACAGGAGAATCCAGGCCGATCAGAGAGTTGGGTCAGAAACAAGCACATGTCTTCTTTCAACGAGTGGTTCAACCGAATTGCCAACATGCAGAACTTGTCTAGTGAAAGACTGCAGTGGTTGACACAGGGTTTTGAATGGAGTGCCACCTCCTGGCAAGGATATGACATAAATGGATACACCTTTCACACGATAAAGCAAGACAGCAAATGCACAGTGCAGAACAGTGGGTTACGCATTGAGGCCGGTAGCGACGGTGGTCGGCGTGATCAATACTATGGCAGAGTTGAGCAAATATTAGAGCTTGATTACTTGAAGTTCAAAGTCCCGTTGTGTCGTTGTTCATGGGTCGATCTTCACAATGTAAAAGTTGATAATGAAGGTTTCACCACTGTCAACTTGGCTAACAACGCGTACAAGGATGAACCGTTCGTTCTCTCCATGTTCAAGTCTTCTACATAGTTGACCCGTGTAACAAGAAACTACATGTTGTTCGCGAAAGGAAAAGGAGAATTGTTGGATTGGACAATATTGCAGACGAAGATGATTACAACCAGCATGTGCACGGCATAGGTCAAGAAATACCTCTAGAAGAGGAGGAAGAAGAATATGACGTTCAACATCCACACGTCGACCATGAGGAAGGATTATTTTTGTAATTTATGTACGTAGCTTATGTCTACATGTCTATTATCTGTATGACTCTAATATGTTCGCAATGATCATTAGTATATTGCTTACGAAATAGTCAAATAAAATAATAAGTGAAGCACCCACTAGAAGTGAAATAAAATAATTAAGCAAAATAACCACTGGAAATGAAATAAAAAATTAGTAAAATAATGAAGTACAATAACTACTCTTAGTGAAATAAAATAATTAAGTAAAACAAAATATATAGTGTATGTGGAAATATGTTAAGGAAAATGAAAGAACTAAGTAAAATAAAATAAAATAAAATATTGTAGTCCATGTAGTCAAACTCACCAGTGACAGGCGTGAACTGCGGGGCCGTCACAGATGGCCTCACCTCTGATGGCCTTGAACGCTGGGCCCATCACAGGTGGAATTACCTGTGACGGACCCGCAGCTGGCGCCCGTCATAGCTATTGTCACTTGTGACGGCCCCACAGTTGACGCCCTTCACAGGTGAGTATGACTAGGGTTGGACCTCTTCTAGATCCAAATCCGGTCACTCTCAGTCAGTCTCTCTCACTCTCACTCAGTCTCTCTTCACCGCTCGCCATCTACACCGCCGCTTCCTCGACCTCTCCACCGCCATCTCTGCCCTCCTCTCCACCGCCGCCATCGCGACCTCGTCTTCGCCGCTCGACCTCTCCGTCGCCCTCTCCATCGAAATCACCATCACCACCGCCTCGACATCTCCGCCGCCCTCTCCGCCCTCCTCTCCAACGCCGCCGCCGCGACCTCGTTTCTTCACCGCTCGACCTCTCCGCCGCCCTCTCCCCCGCAATCTCCATCGCCACCGCCCTCTCCACCCTCCTCTCCACCACCGTCCGTCCATCAAGGCCGCCATCCTCGCCGCCACGACGCCGGCCTGCACCGCCGACCAGCGCCGTCCTTGCCGCCTCCCCGACCTCCCCGACGTCGGGATCCACGACCCCGGACGTCGGCCGCCACGACGCCGGGATCCACGACCAGCACCGTCCTCGCCGCCTCCCCGACCTCTTCTCCTCGACCGCGGACCAGGTACGACGAAAGCCACCCCCCTCCCCCGTTCCTCCTGATTTGATGATGAATGGATGAATTGATGTTTAGATGAAGTTAGTAGTACTGTCTCCTTATTTTTTGATGAAATATATGCATAATTGAGATGTGAAATATATGAGGTGATGAATTTGGACTGTTTGTGGATGATTTGGATGAATGTAGGGGATGATTTTGGATGAATACAGTATTAGAGGAATTATTCTTTTGGTATTAAATGATTTTAGGATGAATTTTGCTGCAGTGGATGAATTTTGCATGATTTTGTCGTCCATTTATATACCCCTGCTGCTGCTGTTATATGGCCCTGCTTCATGAATTATTGTGGGCTGAGGAATTATTCTTTTGGCATTAGATGATTTTAGGATGAATTTTGCTGCAGTGGATGAATTTTGCATGATTTTGTCGTCCATTTATATACCCCTGCTGCTGCTGTTATATGACCCTGCTTCATGAATTATTGTGGGTTGTTTTATGTGAATTTGCCCCTGCTGCTGCTGTTATATGGCCCTGCTTGATGAATTATTGTGGGCTGTTTTATGTGAATTTGTCCCTGCTACTGCTGTTATATGGCCCTGCTTGATGAATTATTGTGGGTTGTTTTATGTTAATTTGCCCCTGCTGCTGCTGCCCCCTGTACTTCTTGTTAAATGGCCAATGATGAATTGCTCAGTAACATTCTATCTATACTTGTTCTTATCCTTATGGATAAGAACAGATTATCTACACTTGTTCATTTTTTTATCTACAATTGTTCTTTTTCTGGATTGATAAGAGGAGACTATCTACACTTATTCTTAATGATGGTAATTGATGCATAATTTCTGAGCAAAACTGAGGCCATATCTTTCATAGTATACCTGGGATTACATGTATCTAAGGCTAATTAGTATAATGCTAGGAAATTTATAAGCTTTCTCAGAAAAATTATTTCCATGACAACACCCGGTGCAACCCCGTCCTCCCCGACGCCTACGAGGATACAGGAAGAAGCAAACCCAGCCACGGAGACAGTTGCCGAAGGTCATCCCTCGACAACGGTGGTCGAACAACCCCAAACTCATGGTATTTTATAGGATAAATTTTCACTACATGACAACATAATTTGTAGCTAGCACCCCTTAGCATATGCTCCTTTTGTATGTGCTGCAGAATCGCCCCAAGAACAACAGACGTCGATGTCGGGCGGGACAAGTGTAAATAGGTCGAGTAGAAACCCCCGGACACAAAATAAATGGCCGACCACAGTGCAAGTTATAAGAGAGATTGACGCTAGTGGTAGGCCCACGACGGCGAAGAGTGTCATAGGAAGATGGTCTAATTGCTGCGGGCTGGCGGCACGTGAGAATTTCGAGATCCTCCATAAACAAATCGCCAAGGTCCCAGAAGCCGTGAAGGAGCGAGCTTGGACGGCAATGGGGAAATGGTTCACATTTCCGGAAGAAGCACGGGAAAGGCTTAAGCGGAAGGCATTACAGAAGATGGGCAGAGCTTGGAAGAATTGGAAGTGGAAGCTATACGGCGAGTATGTCGTCCCGCACTGCAATCATACATCGTTCAGTTATTACCCTCAAATAACGGAAGCAGTGTGGGAGGAATTCTGCTCGCTGAAGAACACCCAAGAGTTTAGGGAGTCAAGCGAGACACATCGCCGACTGCAAAAGTGGAATGGGCACCCGCATCGGCTGCGCACCGCGGGGTACATCGGCAAGGAGCAGATATGGGCCTAAGAGGATGCAACCACTGCAGCAGCGAATGTCCCTGCCCCGTTTTCAGACATCCCTGAACAAAGAGCTCGCAACTGGGCGAGGGCAAGGGGTAAGGTCAACCTGGACGGCTCCATCACACTTGAGAACAAAAGTGATGCTGTCGTCTATCAGAAACTGGTGAGTACAACTACTTAACCTAACTAACTACCGTTCGCTTGAAGTAAAAGTTTGTAAAAACGACTCCTGTTTTTTATAGTTGGGGTTGGTTGCCGAACAAGCTTCGCAGAGCGAGGTCGAGTCCACGTCGAAGAGGCGCGAAGATGACATCCTCACGAAGGCGCTCGGAACCAAAGAACATCCTGGCCGGACTCGGGGAATTG
Organism: Oryza longistaminata; assembly: GCA_009805545.1. Lineage (NCBI taxonomy): Eukaryota > Viridiplantae > Streptophyta > Magnoliopsida > Poales > Poaceae > Oryza > Oryza longistaminata. The sequence continues at coordinate 16,448,138 of CM020189.1, forward strand.
GCGTCGATGTGCCCTGGAAGCATGGCTTGCCCCAGTACAACTCCCAATATAGGAAACGGAAAGTCTCCAAGGAAGAGAGGGACGCTCATTTGAAGGCCAAACTTAGAGTCAAGGTCATTCAAGAACTTTAAGCAATGATGGACGCCAGGTTGGAAGAAAGGGTTAACAAGGTCCTTGCCGACATGAATATACCCCGAGGCACAACACAAGCTGTGCATCCAACTCCTCGTGCACATCACGACGCTAGTCCGTCACAACGTAGGAGTAGTTGTGCATCCACAGAGGTGCCGGCCCCTGGTCTCTCGGTCGCACCACTAGCCGCAGTGGACCAGATAGAGGTAATTGATGTTATCCGATCAATATCTACTCACAAACCTTTACACGTTCCAATATTAAATTCAAACTTTACAAATGCAGGACGTAGCACAGTGTATCCTACTGGTGAGAGTCCACCCAACTTTCGCTCCCGAAGTCGCTGAGGACATGGCTTTCAAACCCTCCGTTATAGAAAAGGTCCATGGCTCAGACCTGCTAGCTGGGCATGCCAAGGTGTCCGTCGATTCTGTAAAGGACAACTGGTCAGGCTTTCCGCTTCCTGTGCCCCGTAACGATGAAATCATGACTTTGGGCGATGCGCGCAAGATGTTCATACAATGGCCCAAAGAAGACATAATTGTGAAGATGACTCCTCGTCCAAGTCAACCGACGGAGCTTACACCTCCCAAATCTAAGCTATCAATTGAGGCTCCCCATGGACCGGCATTGTCAGTACCTCATTCTCCTGGTGCAGCCGATATGGACTTGGTAGATATAGCTCAAAGCTTGGCTCCAATTAAGACCACAAGAAAGGCCGATAGCTCCCCACCACTAGTCAAGGGCCAGAAACGTGAACACGGCAACGGGAAGGTCGAGGAGTTGGCGCCGGTGCCAAAAAGGGGGAAGGCTGTGACGTTGGTGCCGGTGACCAAAGCGGGGAAGGTCGTGAGGGTGCTGGCCCAATTTGAACTAGGCATGCCATTAGTGGAGGACAATGTGTTAGCCGTGATGGGTATTGCCTGCCGAGATCTACATAGGCAATACATGGAGCTAAGCAATGCCAAGCGAAAAATGAGGGAGTCATCCATAGTTGGACATCACGACCACCAGCCATTCCTATCGTCGCCTGCCTATATAACTATAGGCTTTGATGACCTCTTCGACCTGCTCAGGATCCGGAAGTTGGACACAGGACCTCTAAAGTGGTACTCCTTGTAAGTGAAGACCTTCCCTACTTGTGATATGAATGGATTATATCTCCTAATTAAATTAGTTCTAATACGTACATGTTTTAAGGTTGTATTGGATCGAGAGTCGTCGCCTTGGTAATCAGGTTGGGTTCCTTGATCCATCCATGGTGAACGAGGTCAATTTACGACAGAGCTTCACTGAAGTGGTTGACTATGTCAACCGGTGTTTATGGGCCCACCAAGACAAGGAGTACATCATGTGCGCATACAACCAAGAGTAAGAGGACAATACCTTTCGTGTATATTGTTTTTGAAGTTAAGGTTCTTATTACTAACGCTACATAACCACCGCGCAGGCGACATTGGATTCTCTTAGTCATCATACCTAAGTGGAGTAGGGTTACCTATCTTAACTCCAATAAGACGAAAGATTATGATTTCACTGAAATCACCAAGGCCTTAAATTTGGCTTGGGGCCCATATGTGGAAAAGGGTGGTAGGCACAAGGAAGGCAAGGACGAACTTTATCATGACACCAAGGTCGCATGCGACAACCGATCGGAGACCAGTGTAGTTTCCACGTGTACCACAACATGTCAACACTTCCAAGAGAGGTGAAAGATTTGGACCCTGAGGTTGTTGCTAATGGCGAATAAGCTCATTTCAATACCAACATTACCATTCTAAATGTGCTAACCTCTAATTTATTATTCAGAGGCGAAGTGTGCGCCTTCATTCTTGCAGAAATAATGAACAAGAAATGATGTTTTCACGTCAAATAGACGATTGAACTGGGCTAGATGTGATGTCTTGAACAATACAGTTATATAATTTCTTGTGATGTAAAAAAAGTTGTTTTTATGATTCTACATTATGGAGTGCAATGTAATTTACTTTCATATGTGCAATATTTATGGTAGTTTGCTAAATTGTCATCAAATTTGATCACCTATGATTTACGTTGTACTATTCATTTGTTTTCTCCTTTTTTTTTCAAAATGACAGGTCATGGAGGTTCACAACGAATATGATACAAGAAAGTTTGGTAAGAATTTGATGTCTTTCATGTGGTATGATGTGATGTTTCTGTTTTTCAGAGGGCATGGCTAGCAAATCCTGAGGCTAGCCAATATTTACATTTTTTTTCTGGAATTAACTCATCAATGACGGGTCGGAACCAAAATCCGTCAAAGGTAACCTCACCTGTGATGGACTAGCAAACATAAGCCCGTTAAAGGTGACCCACCTATGACGAGCCTTTATTTTCAGGCCCGTCGCAGGTACATCACCTGTGACGGCTTCTATCTACCGGAGACCATCACCTCTGACGAGCCTTTATTTAGAGGCCCGTCAGAGATCTGTCACCTGTAACAGGTCCTAACTGGCCCTAGGCTAGCGGACACCAACACCTCTGATGGCCTGCTAGTAACTTGCCCGTCAGAGATGGGTGTCACCTCTGACGGCCAGCCACCTGTCAAAGGTGACTGGAGTCACCAGTGACCACTGATCACTTACCAAGCCCAAAGCTGTCAAAGGTGAGGGTTTCGGCCTGTCACAGGTGACCTTGTCCAGTGTCGTGAAATATTGGGCTAACAAGAAGCCTTGTTGTCGAGGAGTAAATCGTCTACCAATGAAAGAATAAAGCCATAAATACAAGTACCTGTGTCAAATCTAGAACTTGAACCTTGGTATACAAGTGTTTGAGAAAGTGAAAAGAAACTAAAAGAGAAAAAGAGAAAAAGAGAATAAAAGGAATGAAACTAAAATATTGCCTTTCTGCTTGAGTTGTTGCAAAGCAACTCATGGATAGATCGACAAGATAAGTCTCCTTTCAAATGGTTCATAAAAACCCACACTTAGAAGTTTGAAAAGTGTTTTGAAATAAATGATTTGAAAAATGAACCCAACTTTCCTTTGAAGCTTGCATTATTCACATTTAGCAGTGGCTTGCGGAGTACGGAAATACTCACCCCTGTATTGTTGTTGTTGTTCTCGCCCTTCTAAATCTAGGTTAAAGCAAATGAAGGATAGACTTTGTCCCAATACCCAAGCCACTGCCTATGGATTGGTGTTCTTTTTTTTTTTTGACTGAATATGGATTGGTGTTCTAGCTACGTTAAAATTTCGATGCTGATATTTTTGGATGAAAGCTGCATTTCAGAGCTTACCCGAAATTGCAACAACAAGGCATACAATTATTATTAGTATTCCAAAGGTTCATCGTGTTACCCCGAGTACCAACACTTATTTCCTAGGAATCATATCGATGTTGTGGTTCCATGAAGGATGGTACTTCATTCTCCCGCGGCACATCCTCCTTGGCGTTGTCCGTACGGCAGAGCTAGGGTGGCACATGTTTTCCATGCTCCGAGAGAAGCGATTCGGAGCCTATCGGCAACCTAAACATATTTTATAACAAGCGGCATGATACATCCCAACAAAATATTTTGGCCACCCTAGCTAGCCTTTGCAATACGGTATATAGATATAGGACAATAAAGTCATCAGGCCACCTTTTACTCCATATGTAGAATGCTTCGGAACCTATTGGTTCGAACGCAGAGCATATTTTACAACAAGCAGCATGATACATCCCAACAAAATATTTTGGCCACCCTAGCTAGCCTTTGCAATGCACAGTTTATAGATATAGGATAATAAAGTCATTAGGTCACATTTTACTCTATGTAGAACTCTAAAGGAGTCATGTTGGTTTCCAAAGCTTAGGCAAAGTCTCAGTAATGTGCAAAATGTAATTATAGATCAAACAAATGGAAAGAGATATGCTTTAGTTGGTTACCTTTTTTTTTAGGAGGTACTTTGCGTCCTCGTCTCCTAGAGTCTTGAGTTCGTATATGGTTTCTTTCTGTTTCCCTGAACAATGCTCAGCAACATTCTTATGCCTTGTGGTGACTATGATTCGGCTTCCTGTTACTGCTGGGAAATGTGATTTTATACCATCCCATTCTGATGTGAATAATACGTCATCAAGAACAATCAAATACTCTTTTCCTTCCAAAATGATAGCCAATGAGGGTCCTTCTTCATCCTTTGTTTTGGAAGTTTTTGGATCTTGTAGTTGCTTCATTAAGCTCATAAGAAGATCTTTGGGATTGAATGGACGCATAATTGTGACACAAGCAAGCTCATGAAATTTGCCCTGAATCTTTTCGCTTTGGTAGACATCTTGAATTAGAGCGGTTTTCCCGATACCACCCATTCCCCACACGGAGATAATCTCCTGTTGTTGGCTGTCTTTTAAAATTAGTTCAATGATTTCTTCTTTTTCACGTACCCGCCCGATGAGGTCAGATTCCCTTAAAGTAGCCACCATGGTCTTTGTGCGAGTGAGGTTCTTTCCTTCCGTTGAGTTATTACTGCAGCGAACGTCTGTGTTTAAGCTAGACGTTGACTCCATTGAGCATGTTCCTTCTTCAGCACCCTGCACAAAAGCAAACAATGATTAATTAGATGTCTACTATCTCAACACAATATTTGCTCTGTTTCGCTGGACAAATCAATCTGTAAATGTTTTAATGGAATCCTGTTCTTTAGTGAATAATTTGCGACCCATCAGAGTTACTTCCACCATTTCAAATATACCCTTCGTTCTAGCTAGCTAGCTTTGTCCTAAACTAAATGTGTCTATCTTTGACCATTAATTATTAAGTTAAACATTTCAAAATACTCCACATTAGTTATGTTCACAATAGTAATGGAATTGCATTGGTTCAAACTATAAATTGGTGTGTTTTTTGAAAAAAAAAGAAAACTATATAGAAGTTGTTTAAAAAAATCAAATAAATCCAATTTTCAAATTTATAATTATTAATACTTGATTAATCATGTGCTAATGAGGTTTCTCGTTTTACGTGCCTTAAAAATATGTCTTCAAAATGGTCGATCAAACGAGAACCCATGTGTGCAAAATATGTCTTCAAAATGGTCTTCAAAAGATAAATAAAACAAGAAACCTCATTAGCACATGATGGTTTTGAAGACATGGTTGACTCATTTTATTTATCTTTTTCTCTCCTATTTATTCTGTTCATCATTCCTGTTGGTGTCGAAAAAGGAAATGTAGAGGGGAAGAGAAAGAAAAATTGGGACCGGAGAGTTTACGTGGCATGTCATTTTAGTGTCCATGTGACATGCCATGTAAGCGCCACGAGGGATCCTGGAGGGGTAGCAGCAATTTGGGACTGGAATGATACACTTTAATATGTTCGAAAACCTGAAAATGCATTTTGAGAGTTCGGAGATCTAGATGACACAGATGAACAAATTTAGGGACTAGTAATGCACTTTACTCTTTATAATTTAACTTACTATTATAAAGTATTAGTTTTATAGCTATTTAGAAATATATTTTATGAGAAACTTGTGGTCAAAGTTTAGTATTAAAGATGTTCTGAAATTAAAATACACCTTATAAAATGATAGGAGTATTTATTTATAATGCATATGTCAGGAATTTGAGTATACCTTGTAGTGGAAAGCATAAAGAGTCTGATCGGCAAACAATTGCATGTGCTCCGGTGCCACCTCCTCTGTCCCTGCGCATAAGATTGCAACTCCAACTTCCTGTGTGGATACTATGATTCGGCTTCCTTTCTTGTTGTCTGGGAAGTGCTTTTTAATTTCTTCCCACTCTTGGGTTGTTGATAGGTCATTTAGAACAATCAGGTAGCACTTATCACTCAGATATTTATTGAACTCATTAGCCAAATGATCTTCCTTCACCACTGACGTCCTCATCAGAGCTTTGCACTCCGGAGTTGCTTTGCCGGTGTCCTGAAGTGATCTTATATAGAGCTGCTTGACAACGGTTTGCAGGAGTTCTTTCAGCTTCAGAGGATGTGTCAAATCAATCCAGGCAAAGCATTCAAACTTGTTGGCTCTCTTTAGGTGATCATAGGCCCTTCCGACGATGGACATCTCCCCAAGATGATCATCACTTGTTCCCCACACCGCAATCACTCTAAGCTCATCAACCTTGTTGTTAACCAGCCGAACCAGACCAGCTATTGCCCCCTCATGCCGCCGCCAAGCTTCATGGGTGCCTGACATGGTAGCACGGGCAGTGCTACTGGGTGTGACATCAACTACAGTAGGCTTCTTGGAGCCCTTGACAAGTTGATAGCGCATGTTCCTCTGGCTGACATCCTCAACCTTGCCCCTCAGCTCCTTCATCTGCTTGGCGATGCGGCGCCGCTCCCACAGCGTGTGAGGGCTGAGCCACCAGGATGAACTCTTCCTCCCCAAGCGGATGGTGAAGTCCTGGAGGCAGTCCTCGACGTCGTAGGCCACGTCGCGGACCTGCTTCACCCAGGTCCTGACCACCTTGTTGTCATCTTTTTCATCATGGGCAGCCATCAGGAAGGAGTTCATCATCTCCAGCTCGTCCCTGATGAACGCTTGGTCACGCTGGACGCCGAGTTGCAGGGCGACCTCCTCTGCCAAGCCGGAATTGGCGCAATCAAGAGCACCGCTCAGCACGGACTTGCCAATGCTCAGCACCGTGGCCTCCATTGGATTGCTCTCCTCTCCTGGGTGTTCTCGCTTGGATTTCTGGTTACTTGTGATGAATAGATGTGTAGACAAGCTGCTGCTATTGCTGGGGAATGAGTTTTAATGTTGTCCTAGATTTCATTCGTGCTGATACCAAGAGAAGAGAGAGCAATTTGGTAGCAATGCCACACGCCATGGCAAAGTTAGGTATAGCACCCAAGCTTGGCACCGCGGTACAAGTAAGGCACTGATGCAATGGAGAAAAGGCACCCGGGTCCATTTGTTACTACTGGAAGAAAGGAATAGAGATTGGAGAGAAAACTTGGGGGATCATGGGTTTAAAGCTCCTAAGATCTGTTGCCAAACTGCTTTTTAGATGTGTGCTGAATACTGCTATTTTTACTATGTATATATGTGGTTTTAGTTGAGAGATTTTTTTATAGTCTTTTAGAGGCACTGAGAGGTATTATATTTTGTACTGAAAAAATATTGATTAACACTATAAAATATGTGGCCTTCTCCATGACCGTGTAAAACTATTCCTAAATTGAACCTCCGTTGGCAAATTGCAGTGTATATTATAAAGGGTGAAAGTTTCATTGCTGGATCTTTTGTATGAATAGAATTTGTTTGCTTTTTAATTTTGAGAAAGAGGGCAAGGTTCCTCATTTTATAGAAAGAAAAAGCAAATATAAAAGGAGTTTCTTAATTGGCAAAATTTGCTACGGGACACCGAAAGATTGCGGTCTTTGCTGTGAGACACCCGAAAATCGTGTATTTGCTCGTGGACACGATAAAAAAGTGGTAATTAGCTGCTGGACACTCCTTCCATTATTTTATTATTTCCGGTCAAAACGGAGAGAGAAACTTTGGTTAAAGACAAATTTGCCCATGGGCCCACTTGTCAATCTCTCTCTGTTCTTCTTCCTCTCTTTCTCTGTTCATCTCTTCCTCTCTTTCTCTGTTGTGGCACACCGGGCAGAGCTCCACGTGCTGCAAGGAAGAAGAAGGGGAAAAGAAAAGAAGAGAGAGAGGAAGAACAGTGTCTAGGGGCATTTTGGTACTTACACAACTCTTTCTCTCTCCATTTCGACCGGAAATAATAAAATAATGGGAGGAGTGTCCAGCAGCTAATTATCATTTTTTTACAGTGTCCACGAGCAAATACACGATCTTTGGGTGTCTCACAGCAAAGACCGCAATCTTTCAATGTCCTATAGCAAATTTTGCCTTGTTAATTGCTACATATATAGCGGAGACAAAACTATTCTAGCCCAGGGTTAAACCTATCGGTTTAGCCGATTTGATCGGACATCACCAAAATACCAAAATTTCTGAAATTTTGAATAAAATTTAGTTGAATTTGAATAAATATTACCAAAATTCACGAAAAAAATTAAAAGATTGAAAAAATTTGGCCGAAATAATATCGTATCGGAGCGGTCCGAAATTTTTGAAATTTACGGAAATTTCAATCCGAAATTTCCAACCCTGTTGTAGCCTACACCAATGAGAAATATATCCCCTGCAGCCAGTTGAAGGCTTGAAGCTAGCCTGTGTTCGTTCCCAACTCCTTCCCATTATTTTTCGCGCGTACACTTCCCAAACTATTAAACGGTGCATTTTTTTTAAAAAAAATCTACACGAAAGTTGCTTTAAAAAATCATTTTAATCATTTTAAAAAAAATAGCTAATACGTAATTAATTATACACTAATGAGTCGCTCCGTTTTACGTGCAATGCACTTACAGTTCCCAAGTAGGAACAACGAACACAGCGTGTGTTCGTTTCTAGAGTTTGTGAACACATGCCCTGCGCATAGAAAATGAAGCAGTCCATTAGCGTGTGATTAATTAACTGTTAGCTATTTTTTTCAAAAATAGATCAATATAATTTTTTAAGCAACTTGCGTATAATTTTTTTTTATAAAAAAACACACTGTTTAGCCGTTTGAAAAGCGTGCGTGCAGAGAACAAAGGAGAGGGGTTGGGAACCCTGAGAAAAGAACTCAGCCAACGGCTGAGTTTGAGTAGAAGGGGATTGAGAAGATTAGGAAGATACACAAAACAAGGTGAGCCATTAGCGTATGACTAATTGAATTTTAACTATTTTAAATTTTAAAAATGGATTAATATGATTTTTTTTAAAACAACTTTCCTATAGAAAATTTTTGTAAAAAAGGTACCGTCTATCTAATAGTTTAGAAAGCGTGCGCGCGGAAAACAATGTGTTTTCACTCAATCTCCCCTAAAAGAACGAACAAGTCCAGCATGATTGCATGAAAGAAGGATTCTGCTGCCAGCCAATGTTTTCCTTAAGACAGCTCCGTCCAAATCTAGATAATTAATAAGAGCAATTTAAAAAAAATGTTCAGGGTGTTCGGAGTGTGAGCAAAAGATGCAGTTTATATTTCCTGGATAATGCAATTTCTCTTCAAAAATGAGATGATTCATCATTTATTTTTTTTAATGTTATTTTGCTAGATTTCTTTAGAAATCGGTATATATTTCTTTTGATTATATCCTCCACGTAGTATATCTCATATATTGGAGAATTGGCTCATAGGAATAATTAATAAAAGTATAAAACTATTCTTGTAGGAGCATCTGTTATATGTAATATGTTGGGCACTATGATTTAGTATCATTATGTATTTTATATGTTCTAGGAGCATCTGCTATACATTGTTAGAGCATCTGCTATATGTCGGTCTATAAATATAAGGGAAAGCATGGTGGTTTCTTAGGTCCACCATTTCTTGAGCTACTTGGATGTCCGTTATATGAACAAGTTGACTCTAAGTCACTCAATTTGTCACCCAATCTAAATTTTGTCCTCAGTCCGGAAAACCGATACAACGTGTCCCCCAACTTATAAAACTATGCAAACGAGGTCCCTCTGCAGTATTGACCCTTGTTTTGATTGACATGGCGCCTGCATGCATCTTTTAACTAGGTCTTCATCTCACGAGGTTGACGTGACGCTTACGTAGCAATTAGATCAGGAAAAATAATAAAACCCGTGGGACCCACATATCAGTTACACGCACAGAATAATAAAAAATGGTGGGGCCCATGTGGCTTGACATGTCATCCTCACTACTCTCTTCTCTCTATCCCCCCTCTCTCTCTCCCTCTCCCTGCAACGAGAAGGTCGGAGCGAGGGGAGCGGCGGAGCAGCGGAGCAGGGCGAGCGTCAGGCAACGGCGGCCGGAGCAGGCCAGTAGAACAAAGCGGGGCGAGCGGAGCGGGAGGTGGCTGGAGCGACGGCGATGGCTCCCTACTCTTCTCACCCTTCCCCTTTTCGGCATGTAGGCAGCGGAGGGCGCGGAGTAGCGTGGTGGAGCGGCGACGGCCGGAGCAAGGCCACGGAGTGGTTTGCACTGGTTTTGTAAGTTAGGGGATGCGTTGTATCCGGTTTTCTGGACTGAGGATAAAAGTTAAACTGGGCGACAAATTGAGGGACCAACACTGAACTTATTCCTTTCCGTTACATGGTGAGGCTGATGAAGGCCCATTCTAGTTTGATAGCTACCATGTAAGGAATAAGTTCACTTTGAGTCCCTCTATTTGTCGCCCAGTCTGATTTTCATCCCTTGACCGCAAAACCGGGTACGACCGTCCCCCAACTTACGAAAACCAGGCGAATGAGGTCCCTCGGTGGTTTTGAAGGTGGTTTTGACTGACGTGGCGTCTACGTGGCTTGGGTCGTACCCGGTTTTACGGTTAAGGGACGAAAATCGGACTGGGCGACAAATAGAGGGATCTACAGTGAACTTATTCCACCATGTAACGACCCTAAATCAGCACATGGAAATCCGTCTCGGGCTTAATCCGCGCAAGGTGTCAGCCTACTGTACAGGGCCGAGTTTCTTGAAAGTCTATAAGCCCAATAGACTTGGCCCATTTCCCATGACTTGCTGAGCGAGTATGTGACCGTGGCTGAGTGCTTTAGCTCCCCTTTATATTTGGAGCAATTTTACGGTCCTTAGGAGATACATGAGGTATTATTGTTTCTATTGTAAATTTACCTAGGTACTATGAGGTACTAAATTTTACATTGAATTTTTAGTACCTTATGATACCTCCTTAAGAACCGTAAAATTGCTCTTATCTTTGACAGTATGAGTATTTGGCAAACAAGCCAATCTTAGACGAGATTAATTCAACGAGGTTTCTATGAACTTTCAATCTCTCTCTGATCTCCTGATTACTTTCATTGGCTGCAAGAACTTAAATCGAACCCGTTGGCACGTCATGTCGTAGATCTTTCATCAAGCATATGCATGGTCTACCTGACTACACGAACGCATGAATTCGACCAGCTGATCCTTCCAAGCAAAAGTGGACGAGTGACTGACGCTTCTTCAGTGGTAGCAGCACAAATGAATATATATTATTTATGCACTAGCATCACTACAGTACTACTAGTAGAGCTTTCCTGATACACTTAATTTGGTGACCGCGCACCACACATGATTAAGGAAAGCTTCAGTAATGTTTGGATAAAACGGCAAATTAAGTTGTTCACCATTGAATGATATTACAACATATAAATGCAGAGAGAGAGAGATTGACAACAACCAAGCAGCACAAGGGAGACAACATTAGCCCCAACATCAGAGTCAACTTAAAAATTATAGCCAGTCTTCAGAAAGGGTTTCTTTGGATTCTGAGTAAGCTGGACCAGCAAGTATTTCTTCAATCCTTCCTCGTTTGGGCAATAACCATCGATCTGGACTTCCTTGATGCTTTGGAGAAATTCTAGTCCAGATAATTTACTTTGAACTTCTTCACTGTGAACTGAAAGCAATAACAGCTCTAGTTTGCGGAATGCTCCTTGTTGAAACGTAACACCTTTGCTCCCACTGAAGTCAAGCTCGAGAACCACCAGGCTTTTGAAAGATCCCTCCGAGAAATTGAGTTCACCACCCTCAAGCGAGTGAAATGACTTGCCCAGCAGGCATAGGATGGTCAGGTTTCGTAGCTTACCAAGGACTTGTATAACAGCATCATGATCCTTGAGCCCGGTTTCTGATAGCTTCAGCTTCACGAGATTGTTGAGCTGCCCGATCCATTTTGGCAACTCAACCAGGTTGCCTTGAAGCTTCAGAGTCTTGAGATTCTTAGGTGGCGAAAACTTTTCATCAGCATCCAGACAGCCCCAGAGACCTGGCTTCCCCTTCGAGATCAGTGACAATGATTCCAGGCGGCTGAGAGCGGCAAGGGCAGATAAAAACTTTTTGCTGTTTTTCTTGTTGACACCGCTCACTCCCAGTTTGCGCAGCTGGATGAGCCTCTTGATATCTTGTAAAATTGATGGCTGCCATGAAATGTCCAAGCATCACGAACAAAATCTGTATATCATTCCCTGTCAAAAAAAATGAGGATTTTTGGTTAAAAATTTGTTCCAACAGATTCTCTAGTCTCATTCCCAAATTTCTCTATTCCCTGCTTCGGGATTATCGTTCTCTTTTCTAGGGACGTACTTTGACTCTCAATTGCGCCACCTCACACGCGAGAAGAGATGGCAGTCGCGTTGTTGCGGGAGGAAGGAGCCCAAAATAGATTTTTCCGATGGAGATTTTATCTTGGCCCACCTTTTTAATATTTAGGAAACCAATTTTACGTAATCTTTAGAGAGGAAAATTTTAACACCTTAAATTACATTTAGAATTCCCATAATAAAAAATTTAGGATATTGTTGGTGATGCTATTAGTTCGCTCGAATGAAATGAGCATTTTAGCGGCACGAAAAAAGAAGCAAGAAATTAGCACACGATTAATTAAATATTAACTATTTATTTTCTTTTTCTAAACAACTTCTATATAACTTTTTTTAAAGAAAATATCATTTAATATTTTGAAAAATGTGATAACGGAAAATGAGGAAGTTGATGAAAGAAATAATAGGGCCAGACAGTGACGCCTATTCAAGTTCAGATCGCTACCGTTGGTAGCGGCCCAATCAGAAAATAAGATCTCGGGCTTGATAAGCACAAGGCAATGGCCCAGCTTCTTGAAAGGCTATAGGCCCAACTGCCTTGGTCCATTTCCCGCGTCTGGGGTGCTTTGGCTACACTCTTCCACTTTGACAGCGTTATTTTCAGCCTCTCATTTGGGAAACAAGACGACATTGAATGACATTAATTCGAGTAGGTTTTTGTATTAACTTCAGTTCTCTTTCTTGAGTAGCTTCTATAATTGACAGCATTATCGGAGACATATAGAAGCCATCGACACTTCTCAGATCTTTCAACATGCATTGGTCTACATGACTCACAAACGACACACATTTGGCCTGATCCATCCAAACTGACCCAATACTGCAGTAGCACAAATGAGTATACACTAGTAGCCTAGCTTTCTGATACACTTAATTGAATTGGTGAGTGCCATGCATTTATGATTAAGGAAAGCTTCAGGAAAATATTCCATAGAACAGAAAATTATGTTGTTCGTTGAACAATTACAACAGATGCAAAGAGGAAAGCTAAGCACGGGGTTAATATAGACAGATATAGATATTCACAACAATCAAGAAACAGTATAAGGGACACAACAGTATTGACAATTATTTGCCATGGAGCTCGATCAGCTAAAAATACCCGCTAGTCTTCAGGATTGGTTTCTTTGGATTCTTAGAAAGCTGTGCCAGCAAGTCCTCTTTCAATCTTTGTGCGGCTTGCGCGTTTCTGGAATAAAATTCACCCTGGAGCCAGACTTCCTTGATTCCTGGGAGAAATTCTAGCCCAGAGAACTTAGTTTCAACTTGTTTATAGTAAACTGAAAGCAGCAGTAGCTCAAGATTGAGGAACGCTCCTTGTTCAAACTTGACACATTTGCTCCCACCGAAGTGGAGCTCGAGAACCACCAGGCTTTTGAAAGATCCCTCCGAGAAATTGAGTTCACCACCCTCAAGCGAGTGAAATGACTTGCGCGGCAGGCATAGGATGGTCAGGTTAGGTAGCATACCAAGGACTTGTATAGCAGCATCATGATCCTTGAGCCTGGATTTAGATAGCTTCAGCTTAACAAGATTGTTGAGCTTCCCGATCCATTTTGGCAGCTCAACCAGGTTGCCTTGAAGCTTCAGAGTCTTGAGATCCTTAGGTGGCGAAAACTTTTCTTCAGCATCCAGACAGCCCCAGAGACCTGGCTTCCCCTTCGAGATCAGTGACAATGATTCCAGGCGGCTGAGAGCGGCAAGGGCAGATAAAAACTTTTTGCTGTTTTTCTTGTTGACACCGCTCACTCCCAGTTTGCGCAGCTGGATGAGCCTCTTGATATCTTGTAAAATTGATGGCTGCCATGAAATGTCCACCACACCTAGCGTGTGCAGGGCTGTCAGTCTCCTCAGCCCTCTTGGTGCTACTACACCATTCCCATCGAGGAGCATAGCAATGCTAGGGAGAATGCTGCAGCAACCCAAGGTGCAGACATCACGGGTATTAATCTCATCATCCAGCATACCAATTGAACTTGTTGTGCATACCAGACAAATCAACAGCAACGCAGCGGTAAAAATGCATAGCCTGTTCCTCATGAGCTCTGGTAGTTTCTCTGTTATGCCTTCATTGACGTTGAGGTCTATACTTGCACGGAGATACTTCAGCTTCCGAAGATTAGTGATGGTCTTTGGCAGCCTGAGTATGTGCGTACCTCTGACATCTAGTGTCTCCAGTTGTCTTAGGTTACCCAAAGAATCAGGCAGGTAAGCAATGTGCATACATCCTCTTAGAGAAAGGTATCTAAGGTGAAGAAGCTCCCCTATTTGCTTAATATGGTGATTACGTACACCTTCTGTGTCTTCCAAGTCGAGCACACGCAACAACCTCATCTTGTCAGAAATGAAAATTGGCCTCCACTCCCCAAACAATGTTAATGATCTTATTCGGGACATGTCTACTGTTGTCTCCAATTCAGCAAAATCTGTCTCCCGGTCCTCGCCGCTGTTTGTAATGGAAAGATGTCGAACTATGTCATGATTGTGTAGCCTATGACCCCCTTCGAGTCTAAGAACAAGGTTTTCCTCCTTTGACTTCAAGATGGCTATCTCACGCATGATATCATGGATGTGGCAAGAATCAGCCCCTCTACTGCTGTAAGTTGATTTTTTAGTTGGTAGGATCATGCTTCTGTCTATGAGTTCAAAGAAGTAGTTGTTTGCTATTTCCTCTGCAGATTTGTCCCATAGCTCCCTTGAGTAACCCTCTGCACACCATCGACGCACCAAACGTTTTCTGCTAATCTTGTCATCTTCAGGAAAGATGGACAGATACAAGAAGCAAGACTTGAGGTGATAAGGTAATCCGTCGTAGCTTATATTAAGGACAGCTCTGATGGCCTCAAGCCCTGGGTTTGTCTCCAACTCTGCACTAATATGCTCATTCAATTTTCTCCACTCCAAAGTAGTTTTGGGGCGGCTTGCCAAGAAACCACCTATGGTGACAATTGCGAGGGGAAGTCCATTGCACTTCTTTAGAATCGGTTTCGCTTCTTCGATCAATTCAAGATCTTGTTGATCCAAATTTACTGACTCCTTAAATACCTGAAATGTGTATAATTTAAGTAGTAAATACTTATTTTTTTTAATTAATTGTGCATAAAATAAATTCTTGCAAATATTTATCGGAGTAACTGGCACTAGTATAGAAACATCAATCTGAACCAGCGCAATCGCTGCTGATTAACCTAAAACCGATGCTCAAATAATAACATATATTAATCAGTTCATGAGAAAAACCGGTAGCAGAAGTATCATTATACTGTTTTTTTTTCAGTTTTTCTTATAAACCCGAAAGTGACACTATATATTGCCAGCTTTATCTTCACCCTGCACTACCATTTCATGAGAGAAAGCAGCAGTGAAGGCCAAGCTGAACGGGCTATGAGACGTCCAATGAACTAGCATGCTAAGTCTCTCGATCAACCTCTCGCTCTTGGTCTACATCTCTATCTCGAGCACGCCGCCGCTGCTCTCCCTCAGAAGCGGTTCCTCTGACGTGAACTACCACGTGACGTGGTCACTGACAGGTGGGCCCGCGAGCAGTGGGGCCCACATGATGCTTGACTGCCTCGAGGAGTCACTGCTCGCACAAAAAGCCATCAAGGAAGTGGGTGACGGTCAGCACTACTGGAGCTAGCCTATGTGTTGATTTTTTTAAAATATATATATTTTTCTACTCTTGGCGGGATAGTGCTATTTTTCTAGTGATAGTACTGCTCAAACATATATCACTGCGGTCCATTTCAATTGTTGGTTCCCAAACCGACAGCGAGTGCCAGTTTCGAGCTGGCAATATATATATGATGAGGATTTGCACTACCTAGTGTGATGGTGGTTGTGGGGGGGGGGTGCTCAGCTCATATAGGAACTTATTTGCTTCATAGTAGAACTATATTTGCCAGTTTGCATAAAGTTTTATTGCACATATTACTGATGCATGCCTCCCTCACACACTCACAGCATATCACTTATGTGTTCCTTGTCGGGTGTAGCCAAAATAAAGGAAAAAGTCTGAATTACCCCTAAACTTTTGTGTCCGTTCGATTAATTTACCCCCACCCCCACCTAAATTACAATACAAAAGATTTTTTAACCCTGAACTTTACAAACCGGACGACTTACCCCCCCCCCCCCTCTATCCAAGGCGGTTTTGATCCTATGTGGCACACATGTGGCAACTCTATTCAGCCAAAACAAATGAAAGAATGATGGGACCTATTTGTCAGCCCAATCCGTCTTCTTCTCCCCATCCTCTCTCCCGCTCGATCTCGGCTACTATAGCCGATGACCATCTCCACCAGACGCGCACTAAAGGCAAAGCCAAGACAAGCAGCGCTGAGATTTGGGGGTGACACGAGGCAGCGGAACTAACAGAGGAGAGCAGAATTGAGGTCAGAAGAAGTGACGCGCCGCGACTGAGATAGTGGAGGCGAGCGGTGCTGAGGTTGTGGACCTCGCCGTTGATCTTACCACTTCCACTGTGAGTTTGAAGCCACATGTCCCACCTCTGCCGTGAGTTCGCTGTCGCCCGCGTTGAGCCATGGAGTCGTAGGGGCCATATGGGAGCAACAGGTTCGGGTGTTCGATGGGGTGGCGAGGGAGCAGAGGAACCCCGGTGTTGACCATGTGTGTGGAGCTGCTGCTGCTGAAATGCCTTGGCTGTAGATGGGGAAGAAGGGGGTGCTGCCACAGCTGCCCGCGCCCCTTTTGCGCTGCCTGCCCACATCGCGGCGGCCTGAGCAGAAGAGGCAGTGACGATCTAATCAGCGGTGGAAGAAGAAGAGGAGGAGGCGTAGCGGCAGAGTCCAAATCGGTGGTGGAGGGAGCGTCTAGATCCAATCTGGAATAGAGAGGGGGTGGAGTTGGCTTTCTCGGTGACAAAGGGGAGCAGGCTAGCGACGTCCAACGGCAGTGCCTGAGCATTGACTGCTCTTGTGTTCTAGCTGAAGAAAGGAGATAGCAGCTGATAGGTGGACCCCAATAGCCTGATAGGAGGAGGATGAGGTGGAGACTGACTTGTGGGGCCGATACGCCACGTAGGACCAAAACCAATTTCTAACCATCTTGGGGGGTAATTCGTTCGGTTTGTAAAGTTCAAGGTTAAAAATGTCTGGTATTGTAATTTAGGGTGATAAATCGAACAGCAGAGGGTTTGGCTACGATTGAATTTTTCTGAACATATTGTTGCAGTAATTTACCGTATGACATCTTGATTTGAGAATTAGAAAAATATTGTCTCTTTTTTTCAATTACATAGAAGACGTGCACACCACTAGGCATGCACACCATACATAACTATGAGTACCTTGGTAGGTAGGTGTTTGCTAATACACGTACTGTATAGGAGGTAAGTCACACATCTGCAACCATGCGCTTAGCTGCCCGGGCAACAAGCTTAATCTAGTTTTTTTTTTCATCTAATTAGATCATCTGAACTTTCTCATTGATACTAACTTTCTGTACTATATGATAAATAAATATTTGAGTACAAAGTTTTGAATTTTGAGTTCAGAGTATCATATTTTTCATATAGTTTTTGTGGGTATGTAGTTTTGAATATATGACTTGAAAGTTACAAAATTTGACTTGAAAATTTCAGAATTTGAGTTGAAAGTTATAAAGTTTGGGTAGAAAGCCTTAAAATCTGAGCAAATTTGTTATTTTGAGTTGAAGTTTTGATTTGTTTTTTAGAGTTTTTAAAATTTTCAGTACAAAGTTCTACAATTTGCATCAAGTTTCAAATTTTGGTTAAATTTTAAATTATAATTTATTTCAACATCAAGATCAAAAATAAAAATAAATATTTTAAAGCTGCATAGAGAGTTTTAGTTCAACAATTTTGATTTTTTTTCCACTCAAATAGTAAGTACCCAAGTTACAAGTTACAACCCACTTGCAAAAGGCCTGTGGTGCGCTCAGAACCACATGGATCATGATCCAATCCTCACGCATCGTGCAATCAACAACAACAATAAAATAACAAGAACAACAAAAATCCCAAAACCTCTGAAGCAACAGTTGTACATCTAGTGAAGAAACATGTGAATTGGCAAGGTAGAATCATGGGACCCACGACTTTAACACCAAACCACTTGTGCTGCCCCCACAGCACCCCACCCCACCCCCAAGTGGTGTTTCTTTAACTCTACTATTGAAGTTTAAGCATACAAGTTTAAAACATGAAATGAAGTGTATCGTCCTTTATCTGTTGTTTAATTTGGGTTATGTATTATACATAGTTTCAAAATATAGTTCCGGCAAAGCCTATCCTGGGTTGGATTCAAAATATTATGCTACAATAAGATTAGCTAACCATTTATGACTAATGTAATTGTTGATTCTAATATAAAGGAGTTAATATGATACAGTTGCTACGATTGGAATCTGGGTTTTGATTCCCTATTTATTTTCTTTGTAAATTGCTTATTTTTTATTTTTTTTCTTCTATTACACTGAAGACCTCGATGCACATTAAGCATATGCGTGCACGCAAGTACACTCTCTTAACACACGCTTAAAGAGAGATAGAAGCCAGTGGTATCTAACATCACTAAACTCCACTACCCATGTATGTAATATTTGTAAACACTATGATTTGATCCTAATGGGTAGAGTTATGCATTCATGCACAACTCTACCACACCACATACCTCTGGTGAGACCTGTATGTCTGTTATTTATCTGTAAGTACGTACGTACGGTTGTGTACATATGATTTTTTATGTTGGTATGTAAATAAAGAGTATCTAGCATTTAGTACATTTGTAGGGGTTGTGTGTGTGTGTTAGTGGCTATAATATATATATAATAAGATACTACACTATGTGCGCAAATACTTGCAATTGTAAACTTTACTTTTTAATATCAACCACCAATAGTTTTTAAATGGTTAGACCGAAATAAATAAAAGTTTCATGCTTTTATTTAGGATGTAATGCAAGTAGATAATATGGAATTAATTTTTTGTATTTATAACATAATTGAGTGAATTACAATTTGGATCATCTTTTATTGCAAAGTTTCACTTTGAACCAGACTGATCTTTTAACTTTGGATTACTTACAATTCTTTTTTGCACCTTAAACCACCTCAACTTCCCTCTTCAGCCATGTCCAATCACTCCTCTATTAAAGATATGGCTTAGCACACTGTTCAGATAGTTCATCAGCACGCTAGAGCCGATGAGCTGAAAATAATGGTTTGGGGTGGTCGAAATTGCTACAAATGCAAAATTACCTAGTTCAAAGTGAAACTTCAGCAATAAAATGTGATCTATATTCTAATTCACTTTATGTTTTTTTAGGAAAAAAGGTACAAGTGATTGTTTACATATGAATAGCATATGGTAACAAATATTTGTTGTTGGTAGCATGCATAGCTGGCCTTGTTCTGCTGCGAACGGCTCACTAACTACACATGTGTCTGATGGTAAAGAGGTTTCCAATGGACAAAGATATAATCAGATGGATACAAGTGCCTGTTTGCAACAGACATTTGAATGAAGGGACGTCACTTTATCTGTACAAAAGGATTCAAAGTCTTCGTTCGGGCATTAGATCATCGAACAACCCCACTAATTGCTTTACATAGGTGCAAACCATGGAAGAGGGTAGGCCATTGTATTTTCACGAGAAAATGATGTTTTTTTTGTTAAGTTAAATGTAAAATAGAGTAAAAGATCCGTGAATTGAAATTTTATTTTCAAATAGCACCATGGATTTTATTATTATAGGATGGGATCATAACCCAGAAGGCCTAGAGTATGAGTCTACTGCTATCAAATGGCTGTAAGGCTACCTCAAAACCCTGAGGTTTAATTGCTGCTAGCTAGTTGGCTACCAACTGTTTTCCCCCTCCATCTTATGCTAGAGCAGCTAAAATAATACTTCCTGTAACTGAAAATATAATGGCCTGTTTAAAATTTGCGGATTTTTCCTGTTCCTAGTGAACTGTGAGTTAGTTATATTATGAATACTCTCAAATTCCTGCATTTCAAGCGTTGCTTCAATATGGTTTTTCTTATCCTTTCTTCTATTTCCCTTGGTATATTGTGTACATATGGATTCTCTTTTACATGACATTTTGGACACTGATACAGTCTTTAAGGCATATGTTCATCATTTCTATTATATGTTTATAAATAATTAAAATATAACTATATTAAAGCATTTTCATCATAAGTTTATCAATATCATTTTCATATATTGATAATTTAACATATTTGAGGTTTCATTGCATGCATCTAGGACATAATTTATTTATTGCAAAGAAAGACATCATCTAGTTGAGAGGGTGTAGTAAACTCCATCACCCATGAGTATATCACATGACCTTTCTGATTTTGTGTAAATGAACGATAATTAAATCACACAATCACTTCATTATCTCTATGTACTCCCTCTGTTTCGAAATGTTTGACGCCGTTGACTTTTTATCACATGTTTGACCGTTCGTCTTATTCAAAAAATTTAAGTAATTATTAATTCTTTTCCTATCATTTGATTCATTGTTAAATATATTTTTATGTGGGCATATAATTTTACATATCTCACAAAAGTTTTTGAATAAGACGAACGGTCAAACATGTGCTAAAAAGTCAACGGCGTCAAACATTTCGAAACGGAGGGAGTAGAAGTTCAAATGATTTATGTTTGGATTCATAGGTAGCCGTTTCGCTTTCGAAAGGTAGCTAGCTAGACTAAGTAGCAGTAGTAATGTGCTGTAGCAATGGAAGAGAAGATATACTGCTTTTAATTACCTTCTTTGCAAAAGAGGTTCTTTGCATCGTTGTCTCCTAGACGATTGAGTTGATACATTTTTCCTTTGTGATCCCCTGAACAATGCTTAGCAATTACTTTTCATGCCTTGTGTGTTATTATGAATCCGGCTTCCTGTTCCGTTGCTGGGAAATATGATTCTATAAGCATCCCATTCTGTTGTGAATAATACATCACTCAAGAACAATCAAGTATTTCTTTTCCTTTAAAAATGCTAGCCAACTCCTTTCCTCCAGAAGTTTTTGAATCTTCTAGTGCCGTAACTAAGCTCATAAGAAGATCATTAAGATTGAACGGGCGCATGATCGTGACACATGCATTGCTTATCAAACATCTTCTTAACCTTTTTCGCTTCGGAGACATTTTGAATTAGAGTGGTTTTCCCAATACCAACCCATTCCCCACCTGAGATCTTCTCAAGCTGTTGGCTACCTTTTGAAATCAGTTCAATTAATTTGTTTCTATCATCAACTCGCCCAACGATTCTCAGAATTCCTTGAAAAAAGTTACCATTGTATGCCGTGCGAGTGAGGTTCTTTCCTTCTTCAGAGCTTATATCTAGTGCTTATTCGTAAGCTAGGCGAGTGTTCCATCGAATCTATTCCATCTTAGCACCCTCGCAAAAATACGCAATTAGTAACGGCCAAACAATCAACAATAAAAACCCCGCAAAATAGGCCGCGTACAATTAGAAAAAACCAACCCCCAAGATAAGCCACGGACACAACAAGAAACAATGATTATTAAGAAATAACTTTTTACTTGAACATGCAGGGGAAGTTGCACATCAATTATATATAAGAGAAGAGAGTTTAAAAAAAGACTCGTACTTGCCCTTGAATAGGAATAAAAGCCACAAGAAACTTTTCAAAGAAACAACAAAAAAAAAAGGTAGCCAACAGCTTGAGAAACAGTGATTATTGGAGTATAGGAAAAAGTACGAGTTATCCCCCCCTCCTTGAACTATCACGGTCGACCGAATTACCCCCTGAACCGAAAACCGGACATTCTTCACCCCCAACTATGCAAACCGGACGAATTACCCCCCTTGACCCAATCCTTGGTGTTTTTGGTCTACGTGCCGTAACGCGTGGCAGTCCAGTCAGCATTCTATTTATATAAAAAATATGGGACCCACTTGTCATAGTCCTCTTCACTCTTCCTCTCTCTCTCTCCTCCTCTCACTCTTCCTCTCTCTCACGGGCGGCAGGCGGAGGACAGAGCGGCGGCGGCGGCAGGCGGGGGACAGAGCGGCGGCGGTGAGGGATGAGGGTGACGCAGACGAGGCGGAAGCGTTGGCGTGCACGGTGGCGACCAATGTGGAGAGGCGGCGGCGCGCGTGGAACGGATGGCGGCGGGGACGGACGGAACTTGGGGCGGCGGGATGGCGGCGGCAGTGGCGGAGGCCGCTCGGGGGCATCGAGGACAGAGGCGGGCGGTGGCTGAGGGGTGGGGGCGTCGCTGCTAGGCGGTGGCGTGGAGTGGGGGTGGTGGCGAGGGGAGGAGGAGCTCGTCTCGCCACGCACGCTCGCCTCCTCCGCCGCACCCCTTCGCCGCTCGCCTCGCCGTAGCGCTCACCTCCTCCGCGCCGCTCGCGCCCGCCCCCTGCGCTGCCCTGCCTCGCTGCCCTGCCGCCTTGCCTCCGTCCGCAGCGCGCTCTCCTCACCGCAGCTGCCCGCCGCTCTCCTCGCCTCCTCCACCGGCAATTGCCACCCAGACGCCGTTTGCACCCGCCCTCTGCGCCACCCTGCCTCACTGCCGCTGCCGCCCCTCGCCTCTCGCCGCCACTGCCGCCTCGCCTCGCTCACCGCTGCCTCTGTCATCGCCCGGTTGGAGAAGTGAGAGAGAGAGAGAGATATTGGGAAAGAGATAGAAGAGAGAGAGACTGACAAGTGGGGTCACCTACTTTTTTATAAAAGAATTGCTGACTGGACTGCCACGTAGACCAAAACCACCAACGGATTGGGGTCCGAGGGGGGGTAATTCGTCGGTTTGCATAGTTGGGGTTGAAGAATGTCCCCTTTTTGGGTTCGGGGGGTAATTCGGTCGACCCGCGATAGTTCCGCGGGGGGGGGGGGGGGGGGTAATTCGTACTTTTTCTTGAGTAAATATTAGATGATGATGTCTAATTGTCTACTTCCGCTAGGATAATACTGAGTTGTTTCCCAAGACAAATCTCTTGTAAATGTATAAATAGGTTACCTTTCTTTAGTGAAAAGACAATCTCCATTGAACTACTTATTTTTAAATACCTTGCTGACCCATAAGGTTTACTCCTTATATTAATTGCCAATCAATTAAATACTTATAAATCTGTAAATTTGGAAGGGTCCTATTTATAGTACATAGAATAATCAAGTATCCATGGGAATTTTTAGATAAGTGCAGATGCACCTATCTGCACATTTGTGAACTTCAAAATCCTCCAAAAATGAGTTCTGTAGGATAGGTTTAAAGTAGAGCTCAAAGTATTATCATATTGCTTAGTACAAAATACAAGCAAATTACAAATTGTTGTTCAATATGCAAAATGAAATATGCAAACTGGGGGGGAGAGAAATGGCCATGGCCAGCTAAATGGGGTTTGTAGGAGGCGAGAGGCGAAGGCGAAGCAGGACGAGGGATGTGGGGAGGAGAGGAAGGTGGAGAATGCAGGCAAAACGATAGTGATCATCAAGCTTTGCTAATATAGGGCGTGGGACAGCCCTCCCCCCCTCCCCCCCCCCCCCGGCGCGGATTTGGGGTGATTAGACTCACTATGGCGCTGTTTTTTTTAAGAGAGTTGTTGAAGTAGGGAGTGTGATAGACAGTCTGTTCGAGATGCTCTTAGAGATGAAAGATATAGAGCTATGTGGTACTCCTATTCCTATTAATTAGTGTTAGTTTCTACTTTCTTTTGTGCATAACGACAAAACTAAAACATCGATTTAATTAGCAGAGAAGTTGAATGAGAAAAATATGCATTCCATGGATGATGATGACATGATATATATTTCTTTACAATGCATGTTTGAGCATTTTGAGTATTACCTTGAAGTGGAAAGCGTAAAGAGCATGATCCGCAAACAATTGCACATGCTCTGGTGCGACCTCCTCTGTCCCTGCGCATAAGCTTGCAACTTCGACTTGATGTGTGGACACTATGATTCGACTCCCTTTCTTGTTATCTGGTAAGTGCCTTTTGATTTGCTTCCACTCTTCGGTGGTTGATAGGTCATTCAGCACAATGAGGTAGCCCTTGTCACTCAAATATTTATTGAAGTCGTCATAATCCAAATGATCTTCCTTCATCAACATGCTCCTCAGAAGCTGGCACCCAGGAGTTGCTTCACCAGCCTCCTGAAGAGATCTTATGTACAACTGCCTAACAATGGTTTGCAGGAATTTCGTTGGGTTAAGAGGATGCATCAAATCAATCCAGGCACAGCATTCAAACTTCTTGCTTCTCTTGATATGATCATAAGCTTCTCTAATGATGGACGTCTCCCTTAGATCACCACTTGTTCCCCACACTGCAATCACTCTACATTCATCAACCTTGGTTTTGACCAGACGAACCAGACCAGCTACTGCCTTGTCATGCTGCCATCGTTCTTCATGCGCGCCAGACATGGTCGCACGGGCAGTACTGTTGCTGGGTGCGACATTGGTAGCTACAGTAGGCTTGGAGCCCTTGATGAGTTGATAGCGCATGTTCCTCTGGCTGACATCCTCAACCTTGCCCCTCAGCTCCTTCATCTGCTTGGCGATGCGGCGACGCTCCCTAAGCGCGCTAGGGCTGAGCCACCAGGACGGCTTCTTCTTCCCCAAGCGCACGGCAATATCCTGTAGGCAGTCCTCGACATTGTAGGCCACGTCACGGACCTGCTTCACCCAGGTCCTGACCACCTTGTTGTCATCTCTTGCATCATGGGCGGCCATCAGGAAGGAGTTCATCATCTCCAGCTCGTCCCTAATGAACGCCTGGTCGCGCTGGACACCGAGTTGTAGTGCGACCTCCTCCGCCAAGGAGGATTTGGCGTAGTGAAGCGCTCCATCCAGCACGGACTTGCCAAGGCTCACCGCCGTGGCCTCCATGGCTCTTGCTGCCTTGCTCTGCTTTCCTCTCCTCTCCTGGTCGTTCTTGTGTGGATTGCTAGTTAGTAGTGATGGAAATATATCGATGAGTAGACGAGCTACTGCTATTGCCAGGGAATGAGTTCAAATTGCTCATTTGGCTGATACAATGACAGAGAAATAAGGTGTCTATCAGTACAATGCGCGGACCATACGGTGTGTGCTGAATACTACTTTGTTTTGACTCTGCACATGTGGTTTTCATTGATTGAACCTTTGTTGGCAGTTTGTAGCTAGCTAACGAATTCTAGAAAAGTTGGATGTGTGTGATTACTTAATGTGATTACTTAATTTGTATGAGCTTGCATTCTTAGCGAATGCTTTTATGTGGATAGAATTTCAGCAATCAATTTATAGATTGTGAGATCGCAATTGACACTCGACTGTATGATTGGTAGCTAGGTAATGAACTCAAGTTGCCCACTTGATTGGCTCGGTAACAAAATTCAAGTGTCCATTAGTAATATGCGTGAAAGGGCATATAGCCTAGTGGTCACAGTGACCTGAGTAGCACCCCAAGATTCCGAGTTCAAATATCTCCATAAGTGGGTTGTTTAAGGGGCTAAGTTCCGAATTTAAATAGCTGCATATATCCGGTTGGATGTAGAGGCGGGTAAAAAATACCCTTATCTGAGAAAAAGAAAAGGTAATGAGCTCAAGCTGTCCACTTGATTGGCTCAGTAACAAAATTCAAGTGTCCATCAATACTATGTGCCATATGTGACACCATGCATGTTGTCCCAATTATTCGGATGTCGATCTTATCTTTCTACAGTTATCCACACCATTATACCAACAGCTGTGGTTGGTAGAAAATTCATGTGTTGCCAACTTGACTTGATTAGCATTCACAACTACTCATCCTATTTTATTCATATTTATCTATCTATCTATCTATCTATCTATCTATCTATCTATGGTAATGAGCTCAAGTTGCCCACTTGATTGGCTCAGTAACAAAATTCAAGTGCCCATCAATACTATGTGCCATATATGACACCATGCATGTTGTCCCAATTATTCGGATATCGATCTTATCTTTCTACAGTTATCCACACCATTATACCAACAGCTGTGGTTAGTAGAAAATTCATGTGTTGCCAACTTGACATGGTTAGCATTTACAACTACTCTTCCTATTTTATTCATATCTATCTATACATATATTAACTGGACACTTTTTTTAAGCTCCCATATTAATCAGATTAATCTGACTATTGATTAACTAGATCGTAAAATAATGACCATAGATCAATTAGAGTGAAATACATGGTCAGTCCTTAAACTTGTGGGGTGGTGTCACTTAAGTCCGTGAACATTAAAATTGCACATTTAGATCCATGAACTTGGTTTAATGTACCACCCCCGGTCCAATCGTCCTTTGATCACGTTTGACCACCAATGTAGCATGCCACGTAGGCAACACTTTTGTGCTCAGCCCCCTCCATATATATCTTCGCACATAACTTGCCATGACCAGTGCATTTCAACCCAGATCCCCCAAAATATCCCTAAATCGGTTAGGGTTTCGATGGTGAGGTTAGCGGAAGGAGGCAGAGAGGTAGCGGCTATGGCGGCCTCGGCGGTGAGATTAGCGGTAGGAGGCAGCGCAGTGCAGCGGGGTTAGCGGTGGCACAGTGCAGCCGGATTAGCGGTGGGAGGCAGCGCAATGCGGCTTGCACGTTAGGCATCCCCATGGATTCTCCAAGCTCGTCCTCATCTTGAAGTCGCTGGAACAAGGTGTTATTGATCAAGTGCCCGTTGTGTAAGGATAAGGTTATTTTGGAGCGCAGAGCAATGGCAATTGCTAATCAGAACCGCATTTTCTATACATGCAAGGAGAAGAATGAGATGAAAGAACGATTTGAGGACTTTTTTTTGGGGGATTCTAGTGTCACTATATAGCTACAAGGAGATATATGCAACGTGTTGTGATGTGGAGGGGACTGAGAGTAAAAGTGTTGCCTATGTGGCATGCCACGTTGGCGGTCAAACGCAGTCAAAGGACCTTTGAACTGGGGTGGTACATTAAACCAAGTTCACGGATCTAAACGTGTAATTTTTAAGTTCACGGATCTAAGTGATACCACTACACAAGTTGAAGGACCGGCTATGTATTTTACTCAATTAAATATTATAACCATATACCTTTAACTAAAGGGCTATTTGGATTCATGCCATTATAATTTCTTCACGTTTAAAATATTCCATTATGAAATACAAACCATGCCACTATAATTGTATATATATTTGAGATATGCTACATCTTACTCTTTCCATGCATTTATCAAATTTTTCTAGACTAAATTGCCCTTTCTTCTCCCTCCATCTTTCCCTATTATCCTCTTTTTCCCAGTGGCGAATGGTGCTGCAACGACCACGATAAGCAGAGCCGGTCATGCCCATACTCCATAGGTGAGTCACAGACAGCTAGTGGACTGCTCTTCTTTGGAAAAATACCAAATATCGGAAATTTGATGAAAGTAGCATCTAGCGTATGGGAATGAAATAGAACAGCCCAGGAAAAATAAAAAGAATATTCAAATCCTCCAGATTGAGAGGGTCAAGGAGGAGTTGTGGTGTCGTTGTGCCTCCACACCGTTGCGCCCTACGCGAGCAAGTCTGCCGCCCCTACGCCGCTCCGTCCGCCTTCCCGACGCGAGTGAGTTCGCCGCCGGTGGACTTGGATCCAGGTGTGGAAGATAGAAGAAGAGGGTGATCGAGAGCGAGTTCACCTTGAATCCAAGCGTGAAAGAGAGAAGAAGGGGGCGAGGAAGAAGAAAGGAGTATTTTGGTCTAAACATTTTTATAACCGTATCGAAAGGGTAGGCAGCGGCATATCCTAAATAGTTATAAAATTATAATGGCATCATTACAAAATACACAAATTGTAACGACGTATTTCAAAACCTAAGAAATTATAATGGCATTGATCCATTTAACTCTTAATTAAAAGCCCAAAACATGTCTGGGCCACCATTCAATCTATACGGGCTTACTTCGAAGTCTACAAATTTTGCCCATATCGATCTTAGCCGTCGGACTTAACTCTGCACGCAACAAGATCACAACATTGCAGGCTATGTCCGAAAACGCCTAATTGGCGACTAGCCGCGCGCCTGCTCCCCCGCGCGGCGCGGCCACGTGGCGCGCGCGGAGGGG
>CM020189.1:16476526-16501873 GCA_009805545.1 Oryza longistaminata
GGGCGGGCTGGGCCGGATGCAGGAGGGGCGCGGGAGGACTGACGCGTGTCCAGTTTTTTTTGTTGTTCTTCGGTTTTCTCTGGTTTTTCTGGTTTTTATGGCTTTTCTACAGTTTCCCTCTGGTTCTTCTGGTTTTTCGGGTTTTTCATATATATACAAACTTTATATACACGTATATAAAGTTTGTATACACGTATATAAAGTTAAGTTTATATACACGCATACAAAGTTAAGTTTGTATACATGTATACAAAATTAAGTTTGTATACATGATGTTTTTTTTTTTGGTTTTTTCGATTTTTAATACGTACATGTACAAAGTTTGTACACATCGTAATATAAAGTTTATACATGTCGTATACAAAGTTTGTACACGTGGTATAAAAGTTTATATATGTCGTATATAAAGTTTGTATATATGTATATATTTTTTATGCACCAAAAATATATACATAAAAAATATTTTTATAGGTAACAGTACAAGTAGTAATAGAGTATAGTAGTACTAGCAGTAGTACTACTGTAATACTATAGACGTGCCGCGTGGGCGAGCCACGCCCCGTAGACAGTAGTAGTATAGGCGGCAGCAGCAGTACTACTACTAGTAGACAAGGGAAAAAAATTACACAAGACCTCAGTCCTTCGCTCCTCTGGAAAGACTTCATTTTGTGAATGACACGTGTTCGCACGAATCTTGGAGCAGACAACAGTCGTCTTCTACCTCAGACCAAAGTACCAAAATAATTCCCCCATCTCTCTCTCCTCTCCCTTTCCACTTCCCAGTACGGCAGTCCCTACCTCCCCTGGCTCCCTTCTCTATGGCCGGAGGCCCAATCTCCAGCACGGAAACATGGTTCGTCGCCTCTTCCTCCTCCTCATTGTCACGTCGCGGGATGCAACATGATGCTGTAGCAGCAATGCAGCATGCCTAGCCGGTACCTGAAGGCTGGTAAGATTGCTAGTCTGTGACTGTGACCATTGATTGGACGAACTTGCCGCCGTTGCTGTTCAGAGAGGAGAGACGGGAAAAGGTTGGGAGGGGGAGGAGAGACAACGCCGCGACGAAAAAGTTCAGCGAGCTCGCCGCCTCCTGCAAGTGGAACCTTCCCTGGCTGAGAAGGAGGAAGGAAGGTGGGAAGTGGAGAGGAGAGAGAAAGGGAAAGTTTGGCACTC
Organism: Oryza longistaminata; assembly: GCA_009805545.1. Taxonomy (NCBI): domain Eukaryota; kingdom Viridiplantae; phylum Streptophyta; class Magnoliopsida; order Poales; family Poaceae; genus Oryza; species Oryza longistaminata. The sequence continues at coordinate 16,477,700 of CM020189.1, forward strand.
TGCACTTGAGTTGAGCTCAGGTAGAAGATGACTACATTAAAATTCGTGTGGACACGTGTCACTCAAGATGACAAGTCTTTCTGGATGAGCGAAGGACCGAGGTCTTGTATAATTTTCTTCGTTGGATGACCTCGAACTTGCGAGCTTCCATGTCGAACACCAGGAGCTCGCACGCCGCCGCGGCGGTGGAGCTCGGCTGCGGCCCGAATTTACGGTCCACCACCCAGTAGATTTTCCCGTTAGCATAGGCCGCCGGCACGTCCTCGCATCACCAGTTCCAGTACTATTTTATTGATCTCTACAGCTACGATGGCTAGAGGAGAGTCAAGGGACGACGCAAAAGGGGACGCAGGCACCAGGTGGAGGACCGTCCATCAGAGATGCAATCGATGATGATGACTCGAAGGAGATGAAGAAATAGAAGATTTTAAATCCAGTCGCAATCGTTCGCTTCGCTCCCGTTACGACTGTGAATGTTAGAAGTATAATATGTTAGTTAGAGATAAGAGTCAAATACAAATATAGATATAAGATATATCCTAGAGATAGAATCCTAGAGATAAGATAGAGTCATAGAGATAGAATCCTAGAGATAAATCTACTCTTACTTCTATTGTACTTCAAGTCTCTATCCCTTATATACTTCTATATATATCCCATGAGAGGGTCGATGTAATAGATTAGAAAACAACCAGAATACAACAATTAGATTTTTCTACATTTTCAATACTCAAGTAAGCAATATCTGGTTTGATCTTTTTAGGGTTTCATTCACATGTTTCTTGCATGTTTCTCATCTAAGCTACCTATAAATTTAAGATTTAATTTCAGGTATCGCAGTGTTGATATATAGCCATAAATTTAGAGGGAGTTTATCAGGTATATATATTCATTTACTTCTAAGTTAATTTCTCCCATGTCTTTCATAAGCAACCAATAGGATTTACTGTGTATCTTTTTCTTGACATGAATACTTTACTGTGTATTTAATTCTTTCCTTGGTTCCACAGTGAAAGGTATGCTTAAAAAAATGACCTTCAATACCGGGTTCCCTTCAATCGGCATTGATAAAGCGGTAGAAATGACCTTTTCTGTACGTAGTAGGGCTCGCTACACTGTGATCGATAGCCAGGAAATAATGCAGGGCGTGTATATGATGTCCTGTACTTACTACTGTGCAGTAGTTACAAGAAAACAGTGGCAAATAGATGCCTGCAGGTTATTTTATTTCATAATGGCACGATGAGCACGCCAAGCAGATGCAGGCTCTGGCTGTGTTCAGCCATTCCATGAGGATAGGCCGGGTTTTAATTCAATTTTCCAAAAAAAAAAAAAAAACAGATGCAAACTCATTGGCACAACTCAAATTGAGATGCTGTTGGGGATGCCCATCTCCATCACGGACGTCATGTCCTTAGGGTCACCGTAGGACGGCTTGAGCAGCACGTACGGCACCACGCCGGGGCCCTGCCGGTTCTTTCGCTCCGGATCCTTGTTCCGGCAGTCGATCATCTCCGCGATGCTCATCATCCTCTCGTTGAACCTCCCGAACGCCGCCCTGACCTCCCTCTCCGCCATCCACGCTGACTCCGCGTGCGTGCCCATGTACTCCTCGCCGGGCGAGTGTGACGATAGCAGGTTGAGCACCGGCAAGACGAGGGTGCTCTGGTACTGCGACGGGAACATGTCTAGTAGCACCCTGACGGGATCCTCAACGAACGTCGGTTGCATGCCCTCGCGACCGCACCCCTGCTCCTCCGTCGGCATGCTCCGCCGGGCGATGGTGGGGCGATTGGGGAAGTAGCCGGCGTAGGGGTACTGGCTGAAGTTCACCGCCGCGTGGTGCCCCGACGCGACCCAGATGATGGTGGTCAGGACCTCGACGAGGCTCCCGTGGCAGTCCAGCTCCGGCCACCCTTCCTTCTTGTCCGGGTGGCCCTTGGTTCGCACCTCGTTCCACCAACCCTGGAGCTCCTTGTCCATGTGGATGTCCGAAGCCAACTGGTAGTAATGGTTCACGTAATCTGACACCCACTCCTTGATAGAGTTCCAGATGAGTAGACCGTCATTGGCATACGGGTAGTCCTCTATCGTCAATTCAAGCTCGCCATCCTCGCATTCGATCGCCATGCCCCTTTATCAATGTCCAACAAAAAACCATCTTATATACATCAATCCTATATTTATATAGGAAGGAACAAATTACATGCATCGATCAGCTGTTGGTTATTACCTCCGGATGAGATCGGCGGGCAGAGCCTCCATGTCGAACCTCCAAAACTTGTTGTAAACCGCCGAGCTGAGCTCCATGCAGTGCTTCCCCGGCGCGAAGGCGCTCTCGATGATTCCATTGGCGTTGATGAGCATCCCGCGCGCCTGGGCGTTGATCTCCATGGTGAAGCGGAAGTGCGGGTGCAGCAGCCGGTAGATGGGGTGCATCTGGCTCAGCCGCCGGTTCGCCGCGATCACGTACGGCTCCACGCAACAGTGCGTTCTCAGCCTGAACACCCAAACATGATTGGAGTCTAATGTCAGGATTCGCAAGAGAATCCTATGGTACGGAAGTTGAAATGTTAGACTTAAAAGGTTTCTACATACAAGAAACCCTAAAAAAGGGGAGATAAGAAATGTTGTTTTCTCAACATGCAGGAGATAATTCAACACTTGTCCTTTTGTTTGCCATATTGCTCGTTTTGCATGTCGATGTGTTTTCTTTCCTTTTAATATCCCCTCCCTGAAACACCAAAAACATTTTTACTAATTGGCTTAATTAGGTGAGTGCCTAGATCTATGTTAAAAAAAAAAATCCAATCTGATGAACAATACCTAAATTAAAACGATAACATCTGATATAAGATGATGCAATTAATGCGAAGTGCAAGCAATGTTAATTACTCCCTCCGTTGCAAAATAACTCAACCTAGGATGTGATGTGACCCATCATAGGACAACGAATCTGGACAAAGGTCATCCTAGATTGAGTTATTTTGGTAGGAAGGAAGTAGTTACCAGAGGTTGACGAGCTGATGGTAGGCGGCGTCGTGGGCGAGGACGTGCGTCTTGGCGAGCTGCCACAGCCAGGACGCCGTGACGCTGGTGCCCGCCGTGAAGACGTGCCGCCACTGCGGCGTGTTGGGGGACTTGGGCCTCGTCAGCTCGATGGCGATCGGCTTCAGCGTGCCCTCCTCCGTCAGGAAGAAGAGCGTGCGTGAGGCGTACAGCGTGGTGTCGTCCAGCGCGCGCACCGCGTGCACGAACGGCAGGAGCACGTCGTGGTAGTCCAGCATTAGGGCACCCGCAATGGTTATCTATAGGCTCTCTACAAGATATCCATGTCAGCATATTTTTCTACTTGGAAGAGATTAAATGAAGAGAGAGAGGAAAGCTATCTACTAACCTGGAGATAGTCTATAGAGAAAAACGAGGCAATGGATTAGAGAGCTATAGATACCCATGTAGACATACCATTGAAGTGGTTTACTATTAATCTAGTCTATTGCTGAGATGTACATGTTTTATAGATAGCACCTTACTTTACCACTGTGGGTACTCTTAACAGCTTCTTGTTCAGAACGGCCTGTACAGTATTCTCTCTTTTTTGAAAAAATCGCAAATATATGTAAATTTCTCGTTTTAGATGTATTTAATTTCACTATGCCAGATCATTCTATCTGTGATGGTCCATCCCATGCATGTGACGGGTCAAATTAAAGTGTCTCGTCACAGATGATCTCATCTCTGATGGATCAAATTGGATCTTGTTACAGATGATGCTTAGAGATGCGATACGTCACATATAATGACTCGTATGTATGTACATACCAGTGATGTTCCTACGTGTAACTACCCTATGTTGATGAACAGCAGGTAGCTAGCTCGTCTATAACCAATGAAATAGTTCAGGAGACGGTAAATTGGAACTTTTTCATCATTGTATTACTAAAAAAGTAGACTATAATTATGTCGAGTACTCCCGGTAAATTTTATTTCTGGCATACCTATGCTCTTTTTTAAGCAAAGAGTAGTATATATGTATTATATTTTTCAATGTATTTATATTTTTAAGCAAATATACATGTGTATATACAGTAAATATATATGTATATTTATACATTATATTTTTTGATTTATTTAATTTCTGAGAATATATATATGCTTGTTAATTCACCTCTTCTGCTGTCATGACCCCATTAATCTGCCCTTCAATCAGCTCTCTGGTGATGAGGGAGTCTCCGGGGCCGTAGGTTAATTTCCTCGTCGAGCTTGCTGACAATAGGGAACTCCTGCACGTACGTTCGTCTCATGTTGTTGATGAAGAATGATTTGCAGCTGAACAACGATCGATCGAGCGGAAATGGAGATTAGGGCGCGTTTGGTTCACGGTCATAAGTGGATGGGGATGGGATAACCCATCCATGTTTTGTTTGATATGCCGATGTAATTTTTTAGTTTGGTTTATGTGGAAAGGCTGGAGGATATAGCATGGACGCAATAAGTCAGTGGCACCCATTCGTATAACCATGTGAAATTTTGTTTTGAAGATTAACTATAATAAATATAATGATATAATCGGATTATAAATTGGGTAATCAGTTTAGAAAAAAATCAGTTTGAGATTGTTAACATCAAGTTAAACCTATCACAGCCAATCAGCAACATCACCCACATGGTGTTCTCCTCATCCACTCATCCAATCTAGTGAGAGATGGCTGCCTTATCCTCAACTCCTATGCAGCTTCAGCCACCCAACCTAACACACCCTTAATTAAGCAAATATAATCCTCCACCCTTTTTCGATTGTTTACAGGTTTTTATTTTATTTTATATATGAGCTAATTAAAAAAAAAAACAACGAAATTTTTGGTCGATAGCTAATTTTACCATCCCTCACGAATAAAACAGGATTACCAGCCAAAATTTCGTTCATTTCGGAACCATCCGATATGATATTATTTCAGCCGAAATTTTTTAATTTTCTAATTTTTCATGAATTTTGGTAATATTTGTTCAAAATTTCTGAAATTTTGGTATACCAGTGACCACCGATCAAATCAGCTAAACCGAAAAGGTAAACACTGGATCGGTATCGGCAATAACGTGAACCCTGACCTTGAGAGGGAAGAAGAAGCGCTGGTCGCTGGGGTTGTAGTCGATCCACGAGTTGCAGTGGAAAGTGATGTCGGTCCACTGATGGCTGCCGCCGCAGAGGTGGACGTCGATGTCCGAGATGTACACCTCGCTGCTGTAGCGGTTCACGACCTGCACGGCGCCGATGGCGTCCAACGACGACGGGATGCTGAAGCTGGCCTCGTATATGAAGGAGCCTTTGCCATCCATGTGCGAGTACCTGGCCAGCTGAGGCTCCGTGTGCATCCCCTCTGTAGAGTGACGAAAATAGGTGTTTTACAACGTTTTATACCGTCATTTTTTTAATCCAATTAATCATGTATATCTTATATACAATCATATCGAGTAGTGGTAAGCAGAAAATATTTTTACTGATAATATTAGAAATTTTATAGTTTTTTTAGGTACCAAAATTTTTAATGTAGTTTTTTTCCTAACTAGGAAGGTGGCCCGCGCGTATGCGCGGGCACTTATATTATTGAAAGGTAAGATTTTTATTGTTTGTTCAAAGATTTTGTCTCATAGATTAAGGGAAAACTAAAGTTCAGATAATGTTATTTTATAATAATTTAAAGTTTCTATTTTTCTTAAGGTATCTTAAAAATCCATTTACAAACTTTTAAGTAGGAGATGGATTAAGTACTTACGACTTTTGAATCATATTTTTTTCTTGAGTAAATAATAAACTATTGCATGTAGTATGGCTACAAATGAAAAATGCGAGAGCAAGATATTCAAATTTCTTGTAATTAAATCGTCTCATGAAGACGCATGATATAATAAGAAAGGGAGGGAATCATATACATGATGAAAAAAAGAAAGGGAAAAATGAAAATGTGGAGGGGAAGCGTAGGTACCCGCGTACGTTGGTGCGTACCGAAGGTGGAGAGGTGGGACCTCATAGTATTTAGTTTGTTCTAAGATCAAATTAATCTAATGGTTTATAATATTGGACCTACCGATTTAAGTGAAAATCAAGTAATAGATACTTTGCTTTTTTTTCTTAGAATTTTTAATATTTTCTCTAATTTATAAGAGCACCACATGGCAGCTTGGGGGCATTTTAAGAAATTTTAATGGACTTTCCACATGTTATTAGAATATTAAACTGAAATTGATGAATTATCTTATTTATGTGATAGCTATTTGAGATTATAAACAAATGAATTAACTTCTAAATAGTTAAAAAGTTGTTTAAGAAAAGCACCATTTATGAACTTGGAAAAGCGTGGAGCGTGCAAACGAAAATGCAAAAGATGGAATCAATAAAAAAAATAGGGCCTTAAAACTCCCTTATTACTCTTATCCTAGTAAGAATTCAATTAATATGTGTTAATATTGTGCTAAAAATAGGGAGGAGATTGGAGAGGAATGAATAGCATAGAACTCGAGCCAGAGATGGGTTGGCAGTGTAATAGTGTTATGCACATATGATTGGTGAGGGAGGTGGAGGGGACATTGTTTTTCTAATGTTTCTAAATAATGTAGGTGAGAACTCGTTGTTTTCTCATTCTAAAAATCTTTAACAGTTGATATATATGTGGTGGCTTAAGATTTTTATATAGATTTTTTTTTTCATGTTATTAACAAAAACGGTAGCGTTGCAGCGATCGTGATCACCTAAGATGCCTCAGACACAATGCTTTGTCACACGTGCGAAAGGCAAAGGTGCAGACGTGCATTGTGCAGCGGACCAAAAAGAGAACTTTGGACACTTTAATTATTAACAATAGATCTGTTGATTTAAATAATGGGTCCACCGGATCTAGTGTAAATGTAAATTAGTTAATATATATTTTAAATTGTTAATTTAATGGGTACACAATATGATGGTGTAGAATTTATTTTAAAATAGTACATTATTTGAAAATAATAGTCCAAATTAATAAAAAAATAGATCCCATGATTTAAATAATGGGTCCAGCTGTTTAAGTGCACGTATAATTAGTTAATATAGATCTTAAATTGTTTATTTGATAAGTACACATTATAATTGTGTAAACTTTATTTTAAAGATAGTGTATTATTTGAATAATAGTACAAAGTAATGAGTACACTGGTTTAATTGGAATCATATTGATTTAATGGGTAAACATATAATGGTGTAAACTTTATTTTCAAAGATTGTAGAGCTAATTTAGTTACCTGTGTTTATAAAGAATATATGATGGTATATCTTTTGTTTGTAAATTATGTTTATTTAAAAAATATATATCAATTGTATAAATGGAAAAAAGAAGAGAGAAAAAGGAAAAAATAATTGGAGGGAGGCGTACGTACTACATACCAAAATAACTGGAAGGAGGCGTACGTACTGCATACCCATGTACGTACGTGAGTTACGTGGGACCCATAGTATTTGGTTTGTTTTAGGATTATTTTTATCTAACGGCGTATAATATTGGACCCACCAATTTAAGTGAAAATCAAGGGGCAGATGTTTTGCTTTTATCTTAGAATTTACAGGATTTTCTCTAATTTATTAGAGCGCCATGTGGCAGCTTGAGAGCGTTTGTTGGAAGTTTAATGGACTTTTAGTATATAATAGATAGATAGATGTCGAAGTTATATATCAAAATATACCAAATTTACCATTAAAATATATGCTATCATTTAAGCTAGCTAGTAAATCGAACGGCTGCGATGGATTGTGGATTTTCATCCCTCGAGGGACATCCCCTCGTTGTTTGCATGTCATCTAAATATTTATAAAAATTAAAAAATTGACAACAATAGATTAATATGAAATATATCACTCCACAAACATGAAAGACCAAATCCCCTTCTATTAGTAGAAGTTGAATTTAAACTTGCATGTTTGTGGAATGATATATTTCATATTAGTCTATGTTGCAATTTTTTTTATATTTTTTTATGACTATTTAGGTGACATGCACGAAACGAGCGGATATCCCCTCGAGGGATGAATTCACTTTCCCTGACTGGGGCCGATCACTTTTAATACGATAATTCTAGTAGATCATATATTTTAATGCTAGCTATACCAGTGGAAAGAATCCTCTCAAATTAAGATATTTGTTCGAAGGGGAATCAGTGCCCATGTCAAGATTATGGCGCGAAAGAGGGTTACGATCGAGTAACTTGGAGCTTCACCTGTATGGGAGCTGAAGAAATCAAGGAAAAGCCAGTCCGGATTAACCATGTCCGCCACCTTCCGGGGAGTGGAATCGTCCTGCTTCAAGCTCACCGTCACCGTGGCGCTCAGCGTGTAGTCGCGACGACCTTCTTGTGCCGCGTGAGGAGGTCGTCGGACGTCTGTTCTTGGTCGCCGACGACGGACTCGCCATTGACGACCTCCGACAAGGCGCCGACGCGGGTGCAGCTTACTCTCGAGACGGCGGCGGCGGGCGGCGCGGCGCGGCTGGCTGGAGAAGGAAGAAGGGGCGCCATGGCTCGGGGAGAGCCGCACTGCCGGCGCCAGAGTCTGCGTGGCCGTGAGCATTATGGCTGAATTAGTGTCAGGTGTGTGTTTGCTTTGCTTACTTGCTTCCACTGATCAGTTCGCTAGCTGCATGTACGAGTGACTTAGGCGAGCTAGCTAGGAAGGGTGGAATGTCTGAAGAAAGAGCATGTCCGGATGTCAATTTATAGGGGACGATCGATCGATCGACGGGCTACGTACACGTACAGATGGAAACGAAACTCGATCGATCTACGCGTGAAACATGCCTACACGTGGGAACACTTGTGACATGGTCGGAACGACTTCTGTGAAAATTTTAGCTAGCCTACTTTACCTTGAAACTGGGCAACACATGTAACTCTAACTACTCCCTCTGTCCTATAATATAGGAATTCTGACTTTTTAATTGCACTGTTTGACCACTTGTCTTATTCAAAAAATTTGTGTAAATATAAAAAACGAAAAGTTGTGCTTAAAGTACTTTGGATAATAAAGTAAATCATAAATAAAATAAATAATAATTCCAAAATTTTTTGATAAAATGAGTGGTCAAACAGTGTAAGCAAAAAGTTAAAATCCCTTATATTATGGGACAGAAGGAGTAGGAGGGTTGTCCATAGTGTAAATACTCGTGTGTTCTGTCACTATTGAGAGACTTCCGACAATTAGAAATATAAACCCTTTTTGTTTAGTTATGTGCTACCAAATCTAGGAATGTTTTACTCCTGGTGGTTCGATTATAGAAGTGGTGCTCGATGCACTGGTGGAGAAAGGCTTTTTAGTCCCGGTTCGTAACCCCCCTGTAGTCCCGGTTTTCCACCGGGACTACGAATTCGGGACTAAAGATCGTTATCTTTAGTCCCGGTTCAATAACCGGGACTAAAAATCAATCTTTAGTCCCGGTTGGTACACCAACCGGACTAAAGAGAGTGGATCTTTAGACCAACCGGGACTAAAGAGAGGGTTGCGGCAGTGAGATAATCCCTTTTTCTTTTTTTTCTTTTTTATTTTCTCTCAAATCAAGTGGGATACATATCCCAAATCAAACCCCAATCCACAAATCGAACTAACATCTCAAATCTACATCACAAATCAAATACATCACAATATCCAAGAAATTACTCAAATACATCACAGATCCAAACAATAAATCACAAATTTGTAACTTCTCAGTCAAATACATCTCAGTGAATCATCACAAAATTAAAAAAAAAGAATGCCGCTGCGCCCGCGTCGCCACGATCTACGGCGCGGCCCCACGGCAGCCGGCGCGCCGCGGCCCCGCGCCCGCACGCCCGCCGCGCGCTGCGCCGCCGCCAGCCGCGGCCGCGGCCGCACGCCCACCGCCGCGCGCGCCCGCGCGGCCGCGGCCCGCCGCCCGCCGCCGCGCGCGGCGCTGCCGGCCGCCGCAGTGCGCGGCCGCCGCCGCCGCCGACCGCCGGATGGAAGGGGAGGCCGGCCGGGAAGGGAGAAGGAAGGGAGAGAAGGGGGAGGAGAGAGGAGGAAGGGAGGAGTTGGAGAGGAGAGGAGGAAGGGGAGGAGTTGGAGAGTTAGGAGGATAGATCTGAGGAGAGGGTGAGATTCGATTCTGTTAAGTTGTAACAAGAGGATAAGGGATAGGGATTATATACTACGTGTTTAATTTTAGTCCCGGTTGGTACTATCAACCGCCCGGTTGGTAGTACCAACCGTGACTAAAGTGGTGATCTTTAGTCCCGGTTATTGACACCAACCGGACTAAAGATCCTCGGCCCCTGACATTAATTTGACAAGGGATGACCGGGACTTAAAGATCAAAATTTTTATAACCGGGACTAAAAACAATCTTTACTCCCGGTTCTATTTGGATCCGGGACTATTGTGGATTTTGCCGACGACCAAAGATGGTTTCTCCACCAGTGATGCCTCTCAATTGGTACTGCGGTTCTGATGATTTTCCTTCATTGAATCCAATTTGTAGTGGTTATTTTTTTTTAAGATAGTAAAAGCTTCATTAAAACTCTCATGTTTGCAAGCACCTCCGCTGCACCCAAGGAGTGCATAGCCAAACAAAAGGAAGAAATGAAAAAAACACTCAACATCCAAGATAGCATGGGAACTAAGGAACGCTCTATCCATCACCACCGATGTCCCAGGGTAGAAAACTCTTTGGCATTTGCTTCAATTTTTTTGACAAGTCAAATGATAGTACATAGCAAATTGACTTTCGGAGAATAGCCGCGAGCGGAACCAATTCAAGTTGCTTGTCATGGTTACTAACTACTTTGAGTCTGACATAAACTTGTAAGATCCTTCACTGGCAAGAGAGAGAACACCGATACAACAGGAGTAGAGTGTACACCTCGCAATGTCTTCAACTAATATAATTACTGTTTGTTCATTTGTCTCCGTCCTCATGGAACTCGAGCGCTCCCACACGGTGACACACCTGAACTCATAGAAAGCGTCTGTCAATGGCCGCTATCTATGAACACACTCCGACAAACATACTGCAAAAATAGTAAATATAGCAAATACTATATACATTTAATTTCTGTAACTCCTAGAAAACCTTCTTTAGTCCGGTTTGCAACTCCCTTTGGTCCAGGTTACAAACCGGGACTACGAATCCAGGACTAAATATGTCTATCTTTAGTTCCGGTTTTTCAACACTAAGGATGGTAACGGCAGTTCCGGTTGGTTACCATTTTTCCCTTTTTTTTGTCATTGTTTCTTTGCTGCTTGCATTTTGATTTTTCCAAATCGAGTTGCTCCCTACATATCCCTAAATCAAGGTAACATCACAAATCATAGATCCACATAAAAAATTCTCAAAAAAATACATCGCAAATTATACATCTCAGATCCAGTGAATCACAAATTCTCAAAAAAAAAAGAACAATTAAAATCCGGCGCTGCCGCCTCCCGCCTCCCCTACGGCAGAGGGGAGGGCTCCGCCTCCCGCCGCGGCCCTTAGCCCACCTGCCGCCTCCATCCTCCCCTGGCCGCGCGCCCTCCCACGGCCCGCCTCATGGCGCGCGCGCACCCCACCCGCCGGACGCGAACCACCGCCTCCACCACGCACCACCACCTGCCACCGCGCGTCGACCAGCACGGAGAGGGCCAGGAAGGGGAGGTGGGAATCGAGGAGAGGGGAGGGCCGGGGAGGAGGAGTAGATCGAGGATTTGTGAATCGAGGGGAGGAATAGTGGAGGAGGAGAGGCCGAGTTGATACAGCAAGGAGGATGGGCGCGGGGATAGGACGGGGGCGTGTGGACGCGCGTGTGCTGCGGCTGCAGTTTTTTTTTTATTTGGTCCCAGTTGATAAACAATCGGGTTAAATACCCATCTTTAGTCCCCGTTGGTGTTGCCAACGGGACAAAAAATTATAAAATGTCGTGCCACTTTTGAACTGGGTTAAAGATCTCTTTAGTCATGGTTCCTATCTGAACGCGGATCTAATGTGATTTTTGGCTAACCCGGTAAAGATGATTCACTACTAAAAAACGATTTTCTGCACAGGAACCATTTAGATTGCAGACGGACCTGATTCCTTTCTCCGCACAGCCTCTCCTCTCCCACTCCTCTCTCCTCTCCTCTCGACGGCGGCGTGTGGGCGGCGCGCGGACCTGGCGCCCTCCCCTCCCCTCCCCCCCCCTTCCTTCCCTCCTTAGATCCGGCGGTGGTGGTGCGGCCGGAGGAGCACGAATCCAGCGTCGTGCGGCTGGAGGTGATGAGGGCGGGAGCAGCGTCTCAGCCAACGACGACGAGGAGGTGGGAGCGACGTCCTCGGCCGATGACGACAACGAGGATGAGGGTTTTCAATTTTTTGAAGTCTTTTTTTTCGGATTTTATTTTTCCGTGGTGACGACATAAGCACCCGCACGCGAAGTTCTGCGTGCGGGTGCGCAACCCGCATAGACCCCTGGGTGCGTGTAGGCCGCCTACCCGTACAAGAACACCGGTTTTGATCACACGCGAAAATCTTTCTCGTAGTAGTGGTTTCTACAGTAGTGAATGATGAACCCTGAGTTCCTCTCGACACTTAAGGCTGTTGTTGGCCCGATCTTTCGGTGAGTTGTGATAACTACAATTTGGAAGAAACGTTGACGATCCGACTACAACCGTACGAGACGTTGTGTTGCGCCTTAGCGATCGATACACCTCTCCGTGGGTTGTTGATCTTGCCGGTGCAGATCAACCTTATTCCTGCAAGCAATCGAGAACAAGATATAAAGCAACTGAATTGGTAGATAGACAAGACGCACAAAGATAAATTGATACACGATAAAGTAGGGTTCCGAACAAGCAGACGGACGGTCTAGCCGACACGCGCGCTGCAAGCGAAGTAGCAATGGCTAAACTTACAATTAATCAAAACCTGAGAAACACTGAAGGGGTATCTACCTATTTATAGGGGTGGGAGGACGACCAAGGGGTGCCAAGGGTCGTTCTCCACCTGGTTGGGGCGCACTCCACATGGGCCCCACTTGGGCTGGGGTCCCAAACATAGTTACAAGCCTAGAGGCCCAAGACAGGTGACGCAACACCTTGTTTATATGATTGCGGCCAAATGACATGGAATCTGGCGATGAGGCTGGATCCGTTGGAAAGAGGGCTCCGAGAGCTTTTCATCAAGTACTCACGGGCCAAAAACGAAGGCCGTATGCAGATTCGGCGGCCATTTGAAATCAGCAGTGTAGCAGGTGGCCGAATCGGATTCCAGCACTTGGAGGACTTGAACTTGATATCATGTTGTTCATCCATGATGTGAGCAATGGTTGTATCCGTTGTAGCCATGGTCACATCATCCTCCCCTTCTTCATGGAAAACCGTCCTCGGTTTTTCCATATGGTGCTCATCACGTGGTCGATTTAAAACAACCTATTTCATCCAATCAAAAGAAGACAAACTCGAAGTAATATGATTAGAAATAACATGTCTCTCTAGCTTGCAAGTTTTATCCACATGTACAGGAGGTTCTAAATCCGAACATATATAAACTCTATGCACCAAATATATTTCTCTATCATTATGTTTGCCAAATATATAAAAAATAGCATTAGTTGGACATGGCAAATAATATTTAGCAAATAATTTCTCCTTCAAACTATCGAGCTCACAAAAATCATCACACTGAACATAGCCCAAAGTATTTAAAGAAGAAGTCAATTCACATTCCTCTACTTCATTAGCAAAATGTCCTCACAAGTTCAGAGTAAATTGCATGAGCTTCTGTTCGTTCACATAATTACTAGTTTCACGCATTTTCACCTTACTCTCTATAACCACCAAACCATTCGTATTTATTTTGCATAGCTATGACAAATTGTGACCATGTATAGACACATACTAAAATACAAAATTTATTTACCTTTCTTTCACCTGAAAAATTAAAATGTGGAAATGCATTTCCTCAGCTGGTTGCTTCCCGACCTATGGAAATATAGCATTTCCACATACATTTTTCTCAAAGGCGGTTGTCCCCGCTTGTGCAAACCCATTTTAGCCACCAGTACAAAAGAAGTTATATGCTGCATTGAACTGGAATATAGCTGTATTAAATGATCACTTCAATCAGATGCTAAATACTCCATCCGTCCCAAAAAAAAAAAGGCAAACCCTGGTTTTTCGTGTCCAATTTTGACTGTCCGTCTTATATGAAATTTTTTTATAATTCGTATTTTCATTGTTGTTAGATGATAAAACATGATTAATATTTTTTGCGTGACTTGTCTTTTTAATTTTTTTCATAATTTTTTCAAATAAGATGGACGGTCAAACGTTGGACATGGAAACCAGGGTTTGTCTTTTTTTGGACGGAGGGAGTACGCATTATTTCTGTTCCGTGAGCCAGTGAAACTTGCCTGCAACGACGAAGCTGCTTGCTAGCCATGCATCCAGCAAGCTAACCAAATTAACGCCAAGATATTCGCTGCCTACTTAATTAACTTGGCGAGGCAAAGGGCTAGCTGTATACTCCCTCTGTTTCTAAATATTTAACGCCGTTGATTTTTTTTAAATATATTTGATCAGTTTGTATTATTTAAAAAATTTAAGTAATTATTAATTTTTTCTATCATTTGATTCATTATTAAATATACTTTTATGTATACATATAGTTTTACATATTTCACAAAAGTTTTTAAATAAGACGAACGGTCAAACATTTTAAAAAATCAACGGCGTCAATTATTTAAAATTATTTAAAGACGGAGAGAGTATCTATCACGGAGCTAGTACAAACGCACGAACACTGCGTGTTGCACGCCGATGTCCGACCGCGATGATCCAATTAGATGTACATTAAATCGTTTTGCCCGGTTATTCATGGGTAATATTTTTGATGCAAATTTATCCATACATTTCGTAGCGAAACACAGAGTATATCATATAGTTTGTGTCAAAGCGAAAGGCTTCGTGTCTCACACATCGCGCACCATCTCGTGATCGATCGAATACGGTTGCACTCACGGAAGAATTGATGGGTCGAAACGTTTGTGACTTACTCATCGTACTGATACGATGGACCTGACCGCGGGGGACCGATATAACGAACGAACGCAAGATTGTAGGCATGCAGCTGATGTGGTCACCATGGCATGCGTGTGCCACGCCTAGATCCTCCAACACTAAAAGAATAATTAACCGTAAATACAAAACCTCTTACTAAATTTAAAACTTGAACTGATAATTAAATAGGTTAAAAAAAGTTACCAGTTAAGTCACGCTCAAAATTTGATGTTTGCAATTTATTCCCTCCGGTTCCATAATTCTTGATGTTTTAAAAAATGACACGGTCTATAAAATATATGTTTGACTTTATTTTTCTATTATAATATATACAATAAATAAATGCATGTTTATTTTTATTATAGTGTTTTGAAAGACCAATCTATATAGATCGGAAGAGCGGGTCAATAGTATAGCCATCTGCTAGCTTCAGTATCTTCATGTCGTTTTATATCTAATAAAATGCAAATGATTACTGTCAGTACAAAATAATTTTACTGCCACCGTAGGCTGTCCGACTAGTTGTTCACTCTGCTACAAATCTCCAGGCAACCGAGAATATATTCGGTAAAGTTTGTCCATGCAACGTCTGCTACTATAGTTTAGTCCTGTTTAGCTGAGCTAACAGCTGAACCATGGTGGCATTTAGCATCTCCTTTGGTTGCCGCACACACCGACCATGACAATAGGTAGATTTTTCGTGTGCTAAATTTTTGTTCTCACAACTTTCGCATCCACGGGAGCACGAATCGATTCAAATCGTAAAAAAAAAATGAAATTGGTAGTTTTGTCATTAAAAGCAATTTCATACGGTTATATTTTTAACAGTTTTTATAGACATGGTTAGGAAAACAATAATAAAATATGTGACGACAAGCTAGAAACCACACCTAAGTACAAATTATACTCCCTCGTTCCCTAAATGTACGCCGTTGACTTTTTTAAACATGTTTGACCGTTCGTCTTCAAAAACTTTTATAAAATTTGTAAAATTATATGTATACATATAAGTATATTTAACAACGAATCAAATAATAGGAAAAAAATTAATAATTACTTATTTTTTAAATAAGATAAACGATTAAAAGTATTTAAAAAAATTCAACGACTTTAAATATTCTGGAACGGAGGGAGTACCTAGCTAGCGACCCAGCGCGTACGTTGCCGTCGTCGTTTGTCGGTATGTTATGATAATTGTGCGTACGATCGATCGCTCGTCGGTTCCCCGGAATCTCACTCAGGATTGCACACGTGAGTCCCGTGGTGAGACATGATATCGACGTACTCCCTCCGTCCCAGAAAATACAAACCCTGTTTTCGTGTCAACGTTTGACCGTCCATCTTATTTAAAAAAATTATAAAAAATTAAAAAGATAAGTCACGCATAAAATATTAATCATGTTTTATCATCTAACAACGATGAAAATACTAATTATAAAAAAAATTATATAAGACGGACAGTCAAACATTGGCACAGGAACCTACGGTTTACCTTTTTTTAGGACGGATGGAGTACGCATTATTTCTGTTCCGTGAGCTAGTGAAACTTGCCTGCAACGACGAAGCTGCTGCTTGCTAGCCATGCATCCAGCAAGCTAACCAAATTAACGCCAAGATATTCGCTGCCTACTTAATTAATTTGGCGAGGCAAAGGGCTAGCTGTATGCTCTCTCTCTCTCTTCCTAAATATTTAACGCCGTTGATTTTTTTAAATATGTTTGATCAGTTTGTATTATTTAAAAAATTTAAGTGATTATTAATTGTTTCTATCATTTGATTTATTATTAAATATACTTTTATGTATACATATAGTTTTACATATTTCACAAAAGTTTTTAAATAAGACGAACGGTCAAATATTTTAAAAAATCAATGGCGTCAAATATTTAAAGACGGAGAGACTATCTATCACGGAGCTAGTACAAACGCACGAACACTGCGTGTTGCACGCCGATGTCCGACCGCGATGATCCAATTAGATGTACATTAATAAATCGTTTTGCCCGGTTATTCATGGGTAATATTTTTTATGCAAATTTATCCATACATTTCGTAGCGAAACACAGAGTATATCATATAGTTTGTGTCAAAGCGAAAGGCTTCGTCTCACACATAGCGCAGCGTCTCTTGATCGATCGAATACGGTTGCACTCACGGAAGAATGGGTCGAAACGTTTGTGACTTACTCATCGTACTGGCATGCGTGTGCCACGCCTAGATCCTCCATCACTAGAAGAATAATTAACTGTAAATACAAAACCTCTTAATAAATTTAAAACTTGAACTGATAATTAAATAGGTTAAAAAAAAGTTACCAGTTAAGTCACGCTCAAAATTTGATGTTTGCAATTTATTCCCTCCGGTTCTATAATTCTTGACGTTTTAAAAAATGATACGGTCATTAAAATATATGTTTGACTTTATTTTCTATTATAATATATACAATAAATAAATACATGTTTAGTTTTCTCAGTGTACTTTGAAAGACAAATTAAATCTAAATATTGTTGTTCTACTAAATACTTATAAAGTTATTGATAATCAAAGTTACAAAATTTTGATCTCAACGGCCTTATCTGAAACGTCAAGAATTATAGAACCGGAGGGAAGTAATTTGCATCTTAATATGAACATTTAATTTGCACTAACATTGATCTCTTTGCAGCTGATCACCGGCGTCAAGCTTGGGATTTTCAGAGTGGATGTTGAAGACAGATGCGGGAGGACGACCCGATTGCTTTTTCTTATTCTTAGATCCTTTTTTCTGTCAAATGTTAAGTAAAAGCATGTTATGCCCATTCTCAAGGGGCTTCTTTGTAAAACTAGATGTATCCTAGTTAATTGAGCTCTAAGCATTGTAATCACTCATGTATGCTTGTATGTTTATACATAAATAAAAACATGAATCTTAAAAGACATTAATTATTTTGTCCATTTGTACATCGTATAATAGAATTATCTTATAGCTAGCTGCACGGTTAATTGCAGCAAAACCGAAGAGCGATGGTCCAGGCGACAAATCTAAAATGGCACACAGACCACTCGTTGGCAACCTACAAATGACATATATAGCCTTATCATGCGCCACCATTTAATTTGTTTTGATCGAATCAGATGGACATGCCCCCACTAGTTCATATCTTTACCCATATATTTTAGAAAGTGATATTTTTCCAATTGTCCATCGTCCACGTAGTTCATATCTTTACCCACTAGTTCATATCTTTACCCATCGCAGTGGACTGGACCTTGTGAGCCAAAGGACCGCCTACAAAAATACAATCGGGTGAAGCTAGCTGTCGCGTGCGAAAATCAATTTTCGCAGGCGAGCCACTAGGCGCGCCTGCGAAAACCATTTTCGCAGGCAGACCCATTAAGCGACGCCTGCGAAAATCATTTTTCGCAGGCGCATCTTAGGTGGTCCGCTTGCAAAAAAAATCGTACTTACCTCCTTATCCTATCCTCACTCTCTCTCTCCACACCTCATTTCCCTCCCCCCCTCTCTCTCCCCACACACTTGAGAAAAAATCTCTGGTCCACCCACCTCGGCCGCGGCCGGCTCCTCCTCGGCTCCCACCTCCGCCACTGGCGGACGACGACGACCGCGATGCGGCTCCCCTCCTCTCCCCACGTCCGCGTGCGCCGGCCGGCCCTTGCTCTCCAACGTCCAGCTGCCGCCGGCTCCCCACTTCCGCCGCGGCCGGCTCCCTTCTCGGCGACGATGACGACCGCGACGGCCGGCTCCGCGCGCCGACGGCTCCACTCGCGCACGGCGACGACCTTCGCGCCGCCGGCTCCCCTCCTCCCCACGTGCGCCGCGGCCGGCTCTTTCTCCGGCTCCCCACTCTGCCGCCAATGGACGACGACGACGCCGACGCGGCTCCGTGCGCCGGCGACGGACGACGATCGCGATGCCGGTTCCCTCCTCTCCCCACGTCCGCCGGCCGGCGGCTCCTCCTTCCAACGTTGCGCGCCGCGGCTCCCACCGTCCGCGCCGCCGGCTCCCTCCTCAGCGACGATGACGACCGCAACGCCGGCTTCCGCGCGCCGACGGCTCTCCTCGGCCATGAGGGACGTCGCGGCGCCGGCGGCTCCCCTCCTCTCCCGCACGTCCGCGTGCCGGCGGCTCCCTCTCTCCACGTCCGCCGCGCGGGGCGGTTCCTCTCTCCCACGTCACGACGAGCGACGACGACGACGGCGGCGCCGACGACCAGACGGGCGCCGACGGCGCGGACGCGGCAGCTCGGCTCCTCCCTGGCCGGCGGCGCCCATGTTTTTTTTTTATTTTTTTGAATGATTTTCGCCAGGCGGGCCCGAAAATGGTCTATTTTCACAGTCGATGTGTTAGCGGCGGTCCTCCTCTCCGCCTGCGAAAATGGTTTTGGGCCACCTGGAAAAATACTTTTTCTTAGCACAAGGTTTTGGGCCGCCTGGAAAAATCCTTTTTCTAGTAGTGTGCTAGACGGTTTTTCCTTTAAAGAAAAAAACTGTATTTTTTCGATCATGGTATTTGCTTCAAGATTTGTGTAGGAGGATGTTTAGAAGAAAGACAGATTTTTATGGGAAGAAATATGCCGATTTTTCAACCATTGAATTTGCTTCAAAATTTGTGTAGACGAGATGTTTGGATAAAAAGTACAGAGTTGAGAATTAATCCTGCCGTTCGCAATAATGGTCCTCCCGTTACAACCAAGCTAGCACTACTTTTTTTTTCTTGAAATCAATTTACGTGCTAGTAAATTGATATAGTGTGTTTGTAGTGTAAATACAGTAACTTGGGTGTAGCTACATAATAGTTACATCTATAGATCTTTCGCTTAAAATATACTCTATCGGCGGCAGTATAGATAGAATCAAAGGGAAAGCATGGTGGCTTTTTGCCAATAGTTTATGGGCTTCTTGAGCTTGGATCCGCGTTAGAGCATCACCAACAAAATCTATATATCATTCCCTGTCAAAAAAATGAGGATTTTTGGTTAAAAATTTGTTCCAACAGATTCTCTAATCTCATTCCCAAATTTCTCTATTCCCTACTTCGGGATTATCGTTCTCTTTTCTAGGGACGTACTTTGGCTCTCAATTGCGCCACCTCACACGCGAGAAGAGATCGCAGTCGCGTTGTTGCGGGAGGAAGGAGCCCAAGATAGATTTTTCCGATGGAGATTTTATCGTGGCCCACCTTTTTAATATTTAGGAAACCAATTTTACGTAATCTTTAAGAGAGAGGAAAATTTTAACACCTTAAATTATATTTAGAATTCATATAATAAAAAAATTAGGATATTGTTGGTGATGCTCTTAGTTCGCTCGAATGAAATGAGCATTTTAGCAGCACGAAAAAAGAAGCAAGCAATTAGCACACGATTAATTAAATATTAACTATTTATTTTCTTTTTCTAAACAACTTCTATATAACTTTTTTTAAATAAAATATCATTTAATATTTTGAAAAACGTGATAACGGAAAATGAGGAAGTTGATGAAAGAAATAATAGGGCCAGACAGTGACGCCTATTCAAGTTCAGATCGCTACCATTGGTAGCGGCCCAATCAGAAAATAAGGTCTCAGGCTTGATAAGCACAAGGCGATGGCCCAGCTTCTTGAAATGCTATAGGCCCATCTGCCTTGGCCCATTTCCCGCGTCTGGGGTGCTTTGGCTACACTCTTCCACTTTGACAGCGTTATTCAGTTTCTCATTTGGCAAACAAGACGACATTGAATGACATTAATTCGAGTAGGTTTTTGTATTAACTTCAGTTCTCTTTCTTGAGTAGCTTCTATAATTACCAGCATTATCGGAGATACATAGAAGCCATGGACACTTCTCAGATCTTTCAACATGCATTGGTCTACATGACTCACAAACGACACACATTTGGCCTGATCCATCCAAAAACTGACCCAATACTGTAGTATCACAAATGAGTATACATTGGTAGCGTAGCTTTCTGATACACTTAATTGAATTGGTGAGTGCCATGCATGTATGATTACGGAAAGCTTCAGGAAAGTTTTCCATAGAACAGAAAATTACGTTGTTCATCGAATAATTACAACAGATGCAAAGAGGAAAGCTAAGCACGGGATTAATATAGACAAATATAGATATTCACAACAATCAAGAAACAGTATAAGGGACACAACAGTATTGACAATTATTTGCCATGGATCTCGATCAGCTAAAAATACCCGCTAGTCTTCAGGATTGGTTTCTTTGGATTCTCAGAAAGCTGTGCCAGCAAGTCCTCCTTCAATCTTCGTGCGGCTTGCTGGTATACTTTATAAATATAACCATGGAGCTGGACTTCCTTGATTCTTGGGAGAAATTCTAGCCCAGAGAACTTAGTTTCGACTTCTTCAATATAACTAGAAAGCTCCAGTAGCTCAAGATTGTGGAATGCTCCTTGTTGAAACTTGACGCATTTGCTCCCACTGAAGTCAAGCTCGAGAACCACCAGGCTTTTGAAAGATCCCTCCGAGAAATTGAGTTCACCACCCTCAAGCGAGTGAAATGACTCGCCCGACAGGCATAGGATGGTCAGGTTTCGTAGCTTACCAAGGACTTGTATAGCAGCATCATGATCCTTGAGCCCGGTTTCTGATAGCTTCAGCTTCACGAGATTGTTGAGCTGCCCGATCCATTTTGGCAACTCAACCAGATTGCCGTGCAGCTTCAGACTCTTGAGATCCTTAGGTGGCGAAAACTTTTCTTCAGCATCCAGACAGCCCCAGAGACCTGGCTTCCCCTTCGAGATCAGTGACAATGATTCCAGGCGGCTGAGAGCGGCAAAGGCAGATAAAAACTTTTTGCTGTTTTTCTTGTTGACACCGGTCACTTCCAATTTGCGCAGGTGGGTGAGCCTCTTGATATCTTGTAAAATTGATGGCTGCCATGAAATGTCCACCACACCTAGCGTGTGCAGGGCTGTCAGTCTCCTCAGCCCTCTTGGTGCTACTACACCATTCCCGTCGAGGCGCATAGCAATGCTAGGGAGAATGCTGCAGCAACCCAAGGTGCAGACATCGATATCACGGGTATTAATCTCATCATCCAGCATACCAATTGAACTTGTTGTGCATGCCAGACAAATCAACAGCAACGCAGCGGTAAAAATGCATAGCCTGTTCCTCATGAGCTCTGGTAGTTTCTCTGTTATGACTTCAACGATCATGAGGTCTATACTTGCACGGAGATACTTCAGCTTGCGAAGATTAGTGATGGTCTTTGGCAACCTGAGTATGAACGTATCTCTGACATCTAGTGTCTCCAGTTGCCTTAGGTTACCCAAAGAATCAGGCAGGTAAGCAATGTGCATACATCCTCTTAGAGAAAGGTATCTAAGGTGAAGAAGCTCCCCTATTTGCTTAATATGGTGATTACGTACACCTTCTGTGTCTTCCAAGTCGAGCACACGCAACAACCTCATCTTGTCAGAAATGAAAAATGGCCTCCACTCCCCAAACAATGTTAATGATCTTATTCGGGACATGTCTACTGTTGTCTTCAATTCACCGACATCTGTCTCCCAGTCCTCGCTGCTGTTTGTAATGGAAAGATGCCGAACTGTGTCATGATTGTGTAGCCTACGACCCCCTTCGAGTCTAAGAACAAGATTTTCCTCCTTTGACTTCGAGATGGCTATCTCGCGCATGATATCGTGGACCTGGCAAGAATCAGCTCCTCTATTGCTGTAAGTTGATTTTTGAGTTGGTAGGATAATCATGCTTCTGTCTATGAGTTCAAAGAAGTAGTTGTTTGCTATTTCCTCTGCAGATTTGTCCAATAGCTCCCTTGAGTAACCCTCTGCACACCATCGGCGCACCAAACGTTTCCGGCTAATCTTGTCATCTTCAGGAAAGATGGACAGGTACAAGAAGCAAGACTTGAGGTGATAGGGTAATCCATCGTAGCTTATATTAAGGACAGCTCTTATGGCCTCAAGCTCTGGGTTTGTCTCCAACTCTGCACTAATATGCTCATTCAATTTTCTCCACTCCAAAGCAGTTTTGGGCTGGCTGGCCAAGAAACCACCTATGGTGACAATTGCGAGGGGAAGTCCTTTGCACTTCTTTAGAATCAGTTTTGCTTCTTCAATCAACTCAAGATCTTCTTGATCCAAATTTACTGACTCCTTAAATACCTGAAACGTGTATAATTTAAGTAGTAAATACTTCTTTTTTTAATTAATTGTGCATAAAATAATTTCTTGCAAATATTTATCGGAGTAACTGGCACTAGTGTAGAAACATCAATCCGAACCAGTGCAATGCAGCTGATTAACCTAAAACCGATGCTCAAATAATAACATTGATCAATTCATGAGAAAAACAGGTAGCAGAAGTATCACTATACCGTTTTTTTTTTCAGTTTTTCTTATAAACCCGGAAGTGACACTATATTGCCAGCTTTATATTCACCCTTCACTACCGTTTCACGAGAGAAAGCAGCAGCGAAGGCCAAGCTGAACGGGCTATGAGACATCCAATGAACTAGCATGCTAAGTTTCTCAATCAACTTCTCACTCTTGGTCAACATCTCTCTCTATCTCGAGCATGCCGCCACTGCTCTCCCTCCATACCTGAGCACAATGAGGGCCAGCACAGGAGGGCTATATCTGGCTGGCCTATAATGCATAGTAGGGCACTAGGGCTACTAGTGACAGTGAAGGGAAATGGAAGCATGATTGGTCATAGGAATGAATCGGGTTGCCCTGAGCCGGCCCAGGACCATCAAATCTAGCCGGTCCAAGCACGGGCAACGGCGATGGCAAGGGTTGTGGGCATGAGCATTAGATGGGAGGTGGGATAGGGCCAGATCTTACCACTCTAAGCAATGCTTGACTGCCTCGAGGAGTCACTGCTCGCACAAAAAGCCATCAAGGAAGTGGGTGACGGTCGGCACTACAGGAGCTAGCCTATGTGTTGATTTTTTTTTTAAAAAAAAAAACAATTTCTACTCTACAAGTGATAGTACTGCTCAAACATACGGAGTATATCACTGAGGTCCATTTCAATATTGCTGGTTCCCAAACCGACAGTGAGTGCCAGTTTCGAGCTGGCAATATATATATGATGAGGATTTGCACTAGCTAGTGTGATGGTAAGTATTTTTCACCGATTGGGGGGTGGG
>CM020189.1:16501901-16653522 GCA_009805545.1 Oryza longistaminata
GTGGGGGGGGTAACAGCTCATAGAGTCATAGTATGTTGTAAGACATGACAGATGTATGTATCAGCAGGTCAGCTCATAGTAGGAACATATTTGCTTCATAGTAGAACTATATTTGCAAGTTGGCATAAAGTTTTATTGCACATACTACTGATACATGCCTCCCTCACGCACTCACAGCATATCACTTATGTGTTCCTTGTCGGGTGTAGCCAAAATAAAGGAAAAAGTCTGAATTACCCCTATACGTCCGTTCGATTTACCCCCACTCCCACCTAAATTACAATACCAAACATTTTTTAACCCTGAACTTTAAAAAATGGACGACTTACCCAAGGCAGTTTTGATCCTATCTGCCACACATGTGGCAGCTCTATTTAGCCAAAACAAATAAAAGAATGATGGGACCCATTTGTCAGCCCAATCCGTCTTCTTCTCCCCATCCTCTCTTTCGCTCGATCTCAGCTACTGTCGCCGATAACAGAGGAGAGCAAAACTGAGGTCAGAAGAAGTGACACACCGTGACAGAGATAGTGGATGCAAGCGGTGTTGAGGTTGTGGACCTCGCCATTGATCTCACCACTTCCACTGTGAGTTTGAAGCCACCCGTCCCACCTCTGCCATGAGTTCACCGTCGCCCGCGTTGAGCCATGGGGTCGTAGGTGCCATACGGGAGCAACAGGTTCGGGCGTTCGATGGGGTGGCGAGGGAGCAGAGGAACCCCGGTGTTGACCATGTGTGTGGAGCTGCTGTTGCTGAAATGCCTTGGCTGTAGATGGGGAAGAAGGGGGTGCTGCCACAGCTGCCCGCACCCCTTTTGCGCTGCCTGCCCACATCGCGGCAGCCGGAGCAGAAGAGGTAGTGACGATCTAATCAGCGACGGAAGAAGAAGAGGAGGAGGCGTAGCGGCAGAGTCCAAATTGGTGGTGGAGGGAGCATCTAGATCCAGTCTAGAATAGAGAGGGGTGGAGTTGGCTTTCTCGGTGAGGAAGGGGAGCAGCCTAGCGGCGTCCAACAGCAGTGCCTAAGCATTGACTGCTCTTGTGTTCTAGGTGAAGAAAGGAGATAGCAGCTGATAGGTGGATCCCAATAGCCTGATAGGAGGAGGATGAGGTGGAGACTGACTTGTGGGGCTGATACGCCACGTAGGACCAAAACCAACATCAAACCAACTTTGGGGGTAATTCATCCGGTTTGTAATGTTCAAGGTTAAAAATGTCAGGTATTGTAATTTAGGGTGATAAATCGAACAGCAGAGGGTTTGGCTACGACTGAATTTTTCTGAACATATTGTTGCAGTAATTTACCGTATAACATCTTGATTTGAGAATTAGAAAAATATTGTCTTTTTTTTTTCAATTACATAGAAGACGTTGTCGACGAGTGATACTCATGGACCGGATGAGTAGAGTATTGGGGTACGTTGGAACGAGGGTCTACGTAATACGACATCAAGCAGACAAAAGACAAGGATTATACTAGTTCAGGCCCCTTATCAGGTAATAGCCCTAGTCCAGTTTATATGGGATTGATGATGACGAGAACAAATTACAAAGAGAGTAGTCGAAATAGGCGATACCAACAAGATCGCGGTCGAAAGATTCGACGAGATCTCCTAGCGACTTGGCTCCGCGTACTCCATCTTCGTAAACTTTGGTGGGTGTGTTGGCGATGAAATTAGATGCCTGATACCCCTTCCAGGGGTCCCTTTTATACCGTGGATCATGTTGACCCCCAAGATAAGTCTGAGGATATGTGATCTGATACGGCATAACCGAAATTCTATCCCCTCCGTGTAGGACTTTGGAAATCACTTGACTCGTGGAGATATTTTCCATAATTTGGGGCGTTTTTTGTACGATATTTGCAGGAACGATCCATATACGTGAAGGTATACCTTATCGGTATATTTCATAAGTCGTAGGTTAGGAGGTATACCTTATCCGTAACCCTGACAGACGTGCACATCACTAGGCATGCACACCATGCATAACTATGATTACCTTGGTGGGTAGGTGTTTGCTAATACGCGTACTGTATAGGAGGTAAGTCACATCTGCAACCATGCGCTTAGCTGCCCGGGCAACAAGTTTCGTCTAGTTTTTCTTCATCCAATTAGATTGTCTGAACTTTCTCATTGATACTAACTTTCTGTACTATATAATAAATAAATATTTGAGTACAAAGTTTTGAATTTTGAGTTCAGAGTATCATATTTTTCATATAGTTTTTATGGGTATGTAGTTTTGAATATATGACTTCAAAGTTACAAAATTTGACTTGAAAATTTCAGAATTTGAGTTGAAAGTTATAAAGTTTGGTTAGGAAGCCTTAAAATCTAAGCAGGTTTGTTATTTTGAGTTGATGTTTTGATTTTTTTTTTTAGAGTTTTTTAAATTTTCTATAGCAAGTTCTCAATTTGCATAAAGTTTCAAATTTTGGTTAAATTTTAAATTATAATTTATTTTAACTTCAAGAATAAAAATAAAATTAAATATTTTAAAGCTGCATAGAGAGTTTTAGGTCAACAATTTTGATTTTCTTTTCCACTCAAATAGTAAGTACCCAACTTACAACCCACTTGCAAAAGGCCTAAGGTGCGCTCAGAACCACATGGATCATGATCCACTTCTCATGCTTCGTGCAATCAACAACAACAATAAAATAACGAGAACAACAAAAATCCCAGAACCTGTGAAGCAACGGTTGTACATCTAGTGAAGAAACGTGTGGCAAGGTAGAATCATGGGAACCACGACTTTAACACCGAACCACTTGTGGTCCCCCCACCACACCCCACCACACCCCCCAAGTGGTGTTTCTTTAACTCTACTGTAGTTTAAGCATACAAGTTTAAAAAATGAAATGAAGTGTATCCTCTTTTTTCTGTTGTTTAATTTGGATTATGTGTATTATACATAGTTTCAAAATATAGTTCCGGCATAGCCTATCCTGGGCTAGATTCAAAATATTATGCTACAATAAGATTAGCTAACCATTTATGACCAATATAATTGTTAATTCTAATATAAAGTAGTTAATATGATACAGTTGCTATGATTGGAATCTGGGTTTTAATTCCCTATTTCTTTCCATTGTAAATTGCTCTTTTTCTTTCTATTACACTGAAGATCCAGACGCACATTAAGTAGACGCGCGCGTACAAGTACACTCCCTTAACACAAGCTTAAGAGAGATAGAGGCCAGTGGTATTTAAACTCCTAAAAGTGCACCCACTACCCATATGTGTAATATCTGTAAATACTATGATTGAGTTATACATTCACAACTCTACCGCACCACGTACCTCTGGTGGTGAGGCCTGTATGTCTGTTATTTGTGTGTAAGTATGTACGTATGGTTGTGTACAAATGTTTTTGATGTTGGTATGCAAATAAGGAGTAGTACATTTGTAGGGGTTAGTAAAACTAGAAGACTAACGTACGTACGTACGTACATACATACATATACATATATACATACATACATACATATGTATATATACATATAGATACATACATATGTACACATACATATATACATACATATGTATACATACATATGTATATGTATACATACATACATACATACATACATACATATATACACACACACACACTAGTCCTACATGATCTGTTTCCTAAAGGCCTCACCCATCTATATGCTGATGACACTGTCATATTTGTAACCTTTCTTGAAAATGAGATATATAGTTGCAATTCCCTCCATCCCACAATATAGTAACCTAGGATTAGATAGAACACATCCTATCCAGCTTATGTTCAGATTCGTAAACTAGAATGTGTTCTCTAGTTCTAGGTTGCTATATTATGGGATAGAGAGAGTACAAAATAATGACTTCTGCTTTCAAGAGATGTCGGGTATATGGAAGTGATCTACCATAGAAGTGAGGTCTTTACTATTGGTTTAGATGAGGTTGAACAAATAAGAGTCACTTTTAATGCTTAATTGTCCACTTGGTACCTTTCCAATGAATTTACTTTGGTTTTGCACGGAGAAAACTACCCATCGGGCGCCCAATGCCTTAAAAAAAATAGGATGGTCAAATGTTTCAGTTGACCAATAAGTGAAACATCAAATTATATATGGTGAAAAAAAAACAGCAATTAAACATTTAAATATTTTGTGAAACATGGTAAAACACACGCTGAAACATGTCGCTCTCACATACGAAACATATATTTTTCTTTCATCAAAATATAATCATGCAACTTATTGTAAAGATTTAATTACAATGAAAATATATCAGTTAAAGGTTGAGTCACTAGCAAAGGTTCATTAACATAGATATCGGTTATACATATCATTTAACAATATATCATTAGCAAATTTCGTTTACAGGTACATCATTAATTTGCTAGTATCATTTGAAGATTCATCAAGCTCTCAAATGTTATTTAAATATATGTTGTCTGTAGATGTAGTGTCATTTTTGCAAGTTATATTGTTTTCGTCAACATGCCCTTTGTGAATGGAGATAGTTCCATTAAGTCAAATGTCAAAATGGAGATATAGTAGATGCACCATTTTGTAAATGTCATTTTGATGATGGATAATCATTTATAGATGTCCTTTTGGAGGATTGAGGGTTTTTTTTGCAAGTGTCAGTATGGATATATATAGGTATTAAGATATGATCTGTGAACGTCATTTTGTACCGACAAAATGAGAATAAATAATTTTTCTAAACAATGGATATGTAACATAAGTCTATTGTATAATGACACAATATATTTCATATTCAATTCTTCTTATGGGAGGATAATTGGCTATTTCATATTTCGCTCTTTTCTACAGTGTTATCTAAACTTGATAGGTGGCTTAATTGTTTTGGAATGTCGTTGTTTGAAGCTCATTTGCAGATATATCAATGTATGACAAGTTCTTTTAACAAAAATCGTTGTACTAGGGGAAGGTCTAAACGTACATATAGTTATATAGGGGCACAAAATTTGGCATCCTTAATTTATATGCATTAGAAAAAAATAGAATGGAACCATGTCAAGGGCAAACCTGGAAGGCTAAAAAGTGGTGGCAGGAAACACAGTACCTTTATGTATTATTCATGTCCCTTCCTTCCTTTAATAACTATGATTTGAGAGGAGAAAGAGACATTTGCTAGCACACATCTTAGAGCATTCAAACGGTACAGATTGGAGGTGCAAATGAACCTAGGTTCATATATATATGTGTGTGTGTATACATATATATGCATCAGTGGTTATAATATACAACCTCCATATTTTAATGTATGACGCCGTTGACTTTTTGTCCAACGTTTGACCGTTCGTCTTATTCAAAAAATTTATGTAATTATCATTTATTTTATTGTGACTTGATTCGTCATCAAATGTTCTTTAAGCATGATATAAGTATTTTCATATTTGCACAAAAATTTTGAATAAAACAAATGGTCAAACGTTGGTCGAAAAGTCAACAGCGTCATACATTAAAATACGGAGGGAGTATAAAATAAGATAATGCAAATACTTGCAATTGTAAACTACTTTTTAATATTAACCACCAATAGTTTTTAAATGGTTAGAATAAATAAAAGTTTCATGCTTATATATGCTTTTAGGAAGTAGTAATGTGCGTAGCAATGGAGAGAAGTATATATGCTTTTAAGTTACCTTCTTTGCAAAGAGGTTCTTTGCATCGTTGTCTCCTAGACGATTGAGTTGATATATTTTTCCTTGTTGATCCCCTGAACAATGCTTAGCAATACTTTCATGCCTTGTGGTGATTATGATCCGGCTTCCTGTTTCCATTGCTGGGAAATATGATTCTATAGCATTCCATTCTGTTGTGGATAATACATCATCAAGAACAATCAAGTATTTCTTTCCTTCTAAAATGCTAGCCAACTCCTTTCCTCCAGAAGTTTTTGAATCTTCTAGTTGCCTAACTAAGCTCATAAGAAGATCATTAAGATTGAACGGGCGCATGATCGTGACACATGCATGCTTATCAAACATCTTCTTAACCTTTTCGCTTCGGTAGACATTTTGAATTAGAGTGGTTTTCCCAATACCACCCATTCCCCACACTGAGATCTTCTCAAGCTGTTGGCTACCTTTTGAAATCAGTTCAATAATCTCCTTTATTTCATCAACTCGCCCAACGATCTCAGATTCCTTGAAAGCAGTTACCATTGAATATGTGCGAGGGAGGCTCTTTCCTTCTACAGCGTTGTATGTAGTGTCTTCGTTTAAGTTAGATGAGTCCTCCATTGAATCTACTCCATCTTTAGCACCCTGCACACACAAAAAAAAATATTATCAACAATATTCTTTTCTTAAACACGCATGAGAGGTGTGCACCATTATATTTTAAGACGAGACGAGAGTTAAAAAGGAATCGTACATGCCCTTAATGGAAAAAAGGTTGCAAGAACTTTTCAATGAAACAACAGCAAAAAAATGTAGCCAACCGCTTGAGAACAGTTATTATTTAGAATATTAGATGATGATGATGTCTAATTGTCTACTTTCCTATGATAATACTTAGTTGTTTCCCAAGACAAATCTCTTGTAGATGTATAAATAGGTTACCATTCATTAGTGAAAAGACAATCTCAATTGAACTACTTAATTTTTAAATGCCTTCCGACCCATAAGTGTTACTCCATATAGTACTTGCCCGATCAATTAAAAGACTTATCAATCTGTAAATTTGGTGGGATTCTGATTATAGTACATAATAATCAAGTATCCTTGGGAATTTTCAGATAAGTGCCACCTATCTACACATTTTTGAACTTCAAAATCCTCTAAAAATGTGTTATGCAGGATAGGTTAAAGTTGAGCTCAAAGTATTACCGTATTGCATAATACTAAATACAAGCAAATTAATCACAGTCTTAGTATAGTATGCCTATAAGCCGGCATTTTGGCTTATATAGCTTACAAATTGTTGGCTTTTAAGCAGTAAGTTTAAGATGGAGTTGCCGTTCCAACATACAAAATAAAATATGCTTTCAACAGAAGTTGGAGCTTGATGGGGCAAAGAGCAATGGCCAGCTAAGTGGTGGTCGCAGGAGGCGAAGGCCAAGCAAGATGAGGGATGTGGGGAGGAGAGGAAGGTGAAGGATGCAGTGAAAATGATAGCGATCAACAGTGGCGGATTAAATTAAAGATAGGGCGAAGATGCTCGTGTCAATAAGAACAACTAAATGCAACAAATACCATATTTATGTTGTAATCACATAAACATATAGTATAATCAATAAATTAAAGCAAACAAAAACGATATTATAATAAAGTAATAATTTTTGCGCCACAAATAATTCATCGTACATAAAAAGATATTGGTAAACGTATCAATTTGCAAATATGAGTCAATTCATAAAACATGGTTGATAGATATCTTTAAAAAAATAAATATATGAGAAGACATACCCCGAATAAGATGATTATTATTTTGCTTAGAAGGGAGAGAGAGAAAAACGTTAGGCACCTAACTTAGTTAGTAGGGGATGGGGGCGAGCATTCTCGAGGATGCCCGATGGCCGATGCTAAAGCCGCCGCAAGCTACTGGGCTACTGGCTGTTGCGGCCTGCGGTGCTGCGTGCTGCCGATGGCCGTGCGGCAGCGTTGGCGCGGGAATGGCCGGAACTCGGTAGGGACGGGGCGATGGCGAGGTAATGTCGTCGAGTTGGCGCGTGTGGCGCCGAGCAGGAGGAGCGAACGGTGTCGGCCGTCGCTAGGCGCCAGCGGGCGGCGGCTAGCCTAGGCACGCTCGGGTAGCGAAGCGACGCGTCACGTGCGGGTAGCGAGGCGTCGCGTGTGGGTAGCGAGACGCGGCATGCGGAGATGATGGCGCTGGGTACCGAGGCATCGCGGGCGTGAGTTTAACTCTTGATTTCCCAGAAAATCTGAATTGGACACTTGGGCTGCTTCTTTATGGGCCAATTGTGAATTGGATGTGGTGGTAGGCGGCCCAAGAAGGATATGGGGAGTTGGGGCGGCGCGGGCCGTAGCTGGGCCGGCCGTCCAACCCTGCCTAATGGGTGGTTCCGCCCTTGGCGATCAACAAGTCTTGGCTGGCATAGGGAGTGGGACAGGGGCACCCAAAATTTGGGGTCGATTATACTCACTATGGGGAGTACCTAAAATTGAGTAGGACGATTTATTGGAGCTGTTATTTTTTAAAAGAGAATTGTTGAATTATAACTATAGCGAATATGATATATGTTTGCTGGAGATGCTCTTAGAGATGAAAGAGACAGAGCTATGTCGTACTATTAATTAGTGTTAGTTTCTTTTGTACATAATGACATAGATAAAACATTGATTTAATTAGCAGACAAGTTGAATGAAAAGAGTAGGCTTTCAACGGATGATGATATATAGAATATTTCTTTTTCAGTGCATGTTTGAGGATTTTTTTTTTAGTATTACTCCCTCCATTCCAAATTGATCTACATATTTCATAGGTACACCAAGACCAAGAAAAGCTAATAACTCTCTCATACTATATTTACTCTAGCAACAAACTCGATGCATGCACTATCCCACTATTTCCTAGCCAATAACAAATCAAGATATTGCATGTGGGTTATAAATACTTGTGTGCATTGATACATACATCAATGTCCATTTACTCCAATGCACAAATAACGAATAGACTTAATAAATGAACATAAATATGATAATCATTTAGGAATAACTTTAAAAAAAAACTATATGATGATCATTTTGGAACGGAGGGAATACCTTACAGCGAAAAGCATAAAGAGTCTGATCAGCAAACAGCTGCATGTGCTCGGGTGCCACCTCCTCGGTCCTAGCACAAAAGCTTGCAACTTCAACATGTTGTGTGAACACTATGATTCGGCTCCCTTTCTTGTTGTCTGGGAAGAGCATTTTTATTTGCTTCCATTCTTCAGTGGTTGATAGGTCATTAAGCATAACGAGGTAGCACTTGTCACTCAAATATTCATTGAACTCATCGTTCAAATGATCTTCCTTTAACCCCAAACCCTGATCTTCCTTTATCAGCATGCTACTCAGAATTTGACACGACGGAGTTGCTTTGCCAGCCTCCTGAAGAGATCTTACATAGAATTGCCTAACAATGGTTTGCAGGAGCTTTGTTGGGTTCAGAGGATGCATCAAATTAACCCAGGCACAGCACTCAAACTTGTTGCTTCTCTTGAGATGATCATAGGCCCCTCCAACGATGGACATTTCCCTGATATCACCACTCGTTCCCCACACCGCGATCACTCTACGTTCATCGACTTTGGTTTTGACCAGCCGAACCAGATGATCTATTGCCTTCTCATGCTGCCATCGTTCTTCATGCGTGCCAGACATGGTCGCACGGGCAGTGCTGCTGGGTGTGACATTGGTAGCTACGGTAGGCTTGGAGCCCTTGATGAGTTGGTAACGCATGTTCCTCTGGCTCACATCCTCAACCTTGCCCCTCAGCTCCTTCATCTGCTTGGCGATGCGGCGCCGCTCCCACAGCGTGTGAGGGCTGAGCCACCAGGATGAACTCTTCCTCCCCAAGCGGACGGCGATGTCCTGCAGGCAGTCCTCGACGTCGTAGGCCACGTCGCGGACCTGCTTCACCCAGGTCCTTACCACCTTGTTGTCATCTTTCTCATCATTGGCGGCCATCAGGAAGGAGTTCATCATCTCCAGCTCATCCCTGATGAACGCCTGGTCGCGCTGGACGCCGAGCTGCAGGGAAACCTCCTCCACCAAGGTGGAATTGGCGAAGCCAAGCGCTCCGTTCAGCACGGACCTGCCAATGCTCACCGCCGTGGCCTCCATGGCTTTGCTCTCCTCTCCTCGGCGTTCTCTCGTGGATTGCTAGTAACTTGTGTGATGGATGGATGAGTAGACAAGTTGCTATTGCTGGGGAATGAGTTTTAATGGTATCCTAGATTGCATTTGTGCCGATACCAAGAGAAGAGAGAGCAATTTGGTAGCAATGCCACACCCAGCACCAAAGTTAGGTATAGCACCCAAGCTTGGCACTGCAAACAAGCAAGGGACTGATGCTAAAGAGAAGAAAAGCACCTGGGTCCATTTGTTACCGGAAGAAAGGAATGGAGATTGGAGAGAAAACTTGGGGGATCATGGGCTTAAAGCTCCTAAGATCTGTTGTCAAACTGCTTTTTAGATGTGTGCTGAATACTGCAATTATTACTATGTATTTATGTTGTTTTAGTTGAGAGATTTTTTTATAGTCTTTTAGAGGCACCGAGAGGTATTATATTTTGTACTGAAACTGTTGATACCTTCGGTATTTCCTTTAGTGTTACGGTACCATAAATTAATTAACACTAAAAAATGTGGCCTTCTCCATGACCTTAAAACTACTCTTAAATTGAACCTTTGTTGGCATTTTGCAGTGTACATTATAAAGGGTGGAAGTTTCATTGCTCCATGCTTTTGTATAAATAGAATTTGTTTTTGCTTTTTAGTTTTGAGAAAGAAGGCCACCAGGTTCCTCCTTTTATAGAAAGCAAAAGCAAATATAGAAGGAGTTTGTTAGTTGCTACATAGCGGAGACAAAACTATTGTAGCCTACACACCAAAGAAAAGTATCCTGCAGCCAGTTGAAGGCTTGAAGCTAGGAACTCTCTTAAGTCCAGCATGGAATAAGGAATGTGCTGCCAGCCAATGTTCTCTTTAAGACGGCCCCATCCAAACCTAGCTAATTAATAAGAGAAATTGAAAAAAAAAATATGATCAGGGTCTTCGGAGTATGACCAGAGATATAGTTTATATTTCCTGGCCAATGCAATTTCTCTTGTTGAGACGATCTACAATGCAGTTGGGTGATTGGTGCAGAATTATTCATACTTTGTGAATGTATGTCTATTTGTCAAAATTAGAAAGATACAACCGTTGATTTAATAAATTGCATTATCTAAACCATAGATTATACTAAACTTTAATCAGCATTAACGTTATGGGCCTCCTTCAAAGCCCAACCAGCCATATGTTGAATTTATAAGCACATAATAATTTAATTTATTTCATAAATAAATCATAACTTGCAGATATAAACTAGTATAAACGCATCATTAGATCTGCACATGTAAACTAGACAGTAAAGCATGAACAGATCAAATATGCGCAATATGCTGAACACGTATCGAGGGTACTACTGGAAGACCGGTTGCTCAGCATGAATTACTCGTGGTTGCGGGCGTTGACGACAGCACGCAGCACGCGAGCGAAGAGGAAGACGAGCCGTTATGTCGAACAGGGAGCAGTCGCGCGAAGCGCTTCTCAAAAACAGTATTGCCGCCTTCTCCCGGTGCAGGACGTCGAAGGCGGAGGTTCCGGAGACCTGCTCTCCCGATTGTCGGTGCACGCCGACGAGCGGTATGGAGTAGACTACAAGCGACGATGCAGTACAGAGGAGGAGGCAAACCCTAGATTGATTTCGTGTGTGTTGCGTGGAGGCGGCGGCTCAGCTTATATAGAGATATCAGGACGCCTGCACAATCTCCACTCTGTGTAACCGAACCGGATAAGTCGTGCGAAACTTATCCGAACTCCACGCTGTTTCATGCACCGGATTTTTCGGAGTGCTTCCAAAACAAACAAATCCGAATTTCACGCCGCAAAACAAAACTGCAAAAGGAGGCTATATCTGTGCAAGGGTGAGGAGCCAATTTTGGCGGACCATTCGACACGTACATCATGCACGCGCGCCGCCAGGCCAGGCTAGGCCAGGCGAGCGTGCGTGTGTTCCCCCTCTTCTCTCCACCTCATATGCTTCAAGTGGCTAGAACAGCATCCTCTCTTATAAGGAGGTCTCCCTCTCCTAGAATAAATAAGGTTGTTCTAAACTCCCTATACATGCCATCCTATGAGGTGGCTTTTATGATTTTCTAAAGAATTAATCTTCGAATGGGCTAAGACCCATCTATTAATTCCAACACCATATATGTTTGACAGTAAATTCGAAGAAAACTACTGATTGGCACCCGATTCCTAAAAAAAAAAGTCAAACAGTCAAATGTTTTAGTTGATCAATGAGTGCAACGTTAAGTTATATACGCTGAAAAAAAATAGCAGTTGAAAACTTTAAATATTTTGTGAAACAAACGAAAACATATGTTGAAACATGTCACTCTCACATACGAAACAACGAGTTTTAACGGTTTGAAACATATATTTTTCTTTCATCAAAATATAATCATATGACACCTTATTGTAAATATTTAATTACAACGAATATAATGATGTGGTCGAATTATAGATCAGATAATTAGTTTAGGAGAGATTATTTTGAAGATCAATATATTGTAAATATTTATGCATGCATGCATGCATAAATGGTGTGGAGAAAGAGAAAGTAGTATGGCATGAGAAAGAGTAAGAGTAGTTGCATAATTTTTGCAAAACACGGTGAAAACACATGCTGAAACACGTCGGTGTAGCCTATAAAACATGAAGTTTTTACAATTTGAAACATATATGTTTATCTTTAGTTAGAATATAAGCATGTGATATCTTGTTGTAAAGATTTAATTACAAGGAATATAATTGTGTAATCGGATTATAGATCGCATAAGTTGTTTAGGAGAAAAAATATTTGAAACATTGATACATGTATATATGGATGGATGGAGTGGAAAAAGTAGTGTTGTAGGTAGTTATTGGAGCGGCCGATAATTCTTCTTGCATCGGTCGACCGATCGGGAGTATTCTTACTCCGTAGTTTTTTCCCAGGTGATTGCCCGACAAACCCTATTTGTACGGTCTACATACTGAACTAACCGAATTTTGTTCAATCAAATCGGTCATGGGCTTTAGTTAACCAAATTGACTAAATTAACTGAAATACCCTCCAAGCCTAATAGACTCACCCATTAAGCTCAATAGAGAAACCCTAATTTCCTACCCCTACCAAGTCCAAAAAAACCCCATGTCGCCACCCCCCTGGCCTCCTGGTTGCTGCGATCCTGCCTCCTTCTGCACCACTTCTTCTTACCTCTGCCCGACAATCGAGCCGGCGCCACCGCCTCCTACTCCAACTCTGCCCGACAAGAATCGCCTCATCGCCGCCGCGTCGCGCTCCCGCCTTCTCCCCGCACCATGCCGCCACCGTATAGCCCGCATCTGTCTTTCCCTCTAGCCACGAGTTCTTTGATTTTCTTAGTTTCTCTCTTGATTATTTCAATCATGACCGAGACCGAATTTGCCGCTTGATAATTTTTCCATTGTTATTTGGTTTTACCTTTTAGTGACCGAACTGACTGAAAGACCAAAGACCGAGACCAAAATTTTTAGTCGAACCGAATGCCCACCCCTACGTTTTGATTTTTGTGGAAATTGAATTTTGTATGTGGGGCTCTTAAGGAGCCGTATGCAAAAATACAAGCCGATTTTTGCAAACTCGCCAATTACGGTCCGTCTGTAATCTGAAGAGGGTCTCGTCCAGAAAAATCATTTCTCTATTATTATTTTAATATCAATTGAATTAATTAGTTTTTGATAAATAAATTGTATCCAAACACATGTACAGTTAAATTTTAATTAAAATATTTGCATTACAATAACATGTGGAATGAACATGTCAAAAATTTGTATTAAATAAAACATGCCATTGGAAATAGTATGAACCCTTTTGTTTTTAGTTTAACTAGAACTCAATAATATTAAATTTAGAATTAACAAATATGAAGTTGTAACTATGTTGGACCCTCGATTAAGCATTTTATTAACTTATTTTTTAATTTAGAGTTAATTAATAATTAGCAAGTCGGTGGGCTCTTCTTTTGAATAATGCCTCCAAAATTTGGAAATTAACTACAAAAATGTAAAAGATTAGTATAATACAAGTAAATCGCCTGTGCAAACGCACGAGTTTAGTGGCTAGTATCATTAATTTCTGTTAGCACCTACCAAGACGAGTTTAGTGGCTAGTATCATTAATTTGTGTTAGAGTTATAGCACTAACAACTAGCCATAACCGTACTTTTACATAAGTGAGCTTCCCATACATCTTGTACTCTCTCCGTACTCGTAAAGGAAGTTATTTAGGACAATGTTTAAGTCAAACCTTAAGAATATAAATCATGAATAACTTTTAAGTTGTTGAGCTTGAAAATGTAAAAGTTATATTAATATGATTTTCTATAGAAATTTTTACAAAAAAATACAATTTGAAAAGCGTGCACAAACGAGCGAAAAGAGATGGGAACACAAACAAACTAACACAGCATAATATTACGATGAATAAGCATAAACTGTTGAATAGTCCCACATTGATTGTGGAAGGGCAAAGGACCTAAGATATAAGTGGGGGAGCCCCTCACCTCAATGGCTAGCTTTTGGGGTGGGAAAGACCCTTTACGATCCTACAATTGGTATCAGAGCCAGGCTAGGTTAACATCTCTGACCCGATGGACACGTGTGAAGGCCTGATGGACCGTGGGTGTCTGCGGGGCCCGTATACCTGATGGACCGTGGGCCGGTGGGGGCCCGGATACGGTGAAGGGATTGGGCCTGCTCTACCACAGGCCCAACCGGAGCCACAACTTTATGTCCTAGGCCTACACAACCCAAAAGAATAGTCTGATGGGTGAGAACCGCCCCCACCTTTTAAGTCGTGCTCCCCCATCATCAATTACCGATGTACGACTAAACCCAATAGTTGCTGGGTGCGACATTGGTAGCTACGGTAGGCTTGGAGCCCTTGATGAGTTGGTAACGCATGTTCCTCTGGCTCACATCCTCAACCTTGCCCCTCAGCTCCTTCATCTGCTTGGCGATGCGGCGCCGCTCCCAAAGCGTGTGAGGGCTGAGCCACCAGGATGAACTCTTCCCCCCCAAGCGGACGGCGAAGTCCTGGAGGCAGTCCTCGACGTCGTAGGCCACGTCGCGGACCTGCTTCACCCAGGTCCTTACCACCTTGTTGTCATCTTTCTCATCATTGGCGGCCATCAGGAAGGAGTTCATCATCTCCAGCTCGTCCCTGATGAACGCCTGGTCGCGCTGGACGCCGAGCTGCAGGGAAACCTCCTCCACCAAGGTGGAATTGGCGAAGCCAAGCGCTCCGTTCAGCACGGACCTGCCAATGCTCACCGCCGTGGCCTCCATGGCTTTTGCTCTCCTCTCCTCGGCGTTCTCTCGTGGATTGCTAGTAACTTGTGTGATGGATGGATGAGTAGACAAGTTGCTATTGCTGGGGAATGAGTTTTAATGGTATCCTAGATTGCATTTGTGCCGATACCAAGAGAAGAGAGAGCAATTTGGTAGCAATGCCACACCCAGCACCAAAGTTAGGTATAGCACCCAAGCTTGGCACTGCAAACAAGCAAGGGACTGATGCTAACGAGAAGAAAAGCACCTGGGTCCATTTGTTACCGGAAGAAAGGAATGGAGATTGGAGAGAAAACTTGGGGGATCATGGGCTTAAAGCTCCTAAGATCTGTTGTCAAACTGCTTTTTAGATGTGTGCTGAATACTGCAATTATTACTATGTATTTATGTTGTTTTAGTTGAGAGATTTTTTTATAGTCTTTTAGAGGCACCGAGAGGTATTATATTTTGTACTGAAACTGTTGATACCTTCGGTATTTCCTTTAGTGTTACGGTACCATAAATTAATTAACACTAAAAAATGTGGCCTTCTCCATGACCTTAAAACTACTCTTAAATTGAACCTTTGTTGGCATTTTGCAGTGTACATTATAAAGGGTGGAAGTTTCATTGCTCCATGCTTTTGTATAAATAGAATTTGTTTTTGCTTTTTAGTTTTGAGAAAGAAGGCCACCAGGTTCCTCCTTTTATAGAAAGCAAAAGCAAATATAGAAGGAGTTTGTTAGTTGCTACATAGCGGAGACAAAACTATTGTAGCCTACACACCAAAGAAAAGTATCCTGCAGCCAGTTGAAGGCTTGAAGCTAGGAACTCTCTTAAGTCCAGCATGGAATAAGGAATGTGCTGCCAGCCAATGTTCTCTTTAAGACGGCCCCATCCAAACCTAGCTAATTAATAAGAGAAATTGAAAAAAAAAATATGATCAGGGTCTTCGGAGTATGACCAGAGATATAGTTTATATTTCCTGGCCAATGCAATTTCTCTTGTTGAGACGATCTACAATGCAGTTGGGTGATTGGTGCAGAATTATTCATACTTTGTGAATGTATGTCTATTTGTCAAAATTAGAAAGATACAACCGTTGATTTAATAAATTGCATTATCTAAACCATAGATTATACTAAACTTTAATCAGCATTAACGTTATGGGCCTCCTTCAAAGCCCAACCAGCCATATGTTGAATTTATAAGCACATAATAATTTAATTTATTTCATAAATAAATCATAACTTGCAGATATAAACTAGTATAAACGCATCATTAGATCTGCACATGTAAACTAGACAGTAAAGCATGAACAGATCAAATATGCGCAATATGCTGAACACGTATCGAGGGTACTACTGGAAGACCGGTTGCTCAGCATGAATTACTCGTGGTTGCGGGCGTTGACGACAGCACGCAGCACGCGAGCGAAGAGGAAGACGAGCCGTTATGTCGAACAGGGAGCAGTCGCGCGAAGCGCTTCTCAAAAACAGTATTGCCGCCTTCTCCCGGTGCAGGACGTCGAAGGCGGAGGTTCCGGAGACCTGCTCTCCCGATTGTCGGTGCACGCCGACGAGCGGTATGGAGTAGACTACAAGCGACGATGCAGTACAGAGGAGGAGGCAAACCCTAGATTGATTTCGTGTGTGTTGCGTGGAGGCGGCGGCTCAGCTTATATAGAGATATCAGGACGCCTGCACAATCTCCACTCTGTGTAACCGAACCGGATAAGTCGTGCGAAACTTATCCGAACTCCACGCTGTTTCATGCACCGGATTTTTCGGAGTGCTTCCAAAACAAACAAATCCGAATTTCACGCCGCAAAACAAAACTGCAAAAGGAGGCTATATCTGTGCAAGGGTGAGGAGCCAATTTTGGCGGACCATTCGACACGTACATCATGCACGCGCGCCGCCAGGCCAGGCTAGGCCAGGCGAGCGTGCGTGTGTTCCCCCTCTTCTCTCCACCTCATATGCTTCAAGTGGCTAGAACAGCATCCTCTCTTATAAGGAGGTCTCCCTCTCCTAGAATAAGCAAGGTTGTTCTAAACTCCCTATACATGCCATCCTATGAGGTGGCTTTTATGATTTTCTAAAGAATTAATCTTCGAATGGGCTAAGACCCATCTATTAATTCCAACACCATATATGTTTGACAGTAAATTCGAAGAAAACTACTGATTGGCACCCGATTCCTAAAAAAAAAAGTCAAACAGTCAAATGTTTTAGTTGATCAATGAGTGCAACGTTAAGTTATATACGCTGAAAAAAAATAGCAGTTGAAAACTTTAAATATTTTGTGAAACAAACGAAAACATATGTTGAAACATGTCACTCTCACATATGAAACAACGAGTTTTAACGGTTTGAAACATATATTTTTCTTTCATCAAAATATAATCATATGACACCTTATTGTAAATATTTAATTACAACGAATATAATGATGTGGTCGAATTATAGATCAGATAATTAGTTTAGGAGAGATTATTTTGAAGATCAATATATTGTAAATATTTATGCATGCATGCATGCATAAATGGTGTGGAGAAAGAGAAAGTAGTATGGCATGAGAAAGAGTAAGAGTAGTTGCATAATTTTTGCAAAACACGGGGAAAACACATGCTGAAACACGTCGGTGTAGCCTATAAAACATGAAGTTTTTACAATTTGAAACATATATGTTTATCTTTAGTTAGAATATAAGCATGTGATATCTTGTTGTAAAGATTTAATTACAAGGAATATAATTGTGTAATCGGATTATAGATCGCATAAGTTGTTTAGGAGAAAAAATATTTGAAACATTGATACATGTATATATGGATGGATGGAGTGGAAAAAGTAGTGTTGTAGGTAGTTATTGGAGCGGCCGATAATTCTTCTTGCATCGGTCGACCGATCGGGAGTATTCTTACTCCGTAGTTTTTTCCCAGGTGATTGCCCGACAAACCCTATTTGTACGGTCTACATACTGAACTAACCGAATTTTGTTCAATCAAATCGGTCATGGGCTTTAGTTAACCAAATTGACTAAATTAACTGAAATACCCTCCAAGCCTAATAGACTCGCCCATTAAGCTCAATAGAGAAACCCTAATTTCCTACCCCTACCAAGTCCAAAAAAACCCCATGTCGCCACCCCCCTGGCCTCCTGGTTGCTGCGATCCTGCCTCCTTCTGCACCACTTCTTCTTACCTCTGCCCGACAATCGAGCCGGCGCCACCGCCTCCTACTCCAACTCTGCCCGACAAGAATCGCCTCATCGCCGCCGCGTCGCGCTCCCGCCTTCTCCCCGCACCATGCCGCCACCGTATAGCCCGCATCTGTCTTTCCCTCTAGCCACGAGTTCTTTGATTTTCTTAGTTTCTCTCTTGATTATTTCAATCATGACCGAGACCGAATTTGCCGCTTGATAATTTTTCCATTGTTATTTGGTTTTACCTTTTAGTGACCGAACTGACTGAAAGACCAAAGACCGAGACCAAAATTTTTAGTCGAACCGAATGCCCACCCCTACGTTTTGATTTTTGTGGAAATTGAATTTTGTATGTGGGGCTCTTAAGGAGCCGTATGCAAAAATACAAGCCGATTTTTGCAAACTCGCCAATTACGGTCCGTCTGTAATCTGAAGAGGGTCTCGTCCAGAAAAATCATTTCTCTATTATTATTTTAATATCAATTGAATTAATTAGTTTTTGATAAATAAATTGTATCCAAACACATGTACAGTTAAATTTTAATTAAAATATTTGCATTACAATAACATGTGGAATGAACATGTCAAAAATTTGTATTAAATAAAACATGCCATTGGAAATAGTATGAACCCTTTTGTTTTTAGTTTAACTAGAACTCAATAATATTAAATTTAGAATTAACAAATATGAAGTTGTAACTATGTTGGACCCTCGATTAAGCATTTTATTAACTTATTTTTTAATTTAGAGTTAATTAATAATTAGCAAGTCGGTGGGCTCTTCTTTTGAATAATGCCTCCAAAATTTGGAAATTAACTACAAAAATGTAAAAGATTAGTATAATACAAGTAAATCGCCTGTGCAAACGCACGAGTTTAGTGGCTAGTATCATTAATTTCTGTTAGCACCTACCAAGACGAGTTTAGTGGCTAGTATCATTAATTTGTGTTAGAGTTATAGCACTAACAACTAGCCATAACCGTACTTTTACATAAGTGAGCTTCCCATACATCTTGTACTCTCTCCGTACTCGTAAAGGAAGTTATTTAGGACAATGTTTAAGTCAAACCTTGAGAATATAAATCATGAATAACTTTTAAGTTGTTGAGCTTGAAAATGTAAAAGTTATATTAATATGATTTCCTATAGAAATTTTTACAAAAAAATACAATTTGAAAAGCGTGCACAAACGAGCGAAAAGAGATGGGAACACAAACAAACTAACACAGCATAATATTACGATGAATAAGCATAAACTGTTGAATAGTCCCACATTGATTGTGGAAGGGCAAATGACCTAAGATATAAGTGGGGGAGCCCCTCACCTCAATGGCTAGCTTTTGGGGTGGGAAAGACCCTTTACGATCCTACAATTGGTATCAGAGCCAGGCTAGGTTAACATCTCTGACCCGATGGACACGTGTGAAGGCCTGATGGACCGTGGGTGTCTGCGGGGCCCGTATACCTGATGGACCGTGGGCCGGTGGGGGCCCGGATACGGTGAAGGGCTGAGGGACACCAATGTGTGAAGGGAGAGATTGTTGAATAGTCCCACATTGGTTGTGGAAGGGCAAATGACCTAATATATAAGTGGGGAAGCTCCTCACCTCAATGGCTAGCTTTTGGGGTGGGAAAGTCAAATTTTCATACAATTGAATGTTATTCCCCCCAAAATTCAGTTTTTCTATTTAAAAATTTTATTTAAATTCAGTCAAAACCACATGCGTTGTTTTGCTGCCATGATTATTTGATGCAACCAGCGTGCTGTGCAAGGCTAGGCATGCTTGCTGATGTCAGCCATGATTAATTTAAATTTTAAAACTTAATTGTTGAATTTATTTTGAGTGTCTTTATTATAGTTTATTTTTAGTATTTTCTTTTTAGATCATAAATAACATAT
Source organism: Oryza longistaminata (assembly GCA_009805545.1). NCBI lineage: Eukaryota > Viridiplantae > Streptophyta > Magnoliopsida > Poales > Poaceae > Oryza > Oryza longistaminata. The sequence continues at coordinate 16,522,084 of CM020189.1, forward strand.
TTACAGAAGTTTTACCAGAAAATTTTACAAAACTATGGATACTCAAAATTATTATAAAACTATAAATTTAAAGCGTTGTATCACAAATGTACATATTTAACATAAAATTTATCATAAAGACCAAGTATCACAAAGCTGTCATTGTATTATTGGATCAGTTTTTACAAAACTACAAATTTTATATTTAAATCCCTGGCACTATTTTTTAGTTAGAGTTATCCTATCTTACTATAAGTTATAACCCGCTAATTCTAAAGCTCAACATACAAACATGCTACCTCATCATCCACTAGCAATAATTACATGCAAAACTTATGCAAGCATGCAACATCATCTATAATTCATTGAATTCTACAAATCAACATCCAATCATCTTCCTTCACATTATTTTTCACAATATTTTTAACATTTATATATCCATCATTTTTATAATAACATATATTCATCCATATAATTAAAGTGCGGGATATCATATTTCATTCATCTACAATCTCATACATAGTTTGATAAATCAGTTTTACTTGTTGTTAATAACTAATATAATTTTTACTTTTAGCTTGATTATTAAAAATATTAAAAGTTACTTAGGAATTTCCGCAGCAAAACGCGGAGAATCACCTAGTAAATGTTATAGTCTCGTACTTGGTGAAAAACCTATAGTTTTGCAACACTTTAATTTATTACTAAATCTGTTTTATGATATATATGTATAGTTCTATGATAAATTTGGTTCTAAATCTATGGTTTTATGATAAAAACATCTTTAGTTTTGTAAAATTTACTCGTTATTTTTGTTTGCTATGTCTTTTTTTTTTCTCTTCGGCGTGAATGACCTTATTGTACTCTCATTTATCTATATAACACGTGTCCACAATCCAGCCACAATTTTTTATTAAAAAAAAGTAGAAACATTTTGTGTAACATAGACCAAGCATCGCAGGTGTTCCCACATGTAGCATGTGTAGAGTTCCATGCATGTACTGTGGTACGTTCCCTAGTCCGTCGTCCCTATAAATTGACATCCTGAGCATATGATCTTTCAAACATCTCCACCCTTCTTTACCTACTTTCATACGTTTGAAAGTGGAAGTAACACACACTAGCTACTTAGCCATAATGCTTATGGCCACACAGCTAGCCTCCAGGGCCAGTGCTATCCCCTAGCCATGGCGGCCCTTCTTCCTTCTCCAGCTCAGTCTCGCTAGGGGGGCAGTGGGCGCCTCGCCGCCCCGTCGTCTCCTCCAAAGTAAGCTGCACCCGCATCGGCTTGTCCGAGGTCGATAATGGAAAAGTGGTAGGCAATATAGACGTAGATGAAGAAGAACAGACCATGGTGCAGGGCATCACCACAGTGACGGCCACTGTGGTGGTGCGCTTGAAAGAGGGAATATCCACTCCCGAGAAGGTGGCCGACATGGTTAACCGAAACTGGCTTTTCCTTGATTTCTTTAGCTCGAGTACCGGTAAGAAGCTCCCTATAGAGTATTCCGTTTAGGAAAAGTCCAAATTACTATCACGGTTGTTCGAAAATTACCCTCCTAAATTTAAATACCAGATATTTTATTCCCTCAACTATTCAAATCGAACAAATTATTATTCACTTTGATCTGCTGCACTTTTTAGTTTTACAAAAGTTTTACCTTGGGTATTATGGTCATGAAGTTTTACAAAACCACACTTTGATCATTTTGATTTTGATCTACCATGCTTTTAGTTATACAATCACATCTCAAATTTATAAGTTCATCATATAAATGTTACATCTATGTAAGTATAGCTTTTAAAAATTTTGATATAGCTAGGAGTGTATTAAATTGGTTAACGACATAGTTTTGTGAAACTCTAGGACCATAATACCTAGGGTTATATCTCACGTGTCAAAATTCCTATGATTTTCAGTAACTTGAGCAATAATATATACTACCTCCATCCCAAAATATAAGCTTTTTTGAACTTTGACACAGTCTTCAATATACTACTTTGACCAATAATATATTTAAAAATAAGTTAATTTAAATAAATGGCGTAGCATATTATGATAGTTTGTTTAGGGATAAATATAGTAACATCATTCTATCGATCTTTTTTTACTATTAATAGTTAAAGTTAAAAATGTTTGGTTTGTCACTATTTAAAAATATGGAGTACGGTTTTATAAAATTTACTCATATTTTTATCGATCTGCATGTAGAGAGGCACACGGAGCCCCAACCAGCAAAATACCTACGCATGGACGACGTCATCGGCTCCTTCATATATGAGTCTAGCTTCGGCGTCCAATCATCATTCGGCGCCATCGGTGCCGTCGATGTCATCAACCGCTTCAACACCGAGGTGTATATCTCAGACATCGAGGTCCACCTCCATGGCGGCCATCATCAGTCGAGCGTCGTCACCTTCCACTGCAACTCATGGATCGCCTACAACAACCCCGACGACCACCGCTTCTTCTTCCCTCTCAAGGCAACTAATTCCCTTCCCTATCACCATCTCGATCAATCGGCTGCAAATTAGTCACACTGATTGTGATTGAGATTCTAATCGTCCGAGTGGAAACCCAGGGGCGACGCCATAGCAAAGCATCGGGGTCTACTGACCCCGACGATTTTTAACAAGCATGTTATACCCCCTCTATTTTACCGGCACTGACCCCGGTCAAAAAAAGTATTAGACCCCAGTAGAATTAATTAGTTGAAGCCCACTTGTGATTAGCAGTAATGACACAACAAACAAATTAATATCTAAGCTAGGTCAGCCCAGCCCACATAATGAGAAAACGCTTGGATTTGAGCCCACAAGGCTGGCAGCCCACTACTCCACTAGTCTCCACAAATTCCCTATTTTGATAACGTATTCTAGTATTCCTCCCTGGTAATTACGGAGTCTCGACTTCTCGTCTTCATGTCTTCTCGAGTCGAGCCGGAAATGCTAGCTTCAATTCCAAATAATGATGTGGTTGTTGGCTTTCACAAGATGGAGAATAGGAGCCGTAGACAAAATTTGTAACATGTAAGAGGTAACCACTACAGCAACAGACTTTATTTTATCATAATATGTCACTGTTAATTTAGTTGTATCTTATGCATAGTCTTAGGTCATTGCAAGCTATAGATCTACTGTTAGTATCGTTAGTTAGTAGACCCCGGTGACCATTTTTCCTGGCTTCGCCCCTGGAACAAATAGTTAGAATTCTTCTTAAACAACTATATAGCGGAAGATAGGGCAGCTATAGTGAGAGATTTGAAACCCTGCAGTTGCAGGGACCCCTCGACCGGCAAGTAAGAGTCATATCTGCACCCATCTCCGTCTCATGATTGGGTGTTTAATTACCACAGTAGCTCCTCAAGGAGCCCAGGTTCTACGTATACTGCATGCATGTGAATTGCATCGGTCGATGCATGCTGCCAAGAGTGTTTTTTCGCTCATGATCAAGACGAAGAGTAGTTCACCTATGGCCGGCCATGGGACCCAAGAGATCGAGTGTTGCTTGATAGTTACGAAGATAAGCGCAAGACCAAATGCCAAGTACGAAGAAAATTAAGGGAAAGTAAAGTACGAAAGAATAGACTGGACATGAAAAATCGGAATAATTAACTATTTACCACTTTTTTTTTGGCAGCAACTGAAAAATTACTCCTCGCAATATGTATGTATGCATGTATATGTGTTGACACCAAGACTAACTCGGTTTTCGTCAAAGTGTTCTGTAATTACAATCTAGAGTGAATTATGCATGTATATGTGTTACACTGAGACTGACTCGGTTTCCATCAGCAGTACATCTTTCTTTTTCTCTCACAGACAGGAACACAATCGGACTTTGTATGCATGCACGTTCTCGTGACAAACGTGAAGAAACCTTGCAGCTAGCTTCATCTGCTAGAGTTGAATACAAATAGAGTGTTTCGTAATACCATAACTTATTCAATAAATCTATATCTTTATAAAACCAACTCAAACACGGATGACGTACCAAAATCTCGGCAAAAACACTTTTAATTTTTATAATAGTAGAGAGATATATATTGCTCTTAAAAATATTTATCGTTTTATATACCATACTTATGTTGAAGTATGGTAAAAACTTTGACTATATATAACTCATAAATATAGTATAGATTAATCTTAAAAGTAACAATGAAAGAAACCCGCGCACCTGCGTAGACATCTTATTTAGTATCATTGACATATTATTTTTAATGCATGTGGGACTATTAAAAATATATTATAAACATGTTATCTTTTCTCAGTAATTTCTTTCATGCTTCTTTGGATTTGGATAAGATTTTATTTTAGTTACCCAGTAGCATATAAGTTGTAAATTATAATTACTCGAATCCGTGGAATCTTAAACATATTATAGTATTTGTCACAAGAATGGAGTTGGTTCCATTACAGTTCGTGCTATATGTGTTTTTATTTTTGGACTGTTCAATATATCTGGTTTTGAGTTTCCAAATTTTAGTAAGTACTGTAACATTTTTATGGATTTTACGATATATTAATTGAACATATTTTTGTTCAAAATCATGGGTAGTACGGCAAAATTTGCTAGACATCGTACTCCCTCCGTCCTAAAATATAAGCATTTTTAGCATAGTTTAATATGGATGTTACTAGATTTATCATTAAACAAACTATCATAATTTGTAACACTTTTTATTTAAAACATCTTACTTTTATAGATATTGTTGGTCAAAATAGCATCTTGGAGACCGTGTCTGGGTCTAAAAATACTTATATTTTAGAACGAAGGGAGTAGATCTTTGGCATTTGTCATAGGACATCGTGGCAAATATAATACACTCTGGCTTAGTGCCAATATATTAAAATACACTATCACGATTATTTTAATTTTTTTGGTTTACTTGGAGAATGGATTTTTTATGACCCTTTTACCCATGCCAAGTTAAAGTCAAATTTTCATACAATTGAATGTTATTCCCCCCAAAATTCAGTTTTTCTATTTAAAAATTTTATTTAAATTCAGTCAAAACCACATGCGTTGTTTTGCTGCCATGATTATTTGATGCAACCAGCGTGCTGTGCAAGGCTAGGCATGCTTGCTGATGTCAGCCATGATTAATTTAAATTTTAAAACTTAATTGTTGAATTTATTTTGAGTGTCTTTATTATAGTTTATTTTTAGTATTTTCTTTTTAGATCATAAATAACATATTTACAGAAGTTTTACCAGAAAATTTTACAAAACTATGGATACTCAAAATTATTATAAAACTATAAATTTAAAGCGTTGTATCACAAATGTACATATTTAACATAAAATTTATCATAAAGACCAAGTATCACAAAGCTGTCATTGTATTATTGGATCAGTTTTTACAAAACTACAAAATTTATATTTAAATCCCTGGCACTATTTTTTAGTTAGAGTTATCCTATCTTACTATAAGTTATAACCCGCTAATTCTAAAGCTCAACATACAAACATGCTACCTCATCATCCACTAGCAATAATTACATGCAAAACTTATGCAAGCATGCAACATCATCTATAATTCATTGAATTCTACAAATCAACATCCAATCATCTTCCTTCACATTATTTTTCACAATATTTTTAACATTTATATATCCATTATTTTTATAATAACATATATTCATCCATATAATTAAAGTGCGGGATATCATATTTCATTCATCTACAATCTCATACATAGTTTGATAAATCAGTTTTACTTGTTGTTAATAACTAATATAATTTTTACTTTTAGCTTGATTATTAAAAATATTAAAAGTTACTTAGGAATTTCCGCAGCAAAACGCGGAGAATCACCTAGTAAATGTTATAGTCTCGTACTTGGTGAAAAACCTATAGTTTTGCAACACTTTAATTTATTACTAAATCTGTTTTATGATATATATGTATAGTTCTATGATAAATTTGGTTCTAAATCTATGGTTTTATGATAAAAACATCTTTAGTTTTGTAAAATTTACTCGTTATTTTTGTTTGCTATGTCTTTTTTTTTTCTCTTCGGCGTGAATGACCTTATTGTACTCTCATTTATCTATATAACACGTGTCCACAATCCAGCCACAATTTTTTATTAAAAAAAAGTAGAAACATTTTGTGTAACATAGACCAAGCATCGCAGGTGTTCCCACATGTAGCATGTGTAGAGTTCCATGCATGTACTGTGGTACGTTCCCTAGTCCGTCGTCCCTATAAATTGACATCCTGAGCATATGATCTTTCAAACATCTCCACCCTTCTTTACCTACTTTCATACGTTTGAAAGTGGAAGTAACACACACTAGCTACTTAGCCATAATGCTTATGGCCACACAGCTAGCCTCCAGGGCCAGTGCTATCCCCTAGCCATGGCGGCCCTTCTTCCTTCTCCAGCTCAGTCTCGCTAGGGGGGCAGTGGGCGCCTCGCCGCCCCGTCGTCTCCTCCAAAGTAAGCTGCACCCGCATCGGCTTGTCCGAGGTCGATAATGGAAAAGTGGTAGGCAATATAGACGTAGATGAAGAAGAACAGACCATGGTGCAGGGCATCACCACAGTGACGGCCACTGTGGTGGTGCGCTTGAAAGAGGGAATATCCACTCCCGAAAAGGTGGCCGACATGGTTAACCGAAACTGGCTTTTCCTTGATTTCTTTAGCTCGAGTACCGGTAAGAAGCTCCCTATAGAGTATTCCGTTTAGGAAAAGTCCAAATTACTATCACGGTTGTTCGAAAATTACCCTCCTAAATTTAAATACCAGATATTTTAAATTAATTGCAGAGGACAAGCTTGCATGGTTGAGAGACGAGGAGTTTGCGCGGCAAACGCTGGCAGGAATGAACCCCCTCAGCATCCAACTTGTCAGGGACACGGCAAGTTCTTCATCTTATTATCTTCATCATTAATTTCCTCATTAAATAATTATTCATCAACAACATGAGACGAACGTACGTGCAGGAGTTCCCTATTGTCAGCAAGCTCGACGAGGAAATTAACCTACGGCCCCGGAGACTCCCTCATCACCAGAGAGCTGATTGAAGGGCAGATTAATGGGGTCATGACAGCAGAAGAGGTGAATTAACAAGCATATATATATTCTCAGAAATTAAATAAATCAAAAAATATAATGTATAAATATACATATATATTTACTGTATATACACATGTATATTTGCTTAAAAATATAAATACATTGAAAAATATAATACATATATACTACTCTTTGCTTAAAAAAGAGCATAGGTATGCCAGAAATAAAATTTACCGGGAGTACTCGACATAATTATAGTCTACTTTTTTAGTAATACAATGATGAAAAAGTTCCAATTTACCGTCTCCTGAACTATTTTATTGGTTATAGACGAGCTAGCTACCTGCTGTTCAACAACATAGGGTAGTTACACGTAGGAACATCACTGGTACGTACATACATACGAGTCCTTATATGTGACGTATCGCATCTCTAAGCCTCATCTGGAACAAGATCTAATTTGATCCATCAGAGATGAGATCATCTGTGACGAGACACTTTAATTTGACCCGTCACATGCATGGGATAGACCATCACAGATAGAACGATGTGGCGTAGTGAAATTAAATACATCTAAAACGAGAAATTTACATATATTTGCGATTTTTTCAAAAAAGAGATAATACTGTACAGGCCGTTCTGAACAAGAGGCTGTTCATGCTGGACTACCACGACGTGCTCCTGCCGTTCGTGCACGCGGTGCGCGAGCTGGACGACACCACGCTGTACGCCTCGCGGACGCTCTTCTTCCTGACGGAGGACGGCACGCTGAGGCCGATCGCCATCGAGCTAACGAGGCCCAAATCCCCCAACACGCCGCAGTGGCGGCAGGTCTTCACGCCGGCGGGCACCAGCGTCACGTCGTCCTGGCTGTGGCAGCTCGCTAAAACGCACGTCCTCGCCCACGACGCCGCCTACCATCAGCTCGTCAACCACTGGTAACTACTTCCTTCCTACCAAAATAACTCAATCTAGGATGACCTATTAAGAACAACGAATCTGGATAGCCTTTGTCCAGATTCGTTGTCCTATGATGGGTCACATCACATTCTAGGTTGAGTTATTTTGCAACGGATGGAGTAATTAACATTGCTTGCACTTCGCATTAATTGCATCATCTTATATCAGATGTTACCATTTTAATTTAGGTATTGTTCATCAGATTGGATTTTAGCATCTCCATTTGAGCTACATGTATGCGCCTATGAGCCATGCACCCAGCTCTTAAATTTTATATTCTAAACAGTTGAGTCATTTACCATCCCTACATATGTATCTGGAGTGGTGTGTGGTCTCATACTACAATCATGAAATGAAATAACCCGGCATCAACCTCTTGCTAGCTCTTTCCTGTAAATACATCAATTCCGGCTTTTATGTTGTGTGCAATCACAAAATTATACGTTGATCCCTTCATCCTAAAATATAACAACGCCGCGATTAAAATTTGTCCAAGAATATAACTTCTCTAGTACCTACTCCCTCATCTCATCAATCAAAACAATCTCTCATTTAATTTCTTTCACATACTTTCTCATCTCAAGCTATCACAATCATTCCTCATTCAATTCCATCTGATTTCCTAATTAATCCCTATGAAAAACTTGAAAAAAATCATTATATTTTGGAATGGAACGGAAGGATCGGTAGATAATTATAGGGTAATGCTACAGGACAGTATCCTTTCGGACAGGGTGATACCTTATATGTATCGTCTAATACCTAGTAGGTATACCTCGAAGGTATCATCTCATCTGAATGGGGTATCAGCCGATACTTAATAAATATTAGACGATACCTCTAAGGTATCATCCCGTCCAAACGGCATAGCATTTCCCTAATTACATACGTCAAAGAAAAGAGTAAAATACATTTTTTTCCTTTTATGTCTTTTTTTATCATGGTGCATTTTTTATTATTCGACTATGAATGCAGTTAGTCCTGTTAAAACCAAGTTCAGTCCCAAAAAGGCCGACCAGGGCCTGGCATGACATGTACACCAGGATCGGGCCTCTATTTCATGACCTGAAAATGGCCGAGGAAAACGACCGACCTAGGCCCGGCCCAAAAAGTTCCAGGTTCAAAACAAGGCTTGGGCCCTTTTTTGGCAAAATCACACAAATTTTTGTAACCATGCAATTTGCTATGTAATTCATTCTCGTCTTTATCTCTGGCAAACTCCATGGGCCTCCGAGTGGTTAGGTTTCAAGGTTAGACAAGGAGGCATCGGTGTGGGGAAGGTAGAAAGTGTTCCCTAGCTTAAAAGGGATGGCTATGGCAGCGGTGGGATCCGAATCAGATGCAGTAGTAGTATGGACTGCAACTTAAGCAGTTGTAACAGCTACATTGGATCTAAATCTAACGGTAAGGATTAGATTGGTTACTGTAGCAAAGTACTATGCCATAAAGTACTATTCATGGGTATTGTAGGACGAACACTGTAGTAACCATTGATCACAAAAAATGAATGGCTGAAAATGCATACGGTCGTAAGGTGCAGCCGCAGTTATGACTGCACCTAATCTTAATCCGTTGCCACGACCACTAGCCCACCTCCGCGGATTGAGATCAGGTGCAGTCGTAACTGCAACTGCACCTTACGACCGTGGCAACAAGCTGTGATGGCACCACCATGGCCATGAGAGAGGAGAGCGGTAGGTCAGTGTTGACGGTGGAAAGGCTCCTTATTGAAATGGTTAGAGGCCGTGGATCCTAGAGGTGGGAGTTACCGAAAACTGAGCAATATGAGTAATCGAAGCAATATAGTGGAAGAAAGTTTTTTTTAGAAAATATATACTTGGAGAAGTATTTTAAAAATATGAGCATGAGCTTTCATCCTGTGTTTCAAGGGGACAAGAATGGGTTAATTCGATCCGCGCCACTGCAACTTTACAGATTTAAAAAAATATCATTACTATTCACAGTATTAGCTGGGTGCCATTGAAATTTTGCCAAATTATAACCGCGCCATCGCCGTCACGTTTTCCATCACTTCCATCTTCTTTCTTCTTCTACCCGTCAAGGGGTCGGCTACAAGGAGGCCGGCCGGTGACCTCCGGCAAAGCAAACAAGGCTAGCGACATCAAAGCCCAGGAAATGGGAGAGGTCGACGACAGAGAGGGACGACGTGATGAGGGCAGCATCGGGATGGCGGAGCAGCAAGCCATGAGGGCAGCAGCCAGCGCCTGGTAAGGACATGGAGGCGGAGCAGCAAGCGACGCCGGCGGCGGCCACCATCACCTCCCCGTCCGCTTCTCCCTCCACAGATGAGGAGGTGGAGATGGTGGCAACACCTGGATTTGGCCTTCCCAGAGCTCGCACGAGGAGGAGGTCAAGATGGTGGCAGCGCCTTGATCTGGCCTCCCCGGAACTCGCACGAGGAGGTGATTAGGTGAAGTGGCGGCAGCACCAGGCAGGAGCATGCTGGGGTGGTAGGGGAAGCAGCAAGCGTGGTGGCGTTTCATCGAGGAGCAGTAAGCACAGCCGGCCAACGGGGAGGAGAATAAGACAAGAAGGAAGGAGGAGAGGAGAAGAAAAGAAGAAGATGAAAAACGTGGTAGCGATGGTACAGTTTTAATTTTGTAAAATCGCAATGGCACCCAGCTAATATCGTGAATAGTACTGATATTTTTCTAAATCGGCATATTTGCAACTGGCAATGGCATGGATCTAATTAACCTAAAAAGAAAAGGTATACTTGGAAAAAGAACCAATATCCATGTCTCGGAGCTCCCCACCACCGCCAATTTTGCTCCAATTTCAGGATGATTCCTCTGACGAGGATATATCAAATCAATGCTTTTAAAAAGATGTTTCTATATCTTTAAAAGTCACACTTTTTAATTAACTCAACAAAAATCTAGCACAAATCCCAGTCTTTCGCTGCTTCCACCACAAATGTACTGGAAGAACCATGAACCACCATGACCAGATTGCTCTCTCTCTAGCTCCCTCCTAAAATCATCTGTGGTAAGGTGAAACAGGAGTATGAACTATGAAGACTACCTCAACATTTTTCCAGCAAAAACCAACAGCACCCTACTTGATGTACTGTGACACCCACTTGAACCCATCCCCATAGCCCATCTTGCGGACGATGCTGCACATGAACACCTCCAGGGGGCGAACGTTGGACTCGCCGAGGCTCACCTTGCCCTTGCCGGTGGTGAAGTTGCTCAGCCCCATGTGGTAGCGGAGCTCCTCCTCGGACGCGGCGTAGGGGATGTCGATCTTGTTGCCCAGGATCAGGAAGGGGACGGTGGCCAGGGAGTCGTCGGAGAGGAGGGCGTCGAGCTCCTTCTTCGACTCGGAGAACCTCTCCTTGTCGTAGGCGTCCACGAGGTAGACCACCGCGTCGACCTGATCATAGGAAGGTTGGAAGATGAATTAGAAGGATGTAGAAGGCAGGATAGTTACTGGTGCACCAGCATACATGATCGCGATACATCAAGTAGTAATAACAAAGGCATAAGCAAAGAAATAGATCAACTAGAAAACATTTGAAGATCCCCGCAGGAAAAAAAAAACTAGAAAACATTTGAAGATATCTCCAAGTCTCCAACCAATTTCATTTTCTATGAGACTTATAGAACTGAATTGAAGTCTATATGAACCAAGCGAAGTACCAAGCCTACCAATTCTTGTTACTATAGCAGAACTATTATACTCCATGTATGACAACAAAGGTAATACTACTTACTATATCTGAAATTCACGAATCTGGATAGGGACATAATTGGTACTCCCTCCGTCCCATAAAAAACCAATTTTTGGCTACGAATCTGGACGTAGCCAGAAGTTGATCTTTTATGGGATGGAGGGAGTAAGTAGTAAGTACTTTCACTTAATAGCTGTTTCAAACCAACAGTAACATCTTATGCCCTGTTCAGATAAAAAACATACGTAGTATTTCTTACTCAATGTATTCCTAACTGTGACCTTCATAACAAAGTTTTCTACCATGAGTTTGACCGTTGAGCTGATATGATGTGTATGAAATTATTTGAAGTTTTTAATATGAACACTCTGTAACTCTCCATCTTGGAACCTAATTATTCCTTCAGAGTTCAGCCCCTTTGCTAGCACAAGTGAAAAAAAAAAAAAGAAAAAAAAAACTAAACTTTACCCTCTTACACCAAACTCGTAAGTCCTAACACTTCCTGGCCTAGGAACATTAATCCCTGAGACTAAATATTTTCACCAAAATGATCCTACTGCAACATTCTAGTACAAATGCCTTCTACATCATAGTCTCTTGATACAGCATATTATTCTAACCTTCTATCATATATGAATGAGGAATATCGACCACTTGACCCCCTAAGCCAAAGCCACTATCTCATAGAACAGTAGTACAGCATCATGCTGTTTGGGGATAAAAAGAATATCTGATGGATGGAGTAAAATGCTAGCCACAAGCCGATGTACCAGAAAACAGAAGAACGCTAGCATGCAAAACATGATGGTGGACAGACAACTACCAAAGCATATGTTTGCCATTCTACATCAGTCGCTAAATTACCAAATTACACATACATCACTTGTGTTATATTATGAATCTTCATAGCTACAATTACCAAATTGCACATACATCACTTGTGTTATATTATGAATCTTCATAGCTACACCGAGGTGGACAGCATATGGGAGTAGGCTACTTGCATTTTTATGCGCTATAACCCCACTAACTCAGTTGATGAAAATTCAGCAATAAGCATCAGGTGTGACATGTCAAAGGAAAAGCTAGACGCACATACTCTAGTGTTTCACTGCCAAATACTATCCACTGATAATGACATCTACTACACCTTTTCGTCCTAGCAAAAGCACACACTAATTTCCATATTTCATAAATTGCTATACGAGTACTAGATAATGACATATCTCTCCAGAAATCAAACCCACATGAGATGAAACATTAAGCAAGTAGATCATAAGTTGACTTACACATTTGCAGAAATAAAAATATAAAATTAAAAAAGAAGCTGAGACCTTAGCATAGTAATCTTTCCACACACGGCGAGCAATTTGATGGCCTCCTAAATCAAATGCCTTGAACTTGATCTTCCCAATGCTCAGCTCTTCAGAAGTCGGATACTGCGTAGGTTGATGCTGCACCAATCTCTGCCAGAAGGAACACAAATCCCAATTACCAACTTATTCAGTAAACATTAGCAAATAATCATAATAATTTTCATATGATTTCCTTGCATCGCTTCAATATATTCAGTTTCCCGATAGGATCACTTGGTTATAAAAAAAAAGTTTCAAATTTTGATATGGATATCTGTTCAAAATTACTAAGGTTACAATCAATTTAAAATTCTCCAGACTGGCATCTACACCAGATTCTAAACTGCAAGCCTCAGGCTTAGCAGCATGGAATCTTGTTGTGCACACATAACTGAAAGAGGCAAAGTTTATGCGGTAACTATATGGAACTTGACCAGATCTTGCAAGCAATCTAGTGCGGCTCAGCTACCAAAATAAAGCCTGGAAGGTTTCTATATCCGCACCAATGGAAACCAAACTATCTGGAAAGTTAGATCACTAACTCCAAAATATAGGTTAAATGGAGGTACAAACTAAGCCTCCATCTAATAATCTCTCTTTTTTTCATAGCATAGTATAGAATCCCAAGAGGGGATTATTATTATTATTATTATTATTTAGATGATACATGGAAAATTCACAATTCTTGAACCTCGAAATGAAGAATTGCCAGCATAAAGACTTCCAATTATGATGGCAATCCAAAAACGCACTGCAATTGGAATTGTTCGATTTCCTAAAAATTACATGGATGTATCCCCCATCCCGATCCACAAACTCGTCGCAATTCCTATCCACCAAAATCCATTTCGAATCAGAAACATCCATCAAAATTCTCATACATCAGCAAACCTATCGATCCCAAAAAAACCCAACTTATTTTTTTTCCGCATAAAAGAGTGAAACCCAAAAAAAAAAAAAATATCCCGACCCAACTCAGTATAATCAATCCTTCTCTCAAACCAAAAAAAAAACATCAGCATAATCCAACCCAATCGAAACCGCATCAGATCACCTAACAACCAGCAGATGAATCGACTGCTAAATTAAAACAAAAGGAGAGAAACTTCGTGGCGAACCTCGTCCTTGAGCATGTGGAGGAGCGTGGTCTTGCCGGCGTTGTCGAGGCCGAGGAAGAGGATCTTGGCCTCCTTCTGCCACAGCCCCAGCGACGCCAGCACGTCGTAGAACCAATCCAGCAGAAACGACATCTCCAGGTATGTTATGTTCTTCTTCTCTTCTTCCTGTTGTTGATTTGATTTCACCAGCTTTTTAGCTAGCTAAACCTATCTTTCGATCTTTCCTTGAGCGTGTTCTCGGGTTGAAATACGGTGGATGCCAGAGGATGACACGTGGGCCCGGGTTTGGGTGTGGGGCCAGGTTGTCAGACGTGGGTAGGTGGGAGTCTGGGAGTTGGGTTGTTTTGGAGGAATACCGCGGGTTGAAACGTTCACATTAGAAGCATGATGATGATTCAGGTTTGTGTAAATGTTTTACTACTATGATGTATAAAATGGTGTGAATTGCTAAAATTTTGTTCCATTTTGGACGACTTTTGTACGGTTCGTTTTGTTTTGAGAATTTTTTTCACGGTTCGTTTACGGGTTTAAAGTGCGTGTGTTTAGTATTTAACTTCGTTAACTCTAGATATATCTGGATAAGTACGAAATAGATGTTGTTTTCTGCCTGTTCAGCTACATTAGCGAGTTACTCCCTCCGTCCTATAAAAAACAATCTAGCATGGGATGTGACATATTTTAGTACTGTAAATCTGGACATATGTATGTCCAGATTAGTATATTAGGATGTATTATATTCGGTATTAGATTGGTTTTTTATAGGACGGATGGAGTATATTTTAATAACTTAATGTAATGAAAATGCATATCACCCCGATACAATTAAACATAAATTTGTCAAAAAATATTAAACATAAATACTTCGGTAACCAAAATTCGATATTAATTTTAACACTTGTTGGGTGAATTCGTCACTATTGTATTCTTCCCCGCTTCTACGAAGAAGCATTCGATTTTCCTAGCCACGCAGGACCGTCGTCAAAAAGCATGCTCTGAATAATTTTCGCTACGCTGACTAAACAGAATCAGCTACAGTGTCTGGATGTAGACCAACAACCCCATCGTTTGACTGACGGGAGGAAAACGGAACTTAAATGAAAAATAATTTATAAATAAAACTTTTATATACGTGTTCTTAATGATTTAAAAGTAAATGCTGAAAATAAACTACAATGAAAAAATTCTCAAAATCAACTCTAAATTTAAGGCTAAAAATTTAAATTGTGACTTATAAGCATGAGCATAAACATAGTAAGCGAAGATGAGGCCGCAATTTGATCAGTGTTGGGATCAAATGTAAACCACGAGGAAACTGACACGTGATACGCTGTCAACTGTCATTAGCAACTCTGAAAGTTTGCAAATCAAAGCTCTCTCAAGTACAGTATGAAAACAGCCGTAGCTTGCCTTCGTACGGAGGATTAGAAGAGAGTACTCTCTCTGTTTTTCTTTAATATATGATTTCATTTTTTTAAGATAGTTTGACTATTTATTTTATTCAAAATTTGTGTAATTATTATTTATTTTATTGTGATTTTGATTTGTTGTTATAGATGTTTTAAACATGACTTAGGCTGTGTTCGGATTCCAGTGATGGGAACTGATCCCTCCCGCACGGAAAACGGAGCGGTCTATTAGCGCGTGATTAATTAAGTATTAGCTAAATTTTTTTTCAAAAATGGATTAATTTGATTTTTTAAAGCAACTTTCGTATAGAAACTTTTTGCAAAAAACGCATCATTTAGTAGATTGAAAAGCGTGCACGTGAAAAACGAGGGAGAAGTGTTGGTAACATTGGGATGCAAACACAGCCTTATATGATTTATATTTTATATATTTAAAAAATTTTAAATAAAATAAGGGCATGTTTACTTTGATGCAAAAAAAACCTTACCATTTGGCATTACCAAAATTATGGTATAGTAGCTAAAATTTTGGTAGGATTTCTTATATAGTTACCAAAATTTGATAGCAAACTAAATTTTTAGTAAGGATGAAAATGACATTAAAGTTCATTATTTTAAAAAGTTAACAACGTCGTCTTTTAAAAACACGGACGCAGTGCTCGTACTTGGCTACTACCTGCACGGCATAGCATACTTTTCTTCCAAGCCTTCTCCTAGGACTGTGTCTAGTTCAGCGCAAAGTTTGGATTTTGGTTAAAATTGAAGATGATGTGACTGAAAAGTTGTGTGTGTATGACATGTTGATGTGATGAAAAAGGACTGAAGTTTGGATCCAAACTTTAGATCTAAACACAGCCTAGGCTCTTCCATTTCGTCAGCCTGCCTGTCTCTCTTGGACAGCCTGGAAATCGCAGAAGCTTCTCTTTTCACTTGCTGGAGATTGCTTGCAAAGTTGCAATCAAAATGTTTATTATTTGGATTTTGACAAGGGAAATGTTACGCATTCCTTTGGAACGCAGAAACCTTACTGAACTTGATTTCCTTTCAAAATGTCTACGACCAAAACGAGGCCTAATCAAGTGGAATTCATTCCTCATCTCAGTTCTCGGTATAACTTCATAGTTACAAGATGTTTGTGTATGTGATTGTGGGGTTCAATGCAGAAGTTTACGTGGTTATGCAGTTATTCAGGCTCGTAAAAAATATAAGAATTTTTTTTCTAAAAAGGAAACAAATCATCTGTGGTTCAAGACTAGTACAAACAAGTAACAGTAACCTGACCATTTGACAAAGTCACCAAACAGCGATCTATGTAAGACCAATCTGACAAGATACCTGAAAATGTGACGGAGGATCAATGCAACGCGTTGAAAGATCTTTGTTTTGTTCAGGGATCTTCTATTTGTTGAAAGATCAACACGTTGGATTGTTGGAATGTCTTGCACCAAAGATTGTACAGGGGTAAAATACATCAGCAAAAGCTATTGGCATTTAGTACTGTAGCAGGTAATGAAACTGGCTGAATATAGTGGGGATTGTGTGCAGTACTGCAGCTGCAGCAGCAGACGCTGACATGTGGGACCGAGTCCACCTGTCAGCCACTACTACTGCAAATGCAGTACTGCAGAGGATCCATGTCTGACTGAATAGTATCTCTGTTTCAGGTCAAATATATTTATTTTACCAATCTTTGAAAAATATATACTATATAATTGTCCATAAGGTCTACTTTAAAGATATTTTACACGGTAAGATTTTCATACTTATACTCAAGTGCTCGTAACAGTCCAAAAGCCAAAGCTGAATTAAAGAATATCTCCTGTCTTAGAGCACCCGCAATGGTAAAGTAAGGTGCTATCTATAAAATATATACATCTCAGTAATAGACTAGATTAATAGTAAACCACTTCAATGGTATGTCTACATGGGTATCAATAGCTCTCTAATCCATTGTCTCGTTTTTCTCTATAGACTATCTCCAGGTTAGTAGATAGCTTTGCTCTCTCTCTTCATTTAATCTCTTTCAAGTAGAAAAATATGCTGATATGGATCTCTTGTAGAGAGCTTATAGATAACCATTGCGGGTGCCCTTAGGCTGTCCTAACCCCTTGTTCCCAACCCCCCCCTCATTTTCCGCACGCATGCTTTTCAAACTGCTAAATTATGTGATTATTTTTAAAAAACAAAGTTTCTATACGAAAGTTGCTTAAAAAATCAAATTAATCCATTTTTGAAAAAAATAGCTAATACTTAATTAATCACACGTTAATGGACCGCTCTGTTTTCCGTACGAAGGGAATATGTTCCCAACCTGAACATGCGAACACAGCCTTAATATACTCCGGCTGGCTCCTTTCGCTGGCCCAATGAAAAAAAAACTAAAGAGAATAGGATGAAAAGCTCATAAATTAATTTCAAAATTGGCCTTAGTTTATAAGCCGAAGCTAAAACAAGCAGCCTCATAGATTCTCAGAGCTTCATTGGTTACCCATATTACCTAATAAGCTAAAATGGCTTATTTAGGAAATATAAAATATTTTATAGATTAAACTTTTATATATTTATTTGTAGCGACTTAAAAACCAATGCTAAAAAATAATTACGTTGAAAATGTCTTGAATCAACTTTTAATTCAAGTTTAAAAATTTAAATTTTGGCTTTTGGCTTATTAGGCCAACCGATGAGATGGGCTCTCGAACTAAACGAATTTACTCCCTCCGTCTCAAAATATAACAACTTTTAGCTATGAATTAGGCTAATTCATAGCTAAAAGCTGTTATATTTTGGGAGGGAGGTAGTATTTGATAAAATTTAGGTTGGTCAAACACAGCGCTCTCTCTCTCTCTCATGTCCCCACAGGCAGGCAGACAGCATCAAAGAGCAGCAGAAGCAAACAAGCCAATGAAGCCACCACAGCTCGGCAACTTGCATCAGAAAAGAATATATACTATTCATTTATTCTCCCTTCTCGGCTTCTCCACGATGTGTTTTTCAATGTCCATGCTATTGGTGGCTAGCTACTCCTTGACCTTCTCACTACTAGTATAACCATTAGTAAAACATCCCTTCTTCTTCTTCACTAGCTTCTCACTCACTCACCTCCTCCATATTCCCCTTTCTTGCAAAAGGAGAAAGGAACAAGAATAGGATTCAGCTCAGCTCAGCTCCATCACTGCAGAGAATATAAAGATCTGAAAGAGGCAAGCAGACAAGGTCAGGTCAGGTCAGGTCAGAGGAGAAGCTAGCAGCCATGAGTACCATGAAATTTTGCCGCGAATGGTGAGCTGATTCGTGATGCGTGTGCATATTTGATTGATAGCTTGTTTCCTTGTTTGGGTGAAGAGGTTTTGGTGATTGATTTGGTCTTGTTTTTGTTGGCAGCAACAACATATTGTATCCCAAGGAGGATAGGGACCAGAAGATTCTGCTCTATGCCTGCAGGAACTGTGACCACCAGGTTCTTTCTTGTTCATCTCCTCTCTCTCACTCTTCCCAGCAAGATTTCTCTAGTTAGATCTCTACAGCAATATTAGAAGATGAGAAATACCATAGATAAGCTAGAAGAGCTAAAGAGTGTGAGCAATTCAATCTGAAGCTTTAGGAGTAGAGTGCTATTTTTGTACTGAAAGACAATTGGACTGAAGCTTTGAGATTGATTTGGATGAAGATAAGCTATATTTGGAAGTAGAGATGGGGTTCATTTAATGAAAAAGATTATGAAAAGAATCTTGCTTTACACCCATTTTGTTAGGTGATTATTGTAGAACAAAATTTTGTCTTTGTTCTAATGCCATGGCAAAATGCAATAATGCTGAAAAATTCTCACAGGAGGTTGCAGACAACAACTGCGTCTACCGGAATGTGGTGCACCACAGCGCCGGAGAGTTCACCCAGGTGCTCCAGGATGTCGCCGGCGATCCGACTCTCCCTCGCACCAAGGCGGTCCGGTGCGCGGTCTGTGGCCACGGCGAGGCCGTGTTCTTCCAGGTGAGTTGAAGTTGCAAACAATTGCAGTCAAATCTAATTCAGAAGTCAAGTGTGAAATTATGAACAAAACCTGATCATGGCTTCATATTGTTCTGCAGGCCACTGCCAGAGGGGAGGAAGGGATGACCCTGTTCTTCGTCTGCTGCAACCCGAGCTGCGGCCACAGATGGAGAGAATGAGACCAATTTTAGTCAACCAAGAGAAGAAAGTCATTGATGCAAATGATCAGAGAGACATATGATTTTGATTTCATCCAAGAGATGTTTCCATAGAAGCATAGACTGATTGTATGTTCAAATTTTTAAAAACACATTCAGGCATCGGTATTTTGTGTAACTTCTGAAGGAAAACGATCAAGACCACTAGGATAAAACATTCCGTGGTCTATTCCTTATAAACAAAAAATGAGATGATTCTTGGTGATGCAATTCTGCAGTAATTTCCGTAGACAATCTTGACAGGAACCATGTTCTGAATTTTCATCTGCTCAAGCAAACGATTTTTTTTTTTTTTGAAAACTTGGATATCATATGGCCATTAAAACTGGCTGCAGATTTCGTTGTAAGCAATAACTGCTACTGGATGAAAATTATGCAGATCGTCAACCACAATAGTCTTGCTCAGGTGCAGAACTGCATTTAAGCAGCCAAAGTAAATGAAACATTCAATTTTAAGAATACTGAAGAGCACCTTTAGATCTGGTATCCTGAAATTACGGATGTTTGAACATCTCTTGAAGACATTTGTGTATATAATGTTCAATGGTAGAGTAGTACACAATGCATGCTTGGCTATATTTTCAACATCGGAACGATGCTATTACAACAATCTGAATCTCCTATGCTACAAAAGGCATTTCATGGTTACAGTTGCAGCACTCTAAACTCCCAACCCAAAATTGTGTTACAACAATCATATAAGTAGTTGAAGACTGGTAGTTTTTTTTTTCCTTTCACAAAGTACTGATATCCACGAACAACGACCAAGAAGGCACTGTTTTGCTGGAGGAGATTGTTATATGACAACCGGGAACTGACCAATACGTCTCCTCAATTTTTGGGATGTGCTCTTGGTTAAAAAATAAAAAATCAGCATCAATTGGGAGGCAATGCATCACAAGTTCATAATAGGTTGAAAGAACTTATCCCATCGTCGAAATAAATTCATTCGCCCATGAAGGGGGAGGTGACCGGAAGGTGACTGGCAATCCAGTGACTGGGTGTACAAATGACAAGCTCTCAGCATGCAATGCATGGCCATCATAATCCACACCATTCCACTCAATAACTCCGCTGTACTTCACATCGCCTCTGATAGGGAACCCAAGATACTGACAGTGCAGACGAATCTGATGTGTTCGTCCACTCTGAGGATAGGCTCTAACCAAAATTATGCTGTTCTTCTCATCACCATCTGAAGTCAGGTCAGCTGCCTTCTCTTGTACGGTAATAGACTCTGTTTCATCAACTTCAAAATTAGATGGTTCTCTAAACTGTCCCTTGCCATTGATTCCCAGAACTTCAAATCGTGTACTCATGTCGCGTACAACGGAACCCCCTGGTAGTGATCGTCCAACATCAGACATAGCGTACACACGCCAAGCACCATGTTTTGATCGACCATGGCCAGAGCATATCTTAATCTTCTCCCACGTTGGTGGGTAGCCTATGCAAAGAGCTAGGTATGTTTTCTTAACTTTGTGCTCTGTAAATGCCTTCACTAGCTTCCCAGCAACCTTATTGCATTTGGTAATAACCATGAGCCCACTGGTATCACGGTCTAGCCTGTTGGCGAGGTGAAGGTTAGGTTTAGTTGCTTCATCCCCTGTAAATCATAAAAGATTTACCTTTAGTTACAAATAGCAAAGCGTAATACTAGGAACTCAAAAGAAATACTTGAGCCAGGACATTAAAGTAGGAATTGAAACAAATACTTGAGCCAAGGCACTAAATTGTGAATATCAAGATGAAAAAAAGGGTACATCAATGCAT
The DNA here is from genome assembly GCA_009805545.1 of Oryza longistaminata. Taxonomy (NCBI): domain Eukaryota; kingdom Viridiplantae; phylum Streptophyta; class Magnoliopsida; order Poales; family Poaceae; genus Oryza; species Oryza longistaminata. The sequence continues at coordinate 16,543,602 of CM020189.1, forward strand.
TATCTCTGCTGTTAAAGTGCCCTAGCCTATGGATACAGTGATGATCAAAATTCAAAAGTTACCAGACAGAAGAAAAAAAATAGAATGCCACCAGAAAGAATTATGCTGATTGGTGGGAATTCATTAGATAATTTCGCCAAATTGTGGAGTTCAGATGGCCAAAATGCCATGCAGTGTGATTTCAATTTCAGGCAATAATGCTAGAATACACAACTGAGAACAAATTCCCTTGTGAGAACAAGTTGATACAGCACCAGAGTATGACCCCGTTTATTACGATCTGTACTGAGAAGAGAAAGGTAAACTCTATCATTTCTAGTAATGGAAATGGGAGGCTTTCACGCCTCTTGATCAAAAAAAAAAAAATACTGAGAAGAGAAATGGTCAGCTTGATTCTATGACCAACACTTTCTGTTCCCTCCCTCTACACATGTATACAGAGCTCAACAACAGCACTCACAGAAAACCAATTCAAGGTGATGCCAGCAATATCCAATGTGTATGATGAACCAAACACTAACAATCACTAGACGATTGCGAGCAATAATAGTATAATGTTACAACTTTGGAGGTAAAACTTGCATACTCCATCAAACAACTAATTGTACATCGCCATCCTCCAAAGTCCAGACTAACTCCAGCCTCCAGGATTTTCTCTCACAGTTGAAACAAGAGTATATGTTTATGCGTTTCCTCTAGATGAATTTGAGCAACAACCTTTTGGCGTCGCTAATTGCTAGTATCATTAAATATCTCTCAAGTCTCAACGTAACACTAGGAGATACTAACACAGTAATCACAAATCATTAATCAATTATTATCATAAACAAGTAATGAAATCACTAGCCACGAATTCATCAGCACCTCATTTGCGTAATCTCGCAGAGCTCAACGAAGTATATAAGACATTTTGGATTACCTAATGTGGCAGCGGAGCAAGGGAGAGCGGAGAGGAGGGCGTCGCAGTAGACTCCCGCGGGCTTGTCGACGACGGCGAGCCACTCGTCCTCGAACACGACGGGCGCGGAGGAGTAGGCGGCGGAGCGCGCCGAGGCCGTCATGGCGCGCCGGAGCTCCACGTCCTTGGACGCCGCCGGGTAGGGAGGGGAGACCGGGACCGGGTACTCCACGGTTGCCGCCGACATCGCCAGCGATAGGTCTCCTCCTGCAGCGGCGGCGACGAGGCGGCTTGCCGGTGGCAGCGGCGGCGGCGGTGTGGACAGTGCGGCGGCGAAGCGGGGCGAGAGGAGGAGGAGGAGGGGTAGTCTCGTCATTTGCCACCCCTAGTAAGAAAAAAAAAGGGTCGAGTTTAGCCCCTAAACTATGCGATTTTCATGTTGGGTTTTTTTTTTTCTTTTCTAATAAGGGGTTTACAATCGTTTAAGGTTAAATACTGTAAAACTACAAATTTACTAATAAAATTATCACAAAATTTTATATTTTGGGACTTAAATTCTTAGCACTAATATTATGTTTGAGTTATATATGTTCATATTTTTTGGATTAAATTGATAATTATTCTGTAGTTTTCTAATAATTTTGTTACAAAATCTGTAGTTTTACAATATTTTCAACTTAAATTTATAGTTCTATCATATATTTAATGTTAAATCTATAGCCATGTTAAATCTACATATTTGGGATAATTTGATAAAAATCCCTATAGTTTTGGGAGTTTTACTTTTTTTTTTCTTTCCCAAAACGTCCTAGCGTAGCGGGTGTATAACTGTATATCCTGTTCTACCCTTCCTCCCCAACCGAAACCGGAAAGAAACCCGAAACCCTAGACCTCAGTCTCCGGCGACCCTCCCCTCCCCTCCCCTCCTCGCCGCGGCTCCCCCCGGCGCGCCCCCGTCGACTCCCCCCCGCGAATCCGGATCCCGCGCGCGCGAGGAAGGAGGAGCGGGGGATGGGGTCGTCGTCGAAGGTGGTGCGGCCGGAGGAGGTGCTGGATTCGCTCGCCAACGACGGCACCATCGACGCGCTCCGCATGAAGATCATCGCCCAGCTCAAGGCCAACGTGCGTTGCACCAGCCGATTTCCCCCTCCAATCGATTCCTCCTCCTCGCCCTGCTTGCTTGCTTCCCTGTTCTTGTTTATGGAGGATCGCTTCTTCATCTATGATACTCCTATTTAGCATTGCGGTAGCTGGAATTACTTTCTTGTTGAGTGAGAGCAGTTGGCGCTAGCTACGAGATGATGGTTGTTTGTAAGCAACTCCGGTGCTTTGCGGAAGCATTAGGATTCATGTTGTAGCTGTCCTGATTGGCTGATTGCATTAGATTAGTGGGGTTTTGAAGTGTGGCTGAATTGCTCCTTGTTAAGTTAGTGTTTGGTTGGTTTGGTATTTCTGTTCAGTTTGTATGAGTTAGCCTCTTGAACTTCTGACAAGAAACTGATTTTTTGAGTGGTGATGTAATGCCTCAAGTTATGTTTTCTATCACCCGTTGTCAGCGTGATTTATCAGTGATTTCTGAAATTCTATATGTGCTCTAATTTACATGTGTATATAGATATGTAATATGGTAAGATTCTTCTGACATTGTAGAATGTGGGATTTTCACTAATTCGTGATGTTATGTCTTTGTCTGCTGTTTTCCTTACATTGCTTTTATGCCAGAATTACACTGTCATTTTAGAAACAGGAACTTTGCGATGAACTTTCGAAGTTTTGTTTCAGGAGGATATGAAGAAAAATACTATGATGATGGTGGAGCAAAGCAGAGTTCTAAACACTCCTGGAGCTGAGAAGAAGACTAAGAGGGAGTTGTTTGATGCCCTTCGGCAGGAATTGGAGTAAGCACTCATCTTCGTTTAATCAATTAATTAATGCATTATGCCATTATTATCACATTGAGCAACTCAATAAAAACTAGGAGAACATTGATTGGTTTTTATTTGAATTTTAGCAGTTAATTTGCACAACTCTGAAATCTATGTGTGTATAATTTTTTGTGTTAATAGCAAATTGTTTTGGGAAAAAGAGAATTTGCATTAGTCTGACTATTTTTAGTTCACAGTAAGACATGCTAACTGTTCTGAAAGTAGTGATTATCTACCTTCCCATGACAATAGTAGGGATACTGGGATAGAGAGACTCTGGTTTTCTGCTGTACCTTTTTTGTTGATGGTCTGTTGGCATACTGTGTGGCCTGCATTTGGCTGACATAGATTTTAACTCATGCAACTCAGAATATACATGTGTTTGTTACTACGTAGAATGTAATTATCCAGTACTTGCAGTTATGTTTTTGTTCAACATCACCTGAAGCAGGAGGTGTTTGTAAAAAAAAAAAAAAGGTGAAAACTAGAGCACTCTTAACAGATTTATGCAAATGCAGAAATCCAGTCCTTGAGAAAGCTTCAAGGGAAGTCTGGGATCTGATACTTGAGAATGGTGGACTGGGGAAAGAGATTACTGACACTATTGAGAGTGTCTTCTGCCGCCTCAGCGGGATCGACATGATGCCACCTCCACCTTCAACATCTATTCCCTCTCACCAAGAGAGAGAAAGAAACATGGCTGCAGATGGGGGTGAGAAGAGCAAGGAGATTGATACCCCGGAAAAACCATCGTCATCATCAAGGAAGAGACACTATTCTGATATCACGACAAAAGGGGCAGGTGCTGTACCAAATGGCGGTGCTACAAGCCAGCATGATGGGTCTGAGGATAGCAGCCAGAAGTGATGCTTGTCAATGCTGCAGAATTTTTTCCTTCCTACAGGCTGAATAAGCCATTGTGTTTTATGGTTGAATTACAAAAATCCTTCATATCCGTGTAGTTCACAATGTACAATAGAGTAAATGTGTTTATGATTGCTGTTTATTCTGGCCAGATTCTATGTGACTTGACTGCTATAGGATGTTTCACCTTTCAGTATAGCTAACTTCGTTCTGAATGTATAAATAGTTGAGGTAAGAAGTTAACATTTCAGTTAGAATAGACTAGTTTCCTATAGTGCTGGATGCTACTAAAAACTGTGAATGGCAATCTTGGTTTCTTGAAACTATCTCATTGCATGGTGAGGAACTAACTAAACTCCAGGGGCATTCAGGACTTCAGGTGAGTAGTACATAGAAAAACCGATTTTCTTCTCAAATTTTCTATTTTTTTAATCGCTGCTGTCTGAGAACATAAATGCCAGCAACAAAACACAACATGATACATACACTTCAGTATCCAGTGTTGAACAAAGGGTCAAGAATATGGCTGAAAAAACCACAATTCTTCTCACAAGGTGGACAATGATAGCAATGGCTCCCTCTACTAATAATACATTTCTCACAGGCTACATCTACCCAGAATAACATCATTGAAAATTATAGTTTATCTAAGAACCCTAGTACTTTTACAGCCTTGTTAGACCTTGATCAATGGCCTCCCTAGCCATGGTCACAACTTTCTGGAGCTTCAAACTCTAGATTTTCCATCATGAGCTCATCATGGGGATGTTAGAACTTTGAAGGAGAGGAGAGAGATCGATCGATTCTTCCCGCATTACGCGTCGATGAAATGGATATCAAAGGTGTTGGGGTGGATCTGCCAAACATTCAGGGAAGCATACTCCTCCAAGCATTCCTTCAGTTGAGCCTCGCTGTAACCCTGTTTTGTTACATACATACAGGCAGAAGAAGATTGCTTTTGTTAGAATTTAGGCCACATTGAGCTTTAGCAATGGCACCAGCTTATTGATGTATGAAATGCAGGAACTGTACCTTTCTGGAGATCAAGTTAAGGGCATGAGCATATCTGACATCCATGCTGTTAGTTCTTGCAGCTTCATCTCTCAGAATGGAATATATGTCAGAAATCGCGTCCAATCCAGACCGCTGGCGGTCATCTGAGTATAGGGAGTACTTTGACATCTGCATCAGCCGAAGCGCTTCATCGACATCACTCTGAGCGACGGTTTCTGAAAATCTAAGCCTTGCCAAGGCCTGAAAGAAGCAAAGAATCATCGTGTTTGTGAGAAGAAATTCATATGCTTGCACTTATGCAAAAGATTCAGTTGAAAGTTTGCTTACAATGGAAATTCGGAGAATGCTCAAAAGTGTCCTGATGGTTGTGTAGGAATGTGGTGCATTTGATTTTGCTTCCTCTTGTCGGATGCTCGAATATGCAGTCGCAATGTATTCCTCAAGCTCTCGAGGAACAGAAGGAACAACTCTTCTCGCAGCAGATATGTATGCCCTGTGATCAGATCAAGATTGTGTTAACACAAACCCTAAAATATTCTAGTTCAGCCTATTTACAAGATTGCTTTCAAGAAGGAAAAACTTTTAGCTATTTGTAATGCACATTTTTTTGCATAAAATCAGCTCGAAGTAACAAGACCCTAGGGAAAGTGGTACTTGCCTAAGAACTGGTGGTTCAAGTGGTGTGAACCCCAGAGCTGGTGATTCAAGGTTTTGATGTACATGAACAACATGTCTTGCCATTTCAAGATCAGTTTCCATGTCCGCGCGATCCAGGATGAGCCAAAGGAGGTCGAAACGAGACAAAAGTGCAGGAGGTAGATTGATGTTTTCAGCTGGGGTCCTCCGCATATCATACCTTCCCCTGAATGGTTAAAAGCAATTGCAATTGTTACAACTCTCGTATCTTTCTTGTTATCCTCTAGAGTCTAGCAAGAAGAAAAATGTTGAGATCAAATCTTACCATGCTGGATTTGCAGCAGCCAAAACTGCCGTTCTTGCATTGAGGGAGGTGGTGATTCCAGCCTTGGCAATACTAACAGTCTGCTGCTCCATCACCTCATGGATTGCTGTCCTGTCTGACTCTTCCATCTTGTCAAATTCATCTATTGCACAAATACCCATATCTGCCAGTACCTGAAACCCAAGAATTCGCAATAGAGATTAACCATTGAGGATTACAGGCTGTGCCATGCTCTCAAATAAAATGCTTCAGTTCGCATGAGTGAAACAAAATATTTGCATCAGTGAAACTTAAGTATGAAAAATCTTAATTGATGTCAAAGCAACTTTCATTGACATATTCTCTTAACATCCCAAGTCAGGACTTGAACATAGTTTCATATAAACACTTGATACAACCAAACTTTTGTACAGTTAACCAGCAGCAAAAAGAAGTAAAGTGTGATCTGAATCGTACCAGTGCTCCTCCCTCAAGAACAAACTCATTTGTAACTGGATCTTTCTGGACGGCAGCAGTAAGACCAACACCACTGCTTCCACGCCCTGTGGTATACACTCCTCTTGGAGCAACATTGATGATATGCTTCAGAAGTTGACTCTTTGCAACACCAGGATCTCCCATCAGGCATATGTGCAAGTCTCCTCTTATCTGCACATTAAGAGGGTTAACATTAAGTATACAAGCAGTTGGAGATATTAAAGTTTTATTACTGAATACAAGTGATCACAAGTCCTGGCAACACAACATGCATACCTTCATGCCATCTGTAAGCTTCCGATGAGGTGCGCCAACAAGTAGCAACAGCAGTGCTTTCTTGACATCTTCATGTCCAAATATTTCAGGTGCCAAAGACCTTGCCAACTTATTGTAGATATCACCATCCTCAGCCAATCGGTCAATCTGTTCTTGTTCATCACCTTTAAGTTCATATCTGCAATGTTTTTTTTACAAAAAATTTGTAATGTCAAATGGTGCTGAGAGAGAAGCTGAATAAGCTGCATTGCAATAGGCTGAGATGGTTTACTCTTCATATTTTTTCTTGAAATGGGTGATAGACATTGCTTCCAAGTAGGTATCAGCAACCAATCCTGCGCGCATGGCTCGGAATCCATAGTAAGGCATGGGGAGGAAAATGCCTGACATCTCAACCACATCTCCAGGTGCAACCTGGTAATAACAGCATTTAGTACTTGGAGCCATTAATGAATATTTCCTGTAAGCTTTTTTTAGTGCTTATGTGGCAGCATTAAGATAATGGATATTTAGTAAATGAAAACCAGAAGTCTTATAGCAGCCTCTTTCCAAATTCAGAGGTGGATCCTATGGAAAAACAGCAATTTTATAGTCCACTCACAAAGCAAAACAGAGAGCACCAAAAGCAAAGGGAAAGTTGCAAGTTGATGTACCTTTCTAGTCAGCTCTCCTCTAAGATGAACAGTCAGAGAACGTGGGATATGACCCTTTGGTACATGTTCTGCTAACTCTTGGAGTTTCACCTACAAGAAAGTGTTGCAGTTCTACGATTAAGTACAATTTGGAATATGCCTCAGTAAGAATAGTTTTCCCTGTTGAAGGTAAATTTTCACAGATTGTGGAGAAGGGTTATTACCTCCTGAAATTTCAGAAATTTTGATGCTCGCAGTTGAAGGATTAGATTCCCTTTGGCTTTGTTCAGCTTGCACCTTTGAGATGGGCATTCAAAGAGAGGCATAAATACTCTAGCAGTCACTTCCTGTCAAATTCAGAACAATACAATGTTAATAGTCATTCTAGAATTTTTTTTCTTCCAGAAGGCACATATGAATATATCTCAGCAAGTAAAAACAACTAGCTCCACAGCTCAGGGAAGACAATGGTACATCAATTAAATCTACCACAAATGAAAACTAGCATCCGATGAATTAGACGCTAAACTAGTCTAGAATTATAAGCTAAAAGTTAAGGACAATATGTCTGACACATGGAGTGGAGTATCCAATGAATTAGAAGCTAAAGTAGTCTAGGATTATAGGCTAAAGATTAACACATGGAGTGGAGTGGAAAATCATTAAGTGCTAATCCTTGAGGGGGCAGATAATCGATATGGTCAACACATATATAGTCATCATTCATCAAGACTACTTATGGAAAAAGAAACCTGGAAGAGATGAATACCTGGTATATCTCAAAACCGCATTCTTCACATGTATAAACAGCAACTTGCATCAAGGGCTTCACATCCGAGCAGCGAGTCACGATTCCAGATATTTTGACAAGCTGCCCAATGTTGGATGCCTTCACTTGCCTAATGGTGAGTGGAGTCACCTTTGAGAAAGCCTTGATGTAGACCTCACTGCAATGTCAAAATTACTTGGTATTAAGATAAAAAGCTCAACACAAAATCAACAAAATGATAGTACAAAAACAAGCAATGATTTTTTAAAGGACAAAAATAATAAGCAATGCATGAGCACAGAGACAATTTTAGCTTTCAATATAAGATGGCAAACGTTCCGGTGGCATTCAAGAATCTGTCACATTACATTATCACATAATCCATGGAAGCACAAATAATTGCAGAACATGCACCAACTGTTGTTAACATACCAAACTGTGCTCAATAGCATCTTTTAGGTAGTGTTCACTGTTCAGTTCCTAGGTCAAGGTGGGACATGGCAATCCTAGGACCATCTAAATTATGTAATCTCACCAACCAAGACCATCTAAAAATCTTTTTGCGCAACTTCGTAACTCTCGCAACACTATTTTTCTTCTATATGAATCACAGCTAGGGATGCAAGTGGGGCAGACAAGCGGAGTTCTTTTTGCTTGCTTATCATAATTCTACTTCATTTTTTTTTCTTCCAAATTTTTGAACTAGCAAGTAGGAAATGAACTATTAAGCGGGTTCTTAGGCGGGTAGTAGGATTGCCCGCTTGCATCCCTAATCACAGCTACTACTATTCATTCTCCAAAAAGGGAAATCACATTTAGCCAGTACATTTTCACGAGAAATTCAGAGGCAGCACACTCACAAGAACCGCCTGATCTCCGGCGGCATCCTCTGCAGGGGGTCAGTGCCGTCTGCGCCGCCATCGGCTCCCTCGTCGACGCGCTGCGTCATCAAGATGTCCCTGTCCTCGTCGACGGCGTAAGCCTCCGTCGACTCCGGCATGAGCTCGTCGATGGCGTCTGCGAATATGCCGATGTAGCGCTTCGTGTTCTCCGTGACCCTCTGCAAGAACTCGTCATCCGCATCCTTGTACTGCACAAACACACACAAAAAATTCCACGCCCCAAAAACTAAATCAAATTTTTGCATCTCAAAATAATTATAGATCTGGAGGAGATGGAGGATTCAGAGATTCCGTACGTGGAACAGGTCGTCCAGCTCGATCTGGACCGCTCGGATCTTCCTGTTCGAGACATCTTGCTGGAGTTGGGACAGAACAAAATAACAGTAAATTCAGTAATTAGATCAACACAAATCGGTGGAAAAATAATAACCAGAAGAAATTCAGATCTTCAATCGGTAGAACACGAGGTGGAGATCATTACGAGGATGTTGAGGTACTTGGGCTCGCCGCGCGGGCCGGCGAAGTTGGCGAGGAAGTCCTTGGCGAGCGCTGCGGAGACGAACAAATCACAACGTGAGTTGGGATTTGTTCTGGAAGGTTCCAAGAAGAGATGTTCCGGAAGGTTCTGGAGGGGGAGGGGGAGGGGCAGCGCCGCGTACCTCTCTCCGCGGCGAAGTCGATGGTCTTCGTCGCGGTGGCGGCCATGGCGTGGTCGGCGGCGGCGGCGGCGGAGGCGGGAGGAGGAGGGGAGGAGAGGGAAAAGGGAGGGAAATTCGGGAGGGGTTGGGGGAAATGGCGGGAAGAGGGGGATAAGAGGGAGCGTTTTGGCGGGAAAGGAGGGGGGTGCAGTGGCGGGAAGCTTAGGTGGGCCTAGTTGGGCCTGGATTAAATGGGCTTGGATTTGGGCTGCTTTGTTCTGGATGTTTGGTGAGTTCAGGCCCAATAGTGTAGTAATTTGTGTGGCTGCGTTTTTGTCAATGAATTTATTGCCTTTTTGTTACTAGTTCTTTTTTTAAAAAAACTTTCACTTTTTTAAAAAAATGTGGATTTGTTGTTCCTAGTCTGATCTGCAAGAATCTAACCATAACAACACTGTACACTTCTGTTATGAGATGCTTATGTATTTCTTAGGGATACCAATAGCTAATATGCAATATTATAAATTTGATATTTTTATTTAATTTTTTATTATATTTTCACTAATACATGGAAAATTGGTGAGACCGTGAAATATATTGTAATATTTTTCACCCAAGAGATGAACAAGCATGAATTTCTCTGTCCAGCGGCATGAATATGGTAAAGACCCACAATGTTGCAGCAGCCAGTCAGCCAATGGTTTGTGATTTACAGATGCATAGAATTTCCATGTGGATTTTTTTTTATTTATGTGGAGTGTAGTGATATTTTCCACAGCCTCATCCTAGCTCATATGTCAACTTCAATCTTTGGTCTAACTCCTAATCTCCTATCCATCCAGGAATCGAATAAGATCATGGAGACAGGGTAGGTTGGTCGATTTGTCAAAACCCTAAAAGAAAAAAAAAAGAAAAAGATAAAACCTGGATGCCTAAGCATGAACAGTGCATGCACCTGAGATATCACAATCACAATCCACCCAAAACTTCCAAAACCATTGGCCCCACTTGCCATCGTTCAAGAATTTTTCTTTTCAATTACCATGACAAATTATGCTTAGTTTGTGTATTTTTATGTAGTTCTTGTGGTATTAGAAAAAAAAAGTATCATAAGGTGTAACAAATTATTATGGTATCTTATAGTGCAATAACTCCTCGAAAACTCCAAAAAAAAAAATGGTTTGCTTGGAATAGTATGTTAGCATGACAGCAAAAATATCCTGTTCAAACTATAAAACATATCAGAAGGTATAACAAATTAATATGTTATCTTGTATAGTAGTTGCTTCTAGAAAATTGAAATATAGCTTTCAGTATGTTATGTTAGCATCTAAAACAGCGACTGCTCCTGAAGTTAAACCTGACCTTAAACGTGTCTTAAAAAGAAAAGAGAGAGATTGTGCAGATCAGTGCATTGCAGCAAGCCATAGTGGCCACTGGATTCAAGCACGTTTATGGTGATCTTTTCAGAGACAAGCCATGGCCCCACTTGACTTTCTCAGTTTTCTTTGCTTAGTTTCCTCTTAATTTTGCTTTCTCAGTCCTTCTCTAAGCTCTGGCTAGGAGTACTTGGTCATGCAAATGTTTTTTTATTTAAATTAATTAGTACTACTAATTCCTTTGATGGTCTCTAATAATACAAGTGTGTTGATCTGGTTGTGCGATTGTGTATTCAAGTTGAGCTTCCTATTTTTGTTCATGGGGATTGTGATCACCATTATTCTGTTTCCTGTCCTCTAATCCTTTTGTTAGGTTTTTCCTCTTGTTTCTTGATCAGAAGAATGCCAGTTGGAAAGAATGCAGAAAGGTGTGGTTTTGTGGAGAAAAGAAGAAGTTAGTGTTTTAAGTGGCTGCTTAGCAAAGCTCCTTTTGCACAATCAAAAGAGAGGGGCTTTGCCTTTTACTTTTGAGTGATGGCTGTACCATAAGAAAATTAAGTCAAAAAACATGTAGTACTAATACATAGTGCTGAAAGAGGTGTCATACTCTGCTTGCTGAGAACTTTCCAATTCCACAATGCATGGGTTGCCTACCATGTCATTATTTTTGCTTAATTGATGTTGGATAAGCCTCTTGAAATCAGGTGTTATTATATTAATTATGTACCCATGCTACATCAATATAACAGGTGTTCTAGAAAAAGTAGAGCTAGGAAAATTAAAGAAGCTCCCACTGTATTTGAGCAGCTACTGGTAGTATTTGACACACTTGACAGAGAAAATAGCAGCTGACTGTTTTAGCTCCAATAGAATTGGTGGTCAATTGGGATACTTCTTCTCATGTCTAATCTCATCTTCAATTTAGTATCTTTTTATTGTTCTAGATCTTTCTTAGTTTCTTCCTTCTTGGTCTTATCCATTTCTAACATGAAGCTGAATCGGTTTGACCAATAAGGCCGCCACTGAAAAGCATTCAAGAACTAAGTGACAGATGGTTTCAGAAATTCAGAAATAAAGGTGAGGATAATTTCAGAAAGAAAGAACCATCAGGCTTTCCTCTCCGGTATCCCCATGGAGTTACTTCCTAATATAATTTCATCTTCTCATGGAGGATAATTGAATAGTTATTTTCTTTCCATCTCATCTCAAAAAGAAAATGATGGCAAATCATTTGGTATCATTTGCAGGGGAAAAGTTCAGCATCATGTGTGTTTGTCTGAAAACACACATCACATTTACAAGAAGGTTAGGACAATAAACACACTCTTGCAGACAGCCAATGTGCACTAGAGATGTCTTCTGTTTGTTTGAAATATAGTAATGGTTAATAGCCTTTTTCTTAATGGCCATTAATTTACCTGCCGTCTAAGCTCATCATGTCATCAAGGCTGTGTTTAGTTCCACGTTAAAATTGGAAGTTTGAAGAAATTGGGACGATGTGATGGAAAAGTTGGAAGTTTGTGTGTATAAGAAAGTTCGATGTGACGGAAAAATTGGAAGTTTGAAGAAAAAAGCTAGGAACTAAACAAGGCCCAAGTAAACAGACTCTGTAAAAACATTTCTTTTTAATGTTAGTGAGTTCTTAGTGTTACCACAACAGTACAATCTGCAGTTTGCTTTTCTGAATTTAACAAATCAGCTGCTCCTGGTTACATACTCCCATTTCCTCAGTGGGATCATAATCTGCATAAAACCAATGCGTGCTTACCTAATTCAAATTGTACTACAATCAAGCTGCAAAATATATACATGAAAAAGATATAACATGAAAAGGAGGTCAATTTATTGGTGCCATGTTTGCATCAAAATTCCTTTTGGGATTTATTTGTCCACTCTTGTGTGGACCAATCAATTGGCCAAAACATGGGGAGGCAAACTTTTTTTTTTCTGACAAGTCCATAATAAAAATTGATATTGTAGAATATACCTCAGAATCATAAGCAATGGCCTTCTTTCGATGTAGGATTTTTTTAAGTGTAGGAACATGTGGCCGTAGCATATGAGCTGGTGGATGCCCACCGACATTGGCATTTGAAGTTTGTTAAATCATTTTATTATGAGAATACTTTAAAATGAGTTTTACTAGAGTGTGAATGAAGTACACTGTAATTCTGCCTTGTAAGTATGCAATTGTATGGTTAACAACCAGTTAGTATTAGAATATTTTACTGGGTAGGAAAATCCTTGTCAGGTTATTATCTTTCACAATGGTGGATCCAAGGCTGCTCGGGTTTGTCGGCGGATCACATTATTTGTATTTTTTTAGTGTTCAACAATGTCTAAGATTGTTTATATTTGTTTATTCGGACTCTAGAAAATTAATAGATCCGCCACTGATCTGTGAGTATCTTACAAAATTGTTTTGCAAATATTAAGCCATTAGTTTTTCTAAAAAACCTCTTCCATCTAAATCTAAATATGGGTCCAGGAGCTACTAGAATTGTACGATAAAATCCTCCAGATTTCAAGCACAATCTCAAAAGCAGTTTGAATGTATGACCCAGTTTATATAACCAAATAGGCTTTTTTTTTCCCTCGAACACTCTAAAACCATATATGTTTATACAATAACACAAGTGAAGAATTAAGTATCTCACTAATTAACTGCCACACTTGCACAAGGGAATAAACATGTCCCTAATTAGCTACTGCAGGTGTCATTTCTCAATCGGTTTCTCTCCCCAATTAAACTCCAATCATTGCAACACATTTCACTGCAGCAAAACAATATTCTGCACAAAACTTATGCACAAGATGTCAAAATGTTCCTTCCCATGAGCAATCATGGAGGGATCACATTCAAGCAAGGTGGGCCCCACAATGTTAGGCCCCAAACATAACACCCTGCACAACGAAATAATAGAGGGTGGCCACGTTTGTCTCTGTTTTTTTGTCACTCAAAAAAAATAATGAACAAGATGAAAAATAAAATTTCCAGCTCATGTAAATTTGTCTGTTGTCTAATGCATGCTATACTACTATGGCTTGGACTTTGGAGTCTAGACTCTTCCTCTCCCAAATATTATTTTTGAGTGGTTATGAATTGAGTGAGAGATTCTCTCTATAAATATTTTTCTCTTGAAGTCATGTGAAGCCATTAATAAAATTATTGGAGATAGAGTGATGAGTATGATGTCCTCTTTATTCTTATATATGGGTCTTGGTAGATAATTTCTTATAAGTTTGGTTCAAGAATGATTAGTACACTGAACTGTTGGCCAAGAAAGTCAATTAACAGTATCCTCTCAATTCTTTTATGCATTGCAGAAGGATTTATAATTTAGCTAATCTTTTGATGTGACTATTGTTGATGAAAATATTCGATCCGATATATCTTGTGTGTTGACACGTACCATTACGCAGGGAGATCAAAAACGTGGTTTGAGTTCATTTTTATCAACTGAAAAATACAGCATTGATTTCATAATTGGGTCATTTCAATTATAATAAAAAAACAAATGAAACCATGGTTTTCTCATGAGCCTCTGGAAAGAGTGGGAGAAATGCTATGGGTCCTTTTTTCCAAGTGTTTGGTACTTATCCCACAAAACAGTAGTAATTAAATGTGTTATTAAATATGGAGCTCTTCAATTTGAACAGGAACTACTATTTTGCACCTTGAAAATACATTGAACCTAGATGATGTCTGCTGACTACTTTAGTACAAAGATATCATCATCAATCCATGTACAGATACTTACCTTGATTGGGACATAATTCTTTTTTTCTCTGTAGTAATCGAAGGTGTGGAAACTGAAGAACCTCAGTAAAATTTCTTATATAAAAACATACCGAGCTTCTAACTGTATATTCATATTTGTATCACCTTAGTTTAAATTTGCAGTAGAATAGGTATACCATCCGTATTAACCTTTTATTTGTTGTATGATTAAGTAGTTTTAAATACATAATTAAAGGTATAGACATATAGTTGATCTAAGGCATTTTTTAACGAAATTGCTATACGTCCGACCTATCCATCCGACTAGTGTATGTATAAACATATATGCTGCTTGTCTAGGTCCGCATGGTAGTAAACAAGCCCAGTGATTGGTTGCATGACACAGTCGGACACACACGGCTCGGTCGTACGTGTAGCAAGATTATTTTTTTAATTTAGATTGAAATGATAATATGGCGTGTTTAGAGAAAAATCGACTGCATACTTGCTATTTGTTAAATTTTTGATCTCTAACAAAGGAATTTCAAAACATGCATGTTGTACTTCCCTAAATTCTTGGCCATCAGCATTCATGCTGGGTAACTTAGCCTGAAAGAGAGAAGAAAAATATCTAAATCAAGTACAAGAGAAATCTCCTTTCATCACTTGGTGTTAGTTGGTTCTGATTGCACTTTTGGAAAAGTGCAAGATTCCTTGCAGGGGCATTCTTGGGAAAGGCACCCACAGTTCCATGAGACACATAGAAGTTTTACACAAGTGGTTTGTGCACCGTGCACCCGAGCTGGTTATTATTATAAGTGATCACTTGTACCATGTAGGATAAATAATCTAGGTATAATTTTATGTTTAGCAGCACGGAATCGTTCCAGCTAGCTAAGATAAGTTTTACAATAGGAGCAATCTATTTTTTTTACACCAGATCACAACCTTCATGTGAAAACTGTTGGAAGGCTTAAATTTAATTGATCGAACTAAGGCTAAACAATAAGGGAATCACTTTTTTCGAAAAAAATGTACATAAACACTACAAGCATGCATAAATGTCAAAATAATACTTTAAATGCATTATGAATTTATTTTGACACAACCAAGCAAAATATATTATCTAAATTACGGAGCAATTTAATGGCAAAATATGTTGAAGAACTCAAGTTGTTCGCATTAAATAAACCTTGCAATTAATCCGCCTATAATTCTTATTAGCTGAAAGCTTGCAATAATACATAAATAACCCCACATAAATTATCACATAAATCCAAACCCACGAAACACACTATACGAAAAACGCCAAATAAAATACAATATCATATTCTACCAATCAGACACGTCACACGGTCTACCAAACCCTACAAACCGCCAAGCGACACATAAGAACGCATGACGCCTCCCCCCAGCACCCTGGTACACCACCCTTGGTAACCTTAACAAATGGACCTATCCATCCATCCATCCATCACTGAAAACAACCCTTGCATTTGCCTAGCATTTTTGCAATGCATCCCCACAGGGCCATGGAAAGCCACCCAAGACCAGATTAGTAAAGATTCCTTCACCTTTCTTCTCCTCCATCCATCCATCCATCCACAACAAAACACAACAAAAATATATTGTACTACTAACCTCTTTTGCACACAATTTTACCAAAACACCCATGGGGTGTAAAATGACCGAAATGCCCTCGCTTCATCAATAAATAACCCCTCCAACCTGAACCTGATCCCCTCCCCCTTCTTCCCCTCATCCTTCGATTTGGGTGGTTGCCATTCATCTCCCATCTCCCGATCCATTTCTCCCCTCAATTTCTTCTCCAATCAGCTCGATTTCGTCCTCTTCGAGCAGATCAGCTTCCGCTGATCGAATCTGGTGTCGAATTTTGGTTGTGGTTGCTGTTCTTGGGTTGGATCTTGGTGGTGAGAAAGATCGTGATTTTTGTTGTTGGGATTTGGGAGGAATTGTTTGCGCTGGAGGGAGGAGTTGAGCTCGCTGGCCATGGTTTGCCGAGGCGAGCAGAGAAGAAATCTCTGAGCTTTATGAAGATCGCCACTCACCTGCGCCGCTCCTGCTTCCTCCACTCCTTCTCGGTTGTCTTCCTCTACTGGTTTTATGTGATCTCATAATTTGGGGAAATCGCGTCAATCCGCCATTGTTACTAGTAGTAGAGCTCTCTTGTGGTTGTTCTTCTTCTTCTTCGTGTTCTTCTTCGGTTTGCTTAAATAATCGTAGCAGCAGAAGCATAAGCTGTTTGTAGACAAGGTGTTTGTGAAAATGTCGTCGTCGTCGCTGTCGCCAGCGGGGTCGTCGGACGGGGACTCGGTGGGGGTGGTGGTGGCGGCGGACCACCGGAGGGAGAAGCGGCGGCTGTCGAACAGGGAGTCGGCGAGGCGGTCGCGGCTGCGGAAGCAGCAGCACCTGGACGAGCTGGTGCAGGAGGTGGCGAGGCTGCAGGCGGACAACGCGCGCGTGCTGGCGCGCGCCAGCGACATCGCCGGGCAGTACGCGCGCGTGGAGCAGGAGAAAACACGGTGCTCCGGGCGCGCGCCGCCGAGCTCGGCGACAGGCTGCGCAGCGTCAACGAGGTGCTCCGCGTCGTCGAGGAGTTCAGCGGCGTCGCCATGGACATCCAGGAGGAGTGCCCCCCCGACGACCCGCTGCTCCGGCCATGGCAGATCCCCTGCCCCGCCGCCGCCATGCCCATCGCCGCCACCGCCGCCCACATGCTCCAGTACTGAACGCACGCCGCGCCATGGGAGAGTGAGCTCTGAGCTAAGCTGTGGTTGGCATCAAGAAGTCTTCATCTTTCTTCTCTTGGCTGCTTTGAGAATTTCAAGGCTTTAATCTGCTGCTGCTCTATGGTGTTACTAGTCTTCTGATTTTGTCTGAATAAGTGATGGTCTTTGTCTGTGTCCATGTGGTGTTTTGTAAGGGTTAATTATGTTGTTTTGTGTTCTGTGATGTTATAAACTATGTCATTATATCAATTCCTCTTGTGATCATCAATGTAAAATTGTGTTGGAAATTCATCTGGTCTGATGGTATGTGTTGTTCATGTCTCGTGGAGTTGTTGGCTGAAGAATCTGCCAGATTTGCAGCTTCACATGGGCTCCTGCCAAAAAAAAAAAAGTAGTACAGTGATTTAATATCAAATCATAAAACACCATTAACTTTTTTTTGGTTAGATGAACAATCAGATTGGATAAAGCAAGGGCTGATCTTCAGTTTCAAATATCTTCCTGGATTCTGTCTGAAATCTTGATGATAACACTTCTAGTGTGCTGCTATGATTTCTTGCTTGGCATCTAAGCAAAAACAGATTAAACCAACTAGGTCGAAAAATATTCTGTTTTTTCACGGCATAAAGGAGGTATAGGCACAAAGGGCATCAGCATACACTGCCTGCTCACTTTAGCCATTCCCAGTAATAAACAGGCAATAATTGTTAATGTCTGCTATGTAAGCAAGCAAAAATGAAAATGACATCAATCAGGGAAGAAACCAAATCCATGATGCATGCAAAAGCGACGGTGAAAAGCACATGAAAACCTTAAAAACTTATCTTTGGCCGAACCATTGACATCACCAAATAAAACAGAACCGGTTTATAGGTCAGGAGTGATGGTGTGCCTGTTCCACTCACAATGAGACACAATAAATTTTCAAATGACTCATTAGGTATCCAACTTCCACCATCGCATCCACACTGAAAAGGATGGGCATAATCACAATCTCAAATGGTGACAGGAAAATAAGCAAAAGAAACTAAATCAGATTAATGTCAGGGGGAAGCCATCCAATCCCTCAAGCTGTTACTGGCATATATTAAAGACAGATTTTAAGATAATACAAGGAAAGAAGCAAATTCAACGAGATCAAATGTTCTCAAATTGCTATGCTTATTTTTCATGACAATCTCCACGGCACTAGCTTTGTCATGCTCTCCAGAGAGTTTCAGAAATAACTTGCAAAAAACATTTTGACACAAAACGACTACTCCTCGACGACAACACTGATCTGGCCCTTCTCGAGCATGTCGTAGAAGGATCTAGTCTTCCTCTGCTCGTTCCAGTGATGCATCTTCCACAGACCACCAGCCACCAGCCCAAGGGTAAGCCCAATGCAGATCTCCTTCACCACGCTTGGCCCCTTGAGGGTCGCATGAGCGATCCTGCCACCTGCCATTTGCTTGCTGTTGAGTTCAGATGCCTACAGAAAATGATAAGATTCTGTGAGCTGATTTCATAGGAGCAACAGGCCGAGAGAATATCATTAGGGCAGCAAGATACTTTTAATAAATGCAAACATGTCCATACAAACACTTAATTCACCATTCCATGATTCTTTTTATATAAAAAACCCCTCCAAAGGTGACCGGAGTGAATTTCACAAAAGTGACATGAAAGCTCAGATTGAAACTGGAAGAACTTAAATAAAACCATTGAAATAGTAGTGAAGCTATGTTAAACCCAAAATATATTTAGACATGGTAAAGAAAGAGGCTCTGGTTCCTCAATGCTCAGAAACCTGTCTCAAGAACAATAATCACCGAAAGAGTCAACACCCCATGTTCTCAAGTTCATCTCCTAATATCAACAAATTCCACCACAAGTGCTTTTATGGGATATCTTAGCATTTCGAATAAAAAAATGGCACAACAAACACTTCTAGCCTTATGGTTAATCATTGCTTCTCTATGCAAAAACGAATGTATACAGTATACCCTTCACCTAACCTGTCAATCATCCAAAGAGTGAAAGACACAGCCACAAACGACGCAAAGCAAATTTGTTAGGAGGAATGTCCATATCACTTAACATCAAACAAACAGGATCACAGGTTCTCACCAAGTCACAGTCCCAGCATATGCAACAATGGGAGTTCAAATTACACATCATTCAAACACGAAGCCTTGAACCAAATTAGACAAATGACAACATCAAACTTGTGAAATGCGACATCATTAGGTATATTAGGTCACTATAATGAGTAGCAGTAAGTCATTTTCTTGCACCTTAATACAAATTTTAGGAGTTAAAGACAAGCTCCAACAAATGCCAACTACAGTGAAAACAGGAAATTCATTGCCAACAAAGCAGACCCAAAGAAAAAAGGATACATGACAAATTCATTACACTGAAGTTTGCATTAGAAAGTTGATAGCTTCATACAACCAAGAAATTTCCTATTTTGGAATAGGGGGACAACAGGAAGCTAACTTCTGTATGCTTATAGTGAAGCTAGGTATAACTGACAGAGATCTACCAAGATGTCTATAGGTTTATGCTGTGCTCATTAGGAGAGATTGATACCACCACCGTGGCAAGAGCTTTGCTAAAGTGCTTTGTTAAGTTAAATGCCCCATGAAAGGTTAAACAGCAGAAAAGCTATTTCTAATTCTAACACCTCATAGAACACAATCAACATATAATTTCACTGCTGATGGCTGTAAATATCAGCAGTTCAGCACAAGTGCAAACAATGTAATCAAAATGATGTTCGACCAATCTTATAAGCTGCACAAACATCAGGTGAAAGTAGAATATCCAATCATAATGTGCTTGTGGAAACAACATGGGTTTTTGAACAATTTTGAGAAGTTTGAAACTATTAAGCACTGCCATGCCAAAGCCCGTGATGCACACGCCAAGAACAGATATAAATTTACAAAGTAACACTACAAGGACACGAGGATGCAAGTGCTTAGCAAAAGGTAGCACTCGTCATGGATGCTTTCTCAAATACTAGAAGCTAATAACTCGCTAAGACAAAAAAAGGCCAAGTTGACACAAGATACAAATCATGGCAGCCTTACATATATATGCAAGGCAACTGAACATAGAACACGATATGATGCGCATAATAAAACCCAGTTATGCAATACTACAGAACCCAAGAATAAGAAGCCCCCAAGCCCCCCTATGAACAATGCACAGAGGACATGAGCCTTATATCCTATGACACGCGGCGCCGAAAGGCGGAGATAGCCATTCCATGTCTAAAGGCTATCTAGCAAGCCATCATGCATCAGAGCTGCTCCGTGATGCCGATTCGGGAAAGGTCAACATAAGGGACACATCAACCAAAAGTCAACGAGCATCACCACCATCACTAACATTTCCACACCCTATTATCACAGCGAAAAAAAATCCCCATTTGTCGCCACCAATTCCCCAATCCGAATCGCGGAGGCGGACAATACAGACCATCTCATTTTCATCATCGCTCGCCAGAACACCACGAACTAATCTCACACAAAAAAGCTTCGCGCGTGACCGATAACCATACTGACAACTCCCAACATCCCAAGAACAAAATCCCTCCACGCAAATCAAATTCGAGGCGTAACATGCCGCATCCCCCCTCCCTAACGTAAAACCTAAATCCTCCCCGCCTAGAATCCCTCAACAACGGATCACAAAACGGATCAACCACGCGAACCTGAACGTTTCCTCACCAAGAAACCAGATCCAGACGATTCTTGAAAAAAAAAAAAAAAAAAACACCACCTAGGGTTCGCGCGCTTGGAGCGGCCACACGGAACAGGATACAGCCGAGCGATCGGGGGCGGGAGAACGGATCGGCGGGGGTGGAGAGGGAGGAGGGGGGTCTGACCTTGCCGCCGGTGGAGGAGGAGAGACGCCGCGCCGCCGCCGCGAGGGAGAGGAGGAGGAGGAGGAAGCCTTTGGATTTCTGCGTGGAGGAGGGGAGTTTTTGCGGAAAGGCCCTTAAAAGGGCCCGAATTCGCGGGCGGGCCCAGTCCACGCGCCCGCCCCCCGCCACTTGGCCACTGGATCGGTCACCGGCTCATGGCTCGAGCTCAGCGCAGCGGCTCGGCTCGGCTCGGCTCGAATAAACTTGTTTGAATAAGTTGATGGGAAGAAAGTTTACAAACAAGGGCATTTGGTCTAGTGGTATGATTCTCGCTTAGGGTGCGAGAGGTCCCGAGTTCAATTCTCGGAATGCCCCAGATTTTATTTTGAATTTTGATATATTTTGCCGTCTGAAACACTATTCCCAATTTTAATATCTTTGCATTCTGCAATTTTATTCCCAATTTTAATATATTTTGCCTTCATTTTGAATTTTGATATATTTTGCCGTCTGAAACATTATTCCCAATTTTAGTATCTTTGCATTCTGAAGCATTATTTCAATTTTTAATATTATTTTTATTCCTTTTTTGCATTACGCAGCATTTACAATTAACTTAGGCTAGCTTTCTTTTTTTTTCCCTCTCTCTTTTGCATTCTGCGGCAAATTTTAAAATTTTTGCATTCTGCAGCATTTACAATCGGGTTATACACAAACGACATGATGGCCGAGTGTGTGCATAAACTGAATGAAGAAGTGAACAAACACAAGGAACTTTGGTACAACAACTTATTTTGCGTTTCTGCTCCTTCATATGTGTACAAGTCTACTATCTGCAATACAGGTATCAGAGGGCAGCATCAGTACATCTTCTCACAAGCCCTAAACACAGGTTGACAAATCTATATGTATGTAAATATGCATACATCATACACATGTATATGCACTTATTGGACAGCTGTATCTTTCTATCAACTCAACCAAAAATGTGCATCACCGCGGCTGATGATCATCCTATCTTATTTCCACCAGTATATAGAAGAGAATGTTTTCTTGAGGGAACATTATAGACCAGAGTTGATCGCGAAACCGGGAAATAGGCACGGCCCGAGCGTCCCATCAATCAGGCGTTGCCATTGACGGCTTTGTAGCATTT
The DNA here is from genome assembly GCA_009805545.1 of Oryza longistaminata. Taxonomy (NCBI): domain Eukaryota; kingdom Viridiplantae; phylum Streptophyta; class Magnoliopsida; order Poales; family Poaceae; genus Oryza; species Oryza longistaminata. The sequence continues at coordinate 16,565,820 of CM020189.1, forward strand.
CAGGCTGCAGAGAGGGAGATTCAGCTTGGAGTCCCTGTACCGGTACGCGTTCGTGCACGACGGTCCGGCGCATTTCTCTCGCGGGGGAGGGTAGCTGCGTGATGGATGAACGGTGATAAGAGATGATATGTCATGAGGCACATTTCTGGAGCGATTTCTTTAAGAAAGAGTACAGAGGTTGTGAGGATTACTTGCAAGGCTTGGAGTTGAAGATGCTGGGAAGGCCTACTTCTTCCGGGAATGAAACCACAGTGCCCTTTGGGCCCATGACCCACCTGATGGTGTTTTCAGGAATAGTTTGTGCTCTGGCTGCTCTCTCCTGGAAGGGGGAGGTAAGAGTCTAGTTCAGAAGCTAGTAGCAGAAGATACATTGATAAGGGTACTATTATTGATAAGGGTACTAAAACGCGTTAGAGAAAATAAGGGTACAAAAACAGCATGATCGAATGATGCAATAAACCTTATCTTCTCGCTCCTTTTGCTTTCTCTCTTCTTTCTTCTTCTCAGAATCCAGGCCCAAAATTTTCCTTATAGCTTCAGCCTGCAGAGATTAACAATGTTGAGAACACCTTGAAATTGAGGCTTTAATATATGCTTAAAAGGAAGGCAGGCAAACATTTTTCTGACCTCGCTTTCTTTAGTAGCCTTCTCGACTTGCATCTTGCGCCGCTGAGCAGCCTCTGCCTTCTTGGCAAGCATTTCCGCATCAGAAAGCTTATCCTTCTTGCCTGGATTGACAAAAAAACGCAAATCAAAACAAATCAGCACAGGACTTAGGGTGAAGGTGTCACTTTTCTAGCTAAGTTAGAATGGAGAAAAGGATAGCTAGGATAGGCATATCAGCATATGTACCTCTTGAAGGAGCTGGTGGCAAACCATCAGGGAACTCAATAGCGCTGTTGCTGTTTCCATCCATCCATGATTGAAGGGCACGGCGACGTGTTGTCAGAGGCTCGCTTCTGACATTAGCTGGTGATTCAGTGACTGCTTTCTGCTTCCTGTTTTGTGCATCAAGCTCACTGTCAGATGTAGGTTCCTCTTCAGTATTATCAACATCGGTAGATTCCCTAGACCTTTTATTGCCATCCCTTTTTGATCTGGAGGTAACAAAATCATTATCGATCTCGTATGATGTGCTCTTAATTTTAGCTTTCTTTGCAGCATTCTTCTTAGAGCTACTTCCTGTTTTTTTTGCAGGCTCACGAGTATGGACTTCCACACCTTCAGAAGTTCCAAAATCATCAAGAATATTTGTATCATAGTCCTCATCTAATTCACTGTCCAAGATGGATTTCTTAGCAATCCTCCTACTCTTCCGAACAGGATCTGAAGACGGTTCCCTCTGAACTTTGGCTGGTTGTTCTGGAGTTAGCGCGTCATCAATTGACTTCTCCTTTTTGGTTTTCTTGTCTCGGGAAGATGCCAACCTACTGGAATCTTTTACTCCTTCAGCCTGAAAGTAATTCATCTTTTGTTTCATCAATTATCATTACAGGTCACATACTCACATGTTGAAGTAAATAGAGGGAGGATATTTGCGAAGAACCTGTATGCCCCTTAAATTGGAAAAGATCAAAACAATGACCAATTGACCAGGAGAGGTATACAACCCAGATTTATGTCATAGCAGCATCGACTAATTCTCCATTATATAAATTTTATTTCTCTTGAATCAAGTAATGAATCAACAAAGTGCAAGTAGATTACAAAACGAACGAAATGGATGACTTGGCGCATACCTGACTAGAATGCTTTTGTCGTTGCTGCGAATCTCCTGGCCGCGGAGGCTTCGCAGGCAAAGACCTGGAATGCGACATATCAGGGCTTGGTTTCGCCGGCACGCTACGGCGGATTCCGCCGATCTTGAGCTTCAACTTCCTTGTTTTATCACCGGTCGACGACTCACGATTCCCTGCCGAAACAACCGCGCCATGGCCGCTCTCGCCCTTCCTGGAGCTACCACCACCACCACCACCACCCGAGCCCTCGGAATGCAGCTGGTTGCTCCCCTTGGTCTTGTGCGAACTTCTCGGGTTAGGAGGGGAGGACATAGCGCCGCCCTCCAACGCCGCGCGCCTCGCGGCACGATCCGGGGAAGGGGCATTCAGATGGATCTCTCGCCTCTGGTGCTCCTCCCCATCGGAGTTGGCATCCTCATCCGAGCCAATAGCCGACGAAGAAGACGAGGAGTAGCCGTCTCGCTGCTGCTGCTGCTCCACATCCACGACAGGATTGCTCTCCGGCCTCGGCCGCCGCCTCGCCGTGCTGCTGCTCCGGCGCTTCCTCGTGAGCGAATTGTCCAACCTAGAGCCCTCACGGCCTTCCATTTCGCCCCTATCTCTCATCACCTAGACATTGGGGACACAAAAGGGGAATACACCATGAACCCTAAATCGAGAAATTCACGCACAAAAAAACATAGGATCTCGCGATGTCATGTCAGGTTTTCCCGGAAGGCAGAGATCAACAAATTCGCCATCCACAAGAAGGTCTAAATCTCCTAAATCCTATTCTGATTTTTGGCCACAGGATCGACGGAATTGGTCGCTACATGTAGATCAAGAACCCGAAATTTGGGGGCGGAGATTGCCTCGAGGGAGAAGAAGCACGTACCACGACGAGGGAGGCTGGTCGCGAAAGCCACGAAATCGAGTAGGTACTAGGGACGATTTGAGACGGCCCTAGAAGGAATTACACGGCCATCGCCGCCGCCGCCGCAGTTGTCCTCGTCGCCGACGACGAGGAACACAAGGATACTAGAGAGAGAGAGAGAGACGATGTAAATTTTTGGCGTTTTTCTTGTGCGTGTGGCATTTTTGCACTTTGCACTAGCCAATGCGACTATTCTTACAATGGAATAATTAACTACACACGAGTGATTCTACGAGACTTCTCATTGGACCTACATATCATACGCATATGAGGACCAATATACCATAGTCATTAAGTGCAAATTCTTAATTGGCACATCTTAAAAGTAACAAATAATTAATTATCCCTCTTACAATGGGTACCTCCAGCTCGTACCTTCGCTCACGGCGTCACGGTTTTGTCCCCGAGCCGTGCCCCTGGAGGGAGGCGCGAGTGCGCGACCCCTAGGAGGGGAACGTGCGCCTCTAACTCCCCTCCTTTTTTCTCGAGGGACGGCTCGAGCGTTGCCCTGTCCCCCACCTCCTCCTCCTATATTTTCCCTTCTTGCCTCTCTCACCTTGGCGTGGTGAGGCGGAGCCGAAGATGGGCACGGCGAGGCAAAGCCGGAGGCGTCGTGGTGGTCGGAGCCAGCGGCGGGCGCAGTTGGGTGGAGCCGGAGGCGGTCGTGGTGGGGCGGAGCCGGTGGCGTCGCAGTAGGATGGAACTGGAGGGGGCACGAGGTGGAGAGATCCGGTCGCCGGCGTGCTGGACGGTGGCAGCGCGAGGCGGGGAAGTCAGCAATGGCGGATGGGCGGTGGAGGGAGAGAGACGAGCGAGAGGTAGGGTAGGTGGAAGAGAGGCGGGCGGGCAAAGAAAAAAAAAGAGGGGAGAAATGGGCGGCGGTGGATGGGCTTGGAAATAGCTAGGGGCAGGGGAGGGAGGAAAAATATGCATGTGGCTTCATGGGCTAGGATCTACCGTTGTGTGCTAGAGCGTGTTGCCTCATATTTGGTAGGGCTGGTTGGAGTACCCTCCATTGGGAGATGGGTGTCCATGAGTGACTTGGCCCAGTTGACCTACATGAGAATACTACTAGGTGTGCCTTTCAATCATGCCCTTAAGGTTTTGTTGTTTGTTTCAGAGAAAGAGAAAAAGATGAGTAAAATACGTTAAATTTAGTATTAACACATGTTTAATTAAATATTAATCACTTAAAAATGATTAATATGATTTTTTCAAATATCCTTCTTGCATAACGGTTTTTTTAAAAAGAAAAGAGGAAAACATTCCATTTATCAGTTTGAGGAAGCATACGTGCGTGAAAAATGATAAATATTTTCTAATTCTTTGATATAGAACGCAGTGTGATAGATTATATAAATAGAGAAAAAATACTCATACGGATAAATCAAAATATTATAAAACCAATACATAGCTTTAAAAAGTTAGTTATATATATTTTTTTAAAAAATCAGCGTATATTTTGAAGTGTGACATGAATAATCCACGTCCCAATTAGCTGTTTACTCCAAAGGAATTATTGACATTCCACACGGTTAACAGGATGTTATCTAAAACTTTGGAGAAATGCAAAGACAACAGGTCTGTCAGGAAAAAAGAAAGAAAAATGCATCAAACTCATGATGAGGTTACCAATTTACCATGAATAGTGTAATAAAGCAAATGCTCATCACTTCTAAATTTATTAAGTCATACTCAGGACGTTTCCCTCGAGTAGAACATTCACAATTCCACCGTGAGACAACTCACACCAATGTTCAAAACTTTTTTTTAAAAGTAAATTTCTAAAACTAAATATAATTTTACTAAAGGAAAAAGTACGAATTATCGCCGAACTATCGCGGTCGACCGAATTATCCCCCTAAACCACAAAACCGGATATCATTCACCCTAAACTTTCAATACCGTACGCGTGGCAATCCAGTCAGTATTTTCTCTTTTTTAATGGTGGGGCCCATCTGTCATATATACTCTCTCATCCTCTCTTCCCTCTCCCTCTCTCTCTCCCTCTCTCTCAGCGCTGCTGAGTTGGGGATCCAAATTCATTTGCACTTAATAAAGGACAGCTTCTGCCAGAGCGAAGTGGAGGCCCTGCCGGAGGCTGGACCGGATAATATAGACACCTCAGCGCCAAATAGCATGGCGCTGAATGCATGTTGGCACGCCGACTCAACCTCCCATCCGCGGTGGCACGGTATTCAGTGCCAGTTGACGTGGCGTTGAGGTGTCCAAGTTCAACGACATACGATTTGGCATTGAACAAAAGGGTCATTTCTGAAATAAATTTTAGCCGCGGTTCATTTGTAAAATTAGTTTTTGCAAAATGTCAAATTGTCAAAATTCATGCAATGTTTAATCTACCTAGGCTACTAGTTAAGCATGCATTCAAATTAACAAAGGTAGGCAGTTTTTTCATGTCTTTCTATCACAAACTAAATGCCACAACACAAAGTCTTTGCATTTTTAGCATTCCATTACTAGAATTGATCTCCACTACATCAATTCCTCCTACATTCATCAAGAGCAATTAATCATCAAGATTATATAGATCCAATCCAATTCCTTCCCATTCATCTTCCTCTGCAATAATCCTCTTAATCTTCTCATTCATGGCAATGATACAGCTAAAATGTCAAAGTTAGGCGCCTAATAACCACCTTTACTATTTTTATCCAAAAATGACAGTTCCTAGCCACTGGCCACCATTGCCCCCACTTTTCCCGGGAAAAAAAAATGCAGCCAAGCCAACTAATCTCCTCCTTTCCCTCCCAATTCAAATAAATACCAAAAAATCCATCAAATTATTATTAGGAACACTTAAACCACAACCACGGCAAATTTGCCACCTCCATTTCTCCTCGACATGCCGCCGCCGCCGCCGCTTGTCGCCTGCGTCTCCTCGCCGCCGTCATTGTCGCACCGTGGCGCCGCCGCCGGCGGCCGCGTCTGCGTTCGCGCAACGGGAAGGCGCCGGGGAAGCCCGGGATGTCACCGGCGCCGCGAAGAAGCTGACGCGCGGGCGCCTCCGCCGGCGTCGAGGCGAAGCCGATCCTGCCCGGCCCCGGCGGCGACTCGTGAAGGCGCTGTGCGCGAAGACGGACTACCGGTGGTGTGCCAGATGACGGTGGTGCCGCCGCCGGCCGGCGGCGAAGCTGGACGCCACGGCGGTGCTGCGTCTGGCGATGGGCGCGGTGCGCGCCAAGGCGGCGGCGGCGAAGAAGGCGGCGGGCGCGCTCGCCGCCGACGCGAAGACGCCGGCGCTGGCGAAGCCGGTGCTCCGGGACTGCATGGACTCGTACGACGACATCGCGTACAGCCTCGACGAGGCCGACAAGGCCATGGCCGCCGGCGACAAGGACACGACGGGCACCATGCTCGACACGGCCCGCACCGACGTCGACACCTGCGACCAGGGCTTCGAGGAGCGCGACGGCGACATCCCGCCGCTCATGTCCAAGCAGGACGCCGAGCTCGCAAAATCGCCAGCAACTGCATCGCCATCGCGTCGCGGCCGGCCTCCGCTCCAGCTAGACGAACGCCGGCGGCCGGGACCGACATCATCCTATATATACTACTTCCTCCGTTTCATATTATAAAACTTTCTACCATTGTCCATACATGTGTCTAGATTCATTAACATCTATATTAATATGGATAATTTTAGAAAGTCTTATAATATGAAACGGTGTTATAATATGAAACGGAGGGAGTACCAGTACATATATATATATCTATAGCGATAGAAAGATAACCTAGAGTTTTACACCTTAATTATTGATTATTATGATAATTAACTACGCTTAATTGCACCTGGAAACCGTGTTTCAAATCCATCCTTTACACCTCACAAATGTTAGTGGAAGCGTCTTGATTCTGTTTGTGTGCTCATGAGAAACGCACGGGGTCTTCCGACCAGCTACACAAGGCGGTGGGCTAGACGACATGGGTTCGAAGCCTCACCCTGTTACACCCAAATTTGGCACCTAGGTTTAAATAGGAATATTGCCAAAATTTGGAAGTCTACCGGTTTCCTTCGAGGTGGCCGGTCTGACCGGCAGGTTCGAGTCCGACCCTGTTTCATCGGGTTTCGATGTTTCCTTGCTCGGGAAGGCATGTTTCGGGTTTCCTTTGGATTCTACCCCGAGTTGGACGTGGAGGAGGGCCTGTAGAAGGCAAGACCAACCCCTATATAAGGGACAAGGCCGGTTCATTAAAAATCAATCTACTATCAATCAATCGAATCGTTCTTTTCATATTGCTTTTAGTTTTCTCTTAGTTTGTCCATCTTTGTCGGTTTGCGCCGTAAACCGTCCGCCGCCGCTGCGAGAGTGCGACATCTCTTTGTAGGTTTGTCCTGAAAACCTTCCGTTTGCCCACGAGACGGGTAGTTATCTAGAAATCGGCTCCGCTAGCCGGTTTAGTTATCAAAACCCATCTAGGTTTAGCTCTTTGCTAGATCGAGGTGGTTGGCGACTCTAGGATCACCACAAAGCTTAAGGTGCTGCGATCGTGCTTGTCAACTTGTCAAAAAAGTTGCCAACACACCCCTTATAATTATTTGATATTAGGTCCTTCCCTATTAATATTCACGCCCGTTTGTGTGCTTATGTAATGTTGCAATGTCTTGATTTTCTCTTAAATATATCTTGGTGGAGTTGATGATAATGTGGATAATGACAAAATGACATTTTATAGATTTTTTCCCCTGACAAAAGGAAAAGGATAATCTCATTTCCTCTCAAAATACAACTAATTATGCATTTTCTTAAAGAGATTAGCGTTGAGGTGAGAATGAGATAGGAAAGTAGGTGAAGAAATTAACTTGAGATTAATGTTAGAGGTGAGAATGAGATGAGATAATAGGTGAAGAAGCTAAATTGAGAAGGTTATGAGTTCTTACGATGAGTAGGTAGGTCTGTAGGTGTAGAAGTTGTTGCGTTTAAGATAAATTTAAATCTTAAAAGTAGCTACATATTGATACGGAGGGAGCACCTAATCTCATTTTCTTGATATTGTCATTGTAAGTGGCTCTTTGAGCGTTCTTCAAAAAAAAGGAGAGAATTTACAAAACTACATATACATTGATAAAACTATCATAAAACTACGGATTTAAGGTGTTATATCACAAGACTACGTATGTCGAGGGGTGATCCTCTCGAGCGGGAGGCTGTGAGGCCCCACTTTGTGAGTTCGGTCGGGGGACCGGGTGCAGTGCTGAAGAGCGTGTTCTCATGCGAGGGAAGTATGTCAGTGGGAATCAAGCTTGCAAGGTGGAAGGCGAGAGAGCGTGAGAGAGGGATTATACAGGTTCGGGCCGCTATAGAGCGTAATACCCTACTCCTATCTTAGCGATGATCTTCATGTGGTTACAATGACTTTGGATCCTGGGAATACAAGCTAGGGCTTGGTCAGCCTCTTCCGGAATCCGGTTTTCTCAGAGACCCCCCTCTACCCGTAGGGCACAGTCCTCCTTTTATAGATGAAGGGGTTACCACATGCATCGCCCCTACGCTCTCCTCACAGGAAAGGGGCCCACATTGCCTATATTAAAAAGCATCTCATGCTTTGGGCCGGAAGCGATCCACGCGGCTACTCTCGGGTGGCTCCCACTGAAGCTTTTCGTCTGACACGGGGGACATCCCCTATCATTCCCTATTAAATGTGTGGCGACTTCGTGGGCACACGCGCGTGGGAGGTGGCGACCTGCACGCCCTTCCCCAGTCCCCACGCCGCCTGACACGAAACAGGACGTGGGTGCGCTGCCACCTGTCCCATCCATCCATCGCTGGGTCACAAACCGGTCGCCAGGCACACGTCTATCAACGGGCAGCGCACGACCTGCCACGCCGCATTAAATGCGATGGGGGCGGTTGGGGCGCCGCCCATAAATGCGTCTGGCGAACGACGCTTCCACCCGCTCAAGCCCTCTCACAGCCGCCACGTGTCAGCCGAGCAAGGGCTTCGGGGCAATCCAACCCCTCGGGCCCGAGGGGTGTAATGGGGCACCCCCGAGCCCGAGGGGGAGGGATGGCCGCTCCCTTTCCGAGGGCGCAACTCACTCGGGGGAACTGGGCCCACCCTATGCGCCATACGGAAGGGGCTTCCTTTCCCCCAAGGCTAGGGATGCCCTGGGCCCATATCACCGACAGGCGCGCTGCACGCCACATTAAATGCGGCATGGCGTGCCTTCTCAGGTTGCTATTAATGCGGGTAGGTGAGCACTCGAAGGTGGCCACCTAACCCACCGCACGTGGCAACCCGCGGAGGGGGTCGGGGGAGCCCGACCCCTGGTCACAGGAGGGAGTGGCCGCCGCCCTGCCTCAGGCTCGACACCCTCAGGGGAGGGCCACGTGGCATTGGGGGCAGCCTCCTCTCTCTAGTCTTGAGACCCCATGGCCCAGGCCCATATCACCGACAACCTATTTAACATAAAATTTCTCACAAAAACTACAGATTTAATCACAAAGATTAAGTGTCAATTTAATCACAAAACTACAACATTTACAGCTCTTACATAACAGGAGTGCTATGTTTTAAACTCTAAAATCTATAGTTTGGTGATAACTTCAACGTTAAATCTGTAATTTTGTGATACTTAGCCTCAAATAACACCTTAAACATGTAGTTTTGTGATACAACTCTATAAATATGTAATTTTGTGATAGTTTAGTATAGGAAAAAGTACGAATTACTCCCTCGAACTATCGCGGTGTAGGATCAAGATGTCGACTAGGGGTGAATAGGCGATTTAAAACTAAATGGCACCTAATCAAAACTAACGTAAGTTGCTAGACTCGGTGAGGGACAAGTCTAACTAAGCAACTAAGTTATGTTTTGCAAACCTAGGGTGATAGTGGCTCAAGTATATCTCTAGGAAAGTAAATTGCACAAATGTAAATGCAACAAACAAATGAGACAAAAGACAAGGAATTTTTTTCACCGAGGTTCGGAAACTCGCTGGTTTCCTAATCCCCATTGAGGCGAGCCCAACTCCACCGCTCAACCATGAAGCCGCCGCACGCCCCCTTCGTCAAGAGGTGGGCAAGGCGGGAGCCGGCCCACGGAGAGGACTACCCAAGCCTCGATCACTAGGGGTAGTTCTTCCTTCACTCCGAAGGTGGTGAACTCTAAACCACTCACAAACCGGCGCCGAGCCTCCTCCACAATCTCCTCGGAGAGGTCACCGGACAACACCTCCACAAGCCGTCTAGGAGGCGGCAACCTCTAAGAGTAACAAGCAATGACCCGGCGTGGAGATGATCAATCAAGTGCCACACTAGCTCTACAATGGAAGCAATGCACTTGACTCTTGGCTAGAACAACTCTCAACCACAACAATGGATGAACACAAGCTCAAGTGAGTGTGGGAGAGATGCAAGGGGTGTATGCAATTGAAGTGAGTGCCAAGAGAGTCCCCTTGCTGCTGGTGGGGGAGTATTTATACTCCCACCAACCAAAACTAGCCGTTGAGGGGCGAAATCCCCCAACTCAGTGTACTACCGGTCAGACCGCCATTAGGTGGTCGGTCAGACCAGACTACTTTGTAACGGCCGTTACAGGGCAATCATCGGGCCCTCTCAGCCCGGCCGATCAGACCATCATGGGGTGGCCGGTCAGACCGGCCTCGGCTAGGTCAGACCGCCATTGGCTTGGTCTGACCGGCTGCGGCTCTGGCGGCTCTGGTTCGGCATCCCCAGAGCGCACCATCCAGGGCACATGGCCAACACTTGCCGGTCAGACCAGCACTGAGGTTGAGGTCAGACTGGCCCTGGAGAGTGAATCAAAGAATATGAAACTAAGCCAAGTCTACATGCATAATGACCTAATGTGGCAATTCGATCATCTCTTTGTCTAGGTCATTACCCATCTTAATAGTACGGCGAAGCTAAAAATAAACTAGCAAATTTTGATCGCCCAACTCCTCAATCAATTTAAAATTAAAAAACTAATTTACCGTCTTCAATCCTTTTTGCTTTGTGTCATCCAATTTGGTCCTTCAAAAAACATCTATGCATATACATTATGCGAACCTAACTCAAAATACATATCTCAAAAAGAGAACGGTTAGTCCACAATTAGTGCTTGTTATTAATTATCAAAATTAACAACGGGGGCCTAGATGCTTCACGCGGTCTACTGAATTACCCCCCGAACTACAAAACTGGACATCCTTTACCCCCAACTACGCAAACCGGCAAATAACCCTCCCAGCTTAATCCGCGGTGGTTTTCGTCCTACGTGGCAGTCCAGTTAGCAATTCTTTAAATAAAAAATGGTGGGCCCCACCTGTCAGTTCCCCACCCCTCTCTGAGAGATTTGATAATTTAACACTCTTTTAAATGGATTTTGATTATTTGACATTCTGACCCACTTTTATTCACTCAGATGGTCCCACATGTCATCCATACAAATGTCAATTAAAGCAATTGGGCAACGAAAAAAGTGTCAATTATCAAATTTTTCTCCCCCTGGGTGCGTTCGGCATCCACTTTCCCAACCCCTCTCCCTCGTTTTCCGCGCGCACGCTTTTCAAACGGCTAAACAGTGTGTTTTTTTGCAAAAAGTTTCTATACAAAAGTTGCTTATAAAATCAAATTAATCCATTTTTGAAAAAAAAGCTAATACTTAATTAATCACGCGCTAATAATGGACCGCTCTGTTTTCCGTGCATACTGTTGGGAACCGGAAATTAATAGCGAACACAGCCAGACATCTCTCTCTACTCTTATCTCCATCCCAATCTCTTCCTCTCTCTCTCCTCCCTCCCCTCACCAGCACGGCAGCATCAATGGGAGCGGGTGGGCGAGGGCGGCTGAGACGGAGGTGAGCGCTAGCGGCGGCGGTGGCGGTGGTCGGCTGAGGCAGAGGAAAAGCGGGTGGCCGCCAGCGGAGGCAGAGCGGTGCGGCCGACAGCAGAGGCGAGCTCGCCGGGGCAGGCGATGGCGGAGGCGGAGTGGGCGGGCGGCTGAGACGGAGGCGGAGTGGGCGGCCGGCGTCGGAGGCGGGCGGTGGCGGTGCGGCGGGCGGCTGAGGGGAGGTGGAGCGGGCGGTCGGAAGCGAAGGCAGAGCGGGGTGGCCGCAACGGAGGCGGAGCTCGCCGGGGCAGCCGATGGCGGAGCGGGAGACAGCGCGCGATGTGGGCGGTGAGAGACTGGAAGGAGGAGAAGGGCTTGGTGCCGGGGGAGAGGGCGGCCTTGGCAGCTGCCTTGGCGGCTTGGCACGGGCGACGGCAGAGGGGGCAGCGCTGATGGAGGGAGGAGCAAGAGCAAGGGCCGGAGTTGGACCATTGCACCTCGCCGCTGCGCCACACACGCCTGCTCCCGCGTTGCCGCCGCGCCGCCCTCCTTAATGGCGTCTCAGTCGCCGTTGCCGTCGGCGAGTGCCCGCTCGTGTGACACGCGGCGCCGCTGGCTTGGAGCCGCCGTGTGCCGCCGCAGTGGGCTGCCGCGCCGCCCCCACCACCCGCCCCAGCACGCCGTTGCCGTGTGCGCCAAGAGAGGGAGAGAGAGAGAGGAAGAGGAAGAGGGGATGAGAGAGTATATATGACAGTGGGCCCACCATTAAAAAAAGGAGAAATTGGACTGGATTGCCACGCGTACGTCACGTAGGCCAAAACCGCTTTGGATTGGATCGAGGGGGTAATTGTCCGGTATTGAAATTTAGGGTGAATGATGTTCAGTTTTGTGGTTTAGGGGGTAATTCGGTCGACCGCGATAGTTCGGGTTAATTCGTACTTTTTCTATTTAAAACGAAAAACAAGCTTATAGAAAATAAAAACAATATTAAAGTGGTGATATTTAAGAACTGTGAACGAATGGACTCACTGGCCAAAGAAAGGGTCCTCCTAATGCGCGAACGATCGCCGCCGCGCGCCGATCGGGAAAGCCCACATGGGTCGCTCCAGGTTTCCTGTTTTCACGTTCAGAAAACGAGAAAGTATATAATAGCGACCGAACGGGAAACAACGATGCGTAAACGGGGATCCATAAAATTTAAAAACTAAAAACAACAAGTTAGAAAAAAATTAAAAAAATATAAAAAAAATTAATACTCTTATTTATATGCATAGACTCTAACTTATGTATAGACTTTATACTGTAAACTTCGCACGTATAAACTTTATGTATAGAAATACTATATATAAAAAATATTTGAATTCAAATTTAAATTTGAATCGGTATATAAACTTTTGACTTATAAACTTTGGGTTTATAAACTTTAGGTGTATAAACTTTATATGCGTAAACTTTAGTGTGTATAAAATTACTAAAATAGAAAAATAATTGTGGTGCCCAAAAGGAAACCATGTGAGAAGGGGGCTGATCGGGATTACGTGAACGGAAATCGGATTGGGTTGCCAAAAACAGAAACTTCGATCAAATCGCGATCGATTGCTAAATATCCTTTTCTCAAAGAAAGACCCATCAGTTGAGCCTTAGGCTTTGGTAATTTTTGGCTCCGACCTAGCCAAAGAAGATGGACACTAAAAGGAATTTGAATTCAAGGATATTTGGATGAATATCGTGGTAAATTCAGAAAAAACCCAGCAAATCACAAGGAATCCACGGCAAATTTGGAAGGAACTGAATTCGCGCGCTTGGTAAATGGCAACCAAGCACCATGGAGATGTTCTAGAAGTCCCTGGGATCGACGAACCGTCGCCTCGCCGTCCCCGCCGGCAGCGCGGCGGCGCCGCCGCCGGGCTTCACCAGCCACACGTCGTCGACGCGCGACGCGCGCCGGCCGCGCGGCACGTGGCGGGCGACGGGGTCGCCGGCGGCGGCCTCGACCACGAGCGCCTTGCACTCGGCGCCCACGCGCCGCGCCACGCCGGCGGCGAACGTCCACAGCGCCGCACCAGCGCGCGCACGGCGGGGGCGCCGCCCTCGCCGTCGATCCCGTAGGCGAGGACGAACCCGAACTCGCCGCACGTCGCGCCTCGCGGGGCCGCGCCCGCGCCGCCCATGCACGGCGGCGTCGGCGCCACGGCCGCCAGCCGCGCCAGGAGCGCCCTGCCGCCGCCCGCCGGCCTCGGCGGCGGCGCCACCACCTGCACTGTACGACGCGCACGTGTTCCACAGGCTCACGCACGCCCACGCGCGCCGTCGCCGCCGCCGGCGAAGCGCGCCATCACGTGCCGAGGCTGGGCGCCGCGCCCAGGACGGCGTCCACGTCGGACGGGCACAGCGGCTCGCCGCCGAACCGCCGCTTGTACACCATCGCCGCCTGCTCGACGGCGAGCCTCTCGATCCTCACGTCGCTCCTGGACGAGGCCGCCGCCGCGCGGCCTGACGTCGGCGAGGGGCTGGACGAGGATGGACAGGCGTGTCCGCCGGCGCGTAGCCGCGCCGCCCGACGAAGAGCCCCCGCGACGCGGCGTTCGCGGCGTCGGCCCGGCGACGACGTGGCGCGCGCCGTGGCGCGCCGCCCACGCCTCGACGGACTCGACCAGCTTCGAGCCGATGCCCTTCCGCCTGTGCGCCGGCGACACCCTGAGGCCGAGGACGTAGCCGGCGAGCGCGGTGTCGCCGTCGCCGACGCCGGTGGCGACGCGCTTGACGCAGCCTCGCGCCACGCCGACGAGCTCCCCTCCTCCCCCTGTGAGCTCAGCTACCTACTTATGGAAGGGCCAGGATTTATAATGTGAATTTCAGACAAATTTGAATAGATCTTCACTGAATTTGAATAAATATTCACTATATTTTGTACAGATTTGAATGTTTTAGCCTAGCCCATTATAAATTTCAAGCTCTAGTTATGAACACCGCATGCATGAATTCATATGAACCTATTTGCATCTAAGCATGGTCAAACCTAGTTGGAATCCCTAATTAAGATCAAAGACTCACTTGATTAAAAGTACCTCTATTCTCATATAGATAACGTCCTAAAATGAATAGAGTCAAACCTCAATATCCTAAATCATCGAAACGTATAAAAACATTATAACTTAATATTTAGAAATGGGACTTTATCATGAGAAATCCTTTCATGTAATTATATTTATATTAATTTACGTAAATATATTGTCAAAAATGTAATGGTCGGACACTTGCGACATTGAAGACCGTTCCAAAGTCCAAAACGTCAAGTAAAAAAGAATAGAGATAGTAGCATATAAGCATGAACCTAATTCATATGATTGACCTTAGCAAGATTGGCTATATACTTAGGGTAACTGTGCAATTAGCAAGTAGCCAGTGAGGTGAAACAAACATTCCATTTCCATATTTGGGGCATGTAAAGCCTAAAGTGAAAAGGTGACTCATAGCTTATGAAGACCACTCTTTAGGGCAGTTATAGAATTGTAGACAAGAGGTATCATATCATAGCTAGCTTATGATCATGTCAAACTTATGCATGTCAAAGATCTAGATTTAGCTAGCTATAGGCACATGAAGCAAACACACAAAAATCACATTGTTAACCTATGTCTATATATATATGGTCTAGAAACATACCATCATGACATGGAGTGGGAAGAGCCTGATCCTGCACAAGGGATCACCCATCATGTTGGTGACAATGGAGAAACCCTTCCCCGCGCCGATTTCGCAGCTCCTCTCAAGCTTTTCGATGGCCTCCATGTCGCGTTCCCGGTCATACTCCCTTATCGAGACCTCGCCCTTCGCCATGGCGATGGCGGTGGTGCTGTCATTGAGATTGAGAGCCATGTTCTTGTTTTTCTTGCTGATGCTGCCCTTGCTTGGTCTTGTGGCACATGGATGGCTTGTCATCTGTGGTCCTTTTTTCAATTGTAGTTTCAAATGCTTGATGTTTGCTTGAGGCTGCTCACATGCACCTCCTTTGCTTCTTATAGAGATCACATCAATAAGAACTAATCAGCAACTTTTGCTAATAGTGATGATGTTAATGACACAAGAACTAGATTGTTTTCTGATTAAACTTGCAACCTTGCTAATATATCTATGTCAATTGGCAGAGTGTCTTTATAGTAATATCACAGCAAGTAATACAGAATCTTAGTTATGTTCTAGACTAGTAGAGCCATCAGGCTTTTGCCTTGTACAATTTATAACAAAGTCAAACTGCAACTTATTGCAGAAAGAAAGTTATTCCTTTAATTTCTCTAGAACAAAATTATTGGAATGAACTACTTCATCCAAATATTTTGCTCATATTAGAGTGGCATCTACACACATACCTCAGAGTCAGAATGCATAAATACAAATTTGTATTGAACAAATAAAAAAATCGGTGATTTCTTTATCATCGGAAATTCTCGGATTTCTTGAAAAAAAATCAGAAATCTTTTCATCGGAATGTACTTGATAGCAGAGTTTGCATGACACTAATCAATTTAGTCTTCTAGAAGCGAATCGTTTGTACATTGTTACTTCCGTCCCAAAATATAAGGGATCCTAGCCGGAGGTGGTATATAAGAAGTTTCAATCTTAATTGCAGCATTCAAACAAGTTTCCATATTTTGGATGTTGGATGAAGCATGCTCATCATCCTTCATAAGAGTTGTGAACAAGTTAAGCAAGGATTACATAAAAGCTTCGCTTTCGCAACTTGGTCAAACACAGTCAAAGAACCCAAGGTACAGAGCACTATGCTGTGTATCCTCCTTTGGGCAGCAAAAGTTTGTGATTTGAGGTGTCTACACCATGAATGATCTGATGCAGTGGGCTATTACCATGTCCCATCAGTCGGCTTCAGTTTCAGGAATGGGGCTCCTTTTGACGGCCCACGATCATGAACCCCAGCAATTGGCCTGGATTCAACTGTAAATTCAATTTTTCAGCAGAATTTGTTGCATGCAGGAATGTCATTTTGATCAGTTAATTGATTGGTATTGATGCAAATTGTCTGATAAGAAACTGTACTTGCAGGTTAATGTGTCAGACTAATCAGCCTGTCAATGTCTTCTGCAGCTAAGACTTTTTTTTGTTTGGGAGGACAGCTAAGACTTAATTGAATGCTTTCAATTATTTCTGCACAATGAAGCATCAGAAGTAAACAAAGACCATATAAAAGTAAACTAGCCAAGTATCCAGATCAGTAATTGTACTCTGCATATTGTTTTGTCTGGCTACTGTTTCCTGACAATGTTTCTTGCCACCATGAGTCAGATTCACAGTGTCAAGATTTGGTTGATTTGATTTACTTGTGAGTACTGAGCAGTATGCGATATTTCACATGGTTCTATTTTATCCATTAGTTTTATTGCATCTAAACTTTATGCATTTCTTTTTTGAAAGAAATAAACTTAATTGTATAGATATTGAAAGCCTTAACCCGAGCTTGTGCTTAGTTTCTTCACTGGCACATGTATTCTATTTCTGTCCAATTTTGACAAACATCCTATTTCAATGGAAGAACTTCTCTATGCCAGAATGATAACAAAATATGCTCTTTCTTTTCTGTGAAGAACAAAATATATTCTTTCAAAACTCTATGGTAGTCAGGGAAGTATTTCTGATACTTACCGACAAGTTCAGTTCTGCATTTCTGCAGCTTATGAAGTTACTAAATGTTACCACTGAAAAGTACTGATTTTGATGTTTACCACATTCATCAAACATCACATACTGGTTAGATGAATTTGAAAAAGGTGGAGCAGTGTAAAATCCAGGTAAGTCCTTCTCCCATGAGGGCTTACAGTTATGCATGTGATGTGAAGCTGTCCTGCCTTACTTTGCAGTCATATTCTGAAAGTTTTGCGAAAAAAAAAACTGACGAAAAGCAGCCAAGCAGGACTACATTCTTTGAATGGGACCAATGGATTGACCAGATGACACAACCCTTAGTAATCTTTTTGTCACTGCAAAGTGTTAATCATGTTAGAGAAAAATAAGTATTCCAAGGAGGAACTTGGCATCAAATTAATAGGGAAGAAATAGGTGCCAAAGTTAAGCCGGAGGATTTGAATTAGCTAGACTCAGTTCCCACAAATCATGTTCAGGTAAATCATTGTGCTTAAACATTCTTGATTTGTCAGGATTTGGCGATTTGTCGTACCAAATTTGTCCAATTAACCATTTACAGCAAAGGAGAAAACCATCACCAGGGGTTCAATTTTTAGCCTAATAAGATTGTTTCTGAGCCTTCACCATTGAGGACTTGAGGTTAAGTTTTGAAGAAGATAATGGACAAAACGATTCTGACCTGGAGAACAGAAAATCAAGAATAGGTTCTTCTTTTCTTTAAGAATCAACAGGTAATTTAAACCGGAAATGTTCTTTCTGTTTTGAATTCTGAAGCAATGATGATCTATCATAAGCTAGTGATTCCTGATAATCTGAAAGTACTATCATGAGGAGTAGGTTATAACAGAAACAAAGAATTAACTATCATAAGCTAGTGATTCCTGATAATCTGAAAGTACTATCATAAGGAGTAGGTTATAACAGAAACAAAGAATTAACTATGGCAAAATTACCTTGACCTGCCAAAATGTTGTGCCAAGTTTGTTGCCTCCAATGAAGATTGTGTTTTCCAAAGAAATTTGATGTTAACTTATAATGATTGATTCCACAGTTAAATTCTTTGCATGGCTAGCAGTTCAGACGAGTTGTTGAACAGCAGACGTATGCTGCAGCGCCGCAATTTGTGCTGTTCAAATAAGGAAGAAACTGTGCACCATTTTTGTCGGTTGCTATTTGGCGCAGCAGCTTTGGAGCTAAACTTTTTCATAAATTGTTTTTCTCCTCTTCAGTGAAATGACTCGCAAGGCTTTTGCGTGTTCCCCGAATATGAAAAAGAATAACTGCAAAAGGCTTTCTACAGCGGCAAATCGATGGAAACACTTCTCATCAAGAATTTTAGGCTGCATGATATGAGAACATTCACTGGGCAATGGCAGAGAAATACTCTGGCATAGACGATTTACAAGAACAGTACATCAATCACAATTCCTGTTTCAACAGTGAATTCCAAAGTGATTGAATTGATGTTCAACTAATTATCGCTTCCATCACGCTTAGTTCTTCTACTGCTCGGCATGCAAGAAGCATCAATTTCAACAGGATATCCAGTCCATGGTTGCAAGCGGCAAACCAATCAAAAACACATGCATCAATCAGGAATCCTTGACTTGGGATTTGAAAATTCTGAGTCACAAATGATTCTATTATGCAAGACATACCCATCACTCATTGACAAGAGTGATTAATTGTATAACACTAAATGAGCCCTAGTTCCTAGCACATTTTATATGCAATGTTTCAGGATAATTCAAATGGTAAGGTTGTATCAGAATTGAACAGTTGTGATAACAATAATATCAACTCATTTTCTGTACAATGTGCCAGAAATAAGTTCTTAGGCACCTGTAACTACATATCTTGGCTCTAGAGAAGTTTTGTATTTCTAATTTAGTACTGTAAATTTGTAATGCTTTCTTCAACAGAATTGCAGCCGCATTTTCTCACTATGTGTGATGTGATGGTACAGCTGGTGAGTGGTGATCAGTACTGTTCATTTCTTCTGGTCAAGCAGTCATCCAATGTCATGTATCACCACAGTTTGGCTGTCAAAGATGAATGTCCAAGGACCAAGGTCCCCCCTACACAACATGATGTGAGATTGCCCCATTGCAATCACTCTAACATGAGAAACTTTTAATCAAATTGGCACTTCTGGCCTGCCCTAGTAGATAATTTCTTTTAGTGTTACTATTCTATCTTTTATATTAACCTTAACAGCCCATTGTTCAAGAACATGTCCCTCCCTTCATACTTGTCTGGGTTTTGATCACATTCTATGTTCACAATACTTTCCAATTTTTGTTTCATGAGATGTTATTTTATTTTCCTTTGCCCTTCCTCCATGAGTCCATGTTAATATGTTATAGAGATGGAAACTTGTAGAGCACCACTGATGTCTGATGGTGGGATGGGCGTGGGCCGACCCACGGGTAACGGTTGGCCTACTTTAGTTCAATCAAATAAACTAAATTTTATTTTGAATCCCTCAAAACTGAAAATCGGTTCATTCACTTGAACTAAAATGGGCCCGCCATTGTCCGCGGTCCGACCTGGACCCAATCAACAAATCTCTAGAATATCCATAAAAAATGTAGCTTGCACAAATATTGAGAGAATCACAAGGGCATTTTCGTCATATCAGGTAAAAAGCCTTGGTATTTGTTCCAGGATCAATATTGTAGGTCATGATAATCCAAATTTATCTTCTAATCCACTTGTTCAATGACAAGAGACATTCTTGGTTTCATTTTGTTATCGACCTTTTGTGTTTGGGCCTAGCTGTCTACCTTTGTTGGGATTAGGGAATATGATGTAACTTTGATGGATGAGTGCTCATTACTTATGCTCACAAGTTAAAATTGCCGGTTTAGAATAATATGTTTGAATAGGTTACTGTCATTTTTTTCATATGCAAATATGATATATTAGCACTTTTTTACAAGTCCTGAAGTGGAGAAAAACATCAGTAAAGGTACTGAGCAGTTAGTCTGGGGACACATCTGATGTTCTTATGCTCATCTGCTGTTAAAAGTCTCAATTTTATGTTTTGAATGACCAACTGATCCAGAAAAGCTCCATATTGGCAGTACTTCAATTGATTAAGAGCAAAAGTGCTACTACCAAAAGTGTATTAAAAAATGGGTGTGATCAAATGGAAGGAAGGTTGTGATTGGTTAAAAAGATAATGTAGGTGAAATTGTTGTATTTTGAGATAAATTTTGAATGCTAGAAGTTGCTATATTTTGGAACCGATGGAGTAGTCAATTTTAGTTCATCATGATATGCTGATGCATGTTTCCAGTATCACACACACATAGAGCAAAATGGTATTTGATTTTGTTATTGCAACTGATTGTTATAGTGCTCTACATCAGCTACAAGGCTACAAGAAACAAACTAAGCCGATGGTAGATGAACTGTACAAAAATGTGAGGTGAAAAAAAATGGGTGTACAAGTTGAATTCTACGCATGGCTGGGGGCTACCAGTAACAAATGAGTGTATCCTAAGTGTATATTGTATATTGTATATTGAATCAGAATGTCACAGCTTCTTCAGGGCATTGCAAAACCCTCTTCCTGACGCCATCACATGCAGCATGTAACTTTCCCGGCTGCATTAGAACATCATGCCTTGTTCATTACTCCCTCCGTTTCACAATGTAAGTCATTCTAGCATTTCCCACATTCATATTGATGTTAATGAATCTAGACATATAATATGGACATATATGTCTAGATTCATTAACATCAATATGGATGTGGGAAATGCTAAAATGACTTACATTGTGAAATAGAGGAAGTATCTGCAAGATGAGATAGTGGTGTTTTCTGTAAGTTTCATTTCTATGTAACAGGAGCTCAATTCAGCCATTTAACTATATTTAAGGGACACCTTACATGGTTTTCATATAGTACATTTCTTTGCGCAATCAGCGAATTGTGATGTAATGTTCAGTAAATCATACCAGGAATTTAGGGCTGTTCAATGCACTTTCTTTTTTGAGGAAATGTGGTGCACTTTCTATGGAGTTTGATATTTTGTAATTTCAATATTCAAGATCATATGGTAAATTGGAAAAGAAAAGTGGCACAAAGTTCTTGCCAAATCCAGTATGGAAGTCAGATACTCTGAACTTTAGTATCTTTCTTAACAACTAACAAGGTGATGGCATGAATGGTGTTTTTTTTTTACTTACATTGGTTCAACTTGGAAATGGGGATCAAATATGAACAGTTCCCTCTGCTCATCTGTAGGATTTCCCAGCCACTGGCAGAACATCCATGCTGCTCCAGCAACCGATGACACGAACAGGATCGCCAGGAAACCGAAATGAGAGGCGTCGTTTGCGATGATGGCCATAACCGAGCATGGCTAGTTCTGCAAGGCTTGATATTGAGACCTCCATTCCACCAATAAGATTTTGCTTTTGAAGCAGGAACACCTGTTTGGAGAATCTGCGTACCCACAACATCGTATGACATGTGCCCCAACCGAGATAATGCCTGCAAAACAACATAGAACATGCACATGGATTAGTACTACAGTTTTGTTGAAAGTCTATCGAATTGGAACAAGTTTTTAGGATTTCTTCCTCATGATAGCAGCCAGGAAGATAAGTAGAGGTGTCCGCTGTGAAATCGAACCAGTCCAATACACTACTAGAGCGACTGACAGGAGTGAAGCTTGAACTATCAATCAGGCTGCTCCTACCTGGTATAACATAAGCCAGTTGTGTCAAATTGTAAGTTTGTAACATAATATAAACAAACGAAAATAAGTAAGTATAAGTCCAACCTTTAGAATTAATCTGATTTGTGAAGCGAGTGATAAGAACAAGCAGTTCAGGAGCACTCTAAACAGGTGCGGTGTCAAGGAGTTCAAGCTGCAAAATAGGAAGTTTACATGGAGCAATGAGCGGGAAGCACCCACCCTAGAAAGAATTGACAGAGTTTTCTGTAATGTCGATGGCGACATCGTCTTTTCCAACCACACATTGCAGGCCCTCTCCTCATCTTTCTCAGACCACTGTCCTTTGCTGCTAGCTTCCATGGTCAGCCCACCCACAAGGGCAATCTTCCGTTTTGAGAATTTCCGGGTCCGAATCCCGGGCTTCATGGAGGTTGTGCAACAAGCTTGGTCCTCCCACGCCTCCGGTGGACACCCTTTTACAAAGCTTAGCCACAAGTTGACAGCCACGGCTAAAGCTCTCAGAGAGTGGAGTAGAAGTCTATTTGGAGAGATCAAACTACAATTCCACATTGCTCAGGAAGCGATCCTTCGGTTGGACTTGGCCCAGGAGAACATGATCCTCTCTTCCGATGAACACCTGCTCATGAAGGACCTCAAGATAAGGATCCTAGGGCTGGCAGCAATGGCGAAGTCAAAGAAGAGGCAGAGATCTGTTGATGCGAAAAACACGAGGCTTGGAAGATCTGCTTAACTTTAGTGCAGGTCCAAACAAGATCCTGACTGACATGGCTAAGGGCCTGTTCACTTTGATGCCATTTTCAACCTTACCAAATTTTGGTAAAGTTGCCAAAAAAATGGCTACATTTAGTTTGCTGCCAAATTTTGGTAACTATATAAAAAATCTAGCCAAAATTTTGGCAACTTAATTTTGGTAACTATGACAAAATTTTGGCATTGCCAAAATTTGGTAAGGTTTTTTTTTTCATCAAAGTGAACAGGCCCTAAAGGAAGGAAATGCCAACACGAAGTTTTTCCACATACATGCCAACTCAAGGAGAAGGAAAAACCACATCCACCAACTCCACACAACAAATGCTATCCTGACAGAACATGAAGAGAAGAGTGAGGCACTTTTCCGCCACTTCAACTCAATCTTAGGCAGCAAGGAGACACGAAGCTGTACTCTAAACTGGGAAGCGATGGATTTGCCCCAGGTGAACCCAGACGAATTAGACGGACCCTTCACAGTGGAGGAAATTTGGGCCGCAATAAAGTAGATGCCGGCAGAAAAGGCTCCAGGCCCAGATGGTTTTAATGGTATTTTCTACAAGAGATGCTAGCAGCTAATTAAGCAAGATATTATGGATGTTTTCCAGTGCTTGTATGATCTGGCAGGAGGGAACTTTGGAGCACTCAATAGAGCAGCAATCACCTTGCTTCCAAAGAGGAACACACCTACATGGGTCACTGACTTTAGACCAATTAGCCTCATTCACTATGTGGCTAAGCTGATATCCAAAGTGCCGGCGATGAGACTTGCTAAATAGCTAGATGGCCTGATCTCGGTTGCACAGAGCGCCTTTATCAGAAAAAGGTGCATCCAAGACAACTTCCTGTATGTCAAAAATGTGGTTAGGAACCTAAGTGCCAACAGAAAGCTGACATTCTTTTTCAAGCTAGACGTTGCTAGGGCTTTTGACTCGGTCTCATGGGAATGTTTGATTGAAGTGATGGAAAACATAGGCTTTGGTTCCCGGTGGAGAAACTGGATTTGTTTGCACTTCGCCACCGTGACCTCTAAGGTAGTCTTGAATGGAGACCATGGGGAATGCATTGCACACAGACGTGGCCTAAGGCAAGGGAACTCCCTCTCTCCATATCTCTTTATCCTGGCAATTGACCCCCTTCAAAGGCTTTTACGTCTGGCAACTGAGCGCGGGCAACTGACTAACATTGGGAGTCGCCATGCCAAATTAAGGACTTCACTATGTGCAGACGATGCAGCTGCCTTCCTCAATCCTGCACAAAACGAGGTGGATGTTCTTATTAGCATCCCTAGGGACTTCGGCAAGGACATGGCTACATGTTAACCTTAAAAAGAGTCTGGTAGCACCAATCCGATGCCAGGAAGTGGATCTAGATGTCGTTTTGCGCAGTTTTTCTGGGTCAAGAACCAGCTTCCCACTGACTTATCTAGGACTTCCAGTCACGCCTGGCCAACTGCGCAAGGTACACTTCCAGCCCCTCCAGGATAAGATCAAGGGTCGGCTGTCGGGATGGAAACCATCATTGCTACATATTGGGGGGGGAGGGGGATCATGGTGAATTCAGTCCTTAGTGCCATTCCGACATACATCCTCACGATTTTGAAACCGCTGAAGAAATCCCTCCAAGAAATTGATAAAGCAAGGAGACGCTTCATATGGGTAGGTAATGAGGACATGCATGGTGGGAAATGTAAGGTCAATTGGACTAAGGTTTGCTCTCCCATTTGGTATGGCTGTCTAGCGGTTCCAAACCTAGAAAAAAATGCTAGAGCTCTTCGGTTGAGATGGCTATGGTTTGAATGGAGGACACTAGAAAGGCCTTGGATATGATCTAAAATACCTTGTGATGATTTGGATAAGGATCTAAGTGCGGCATCGACAAGAATCCAAATTGGTGATGGACAATAGGCAAGCTTCTGGGAATCAAACTGGATTGGTGGCCAAAGCTTAAAAAGTCTAGCGCCGAACCTCTGTAGACACTCTAAGAGGAAAAACCGCACTGTCCAGGAGGCCCTACAACATGGAAGATGGATCAACGACATCCGCCACAGCCTCACTATCCTCCATTCAAATATGACCGACCATTTGAAAAAAAAAAATTCCAATTCTTTCCACCAAGCTTGAGGAGATGAATGTCACAACAAGGCCCATGATAGAGCACAATCCACTAAAAGCACCAACAATCGATGCACTAATACCTATAAATTATCTAAACAATTACGAAATTGCTATATTTGTGTCGCCACAAATTTGTTAATTTTATAGTCAGATCACAGACCATCCATGTTTTGCTAGTATTTGCAGTCGATTATCTTCAACATTTGTGCTAGTATTTGCTTTCACTTGGAGATTAAACTATATCACTGATGGATAAATTACTCATACTAATTACATCGTACTTACACTATAATTACATACTGATTACATATGTAATTTTGGGACTTACATATGCAATTTTGAGATTTACATTGTAAATACACTAAAATTACATATGTAATTTAGGAACTTACATTATAAATACATGCAGACTAGTTTTTAGTGAAAAATATGGTGCCATAAATATAGTTACTCCCAAACAATTATGTTGTTAGGAGACTTTTCCAAAGTTGAAAATTTGAGCAGTAGTAGTGAAACCTACCACGATGCTGATCACCGGGCCCATCAACGACGACATCAGGCATTTCAAGAGGGAGATGATGGAACGCTTCAGGATGAGCGATTTGGGATTGCTCACCTATTACCTGGGGATGGAGGTACGCCAAGGTGGTCATGGCATATATCTCTGTCAATCCTCCTATGCTCTAAAATTGCTGCAGAAGAATGGCATGAAGAATTGCAATCCCTGTTGCGTGCCAATGGAGCCAAAGCTGAAATTGATCAAGACAAGTACAAGCCCACCTGCTGATGCCACAACTTATTGCAGTATTGTGGGTGCACTACGATATCTTGTCAATACTAGGCCGGATCTGGCATTTTCTGTGAGCTATGTGAGCAAGTTCATAGCTCACAGGTTCATGGCCGAACCTCATGAGGATCACTTGGTGGCAGTCAAACACATACTCCGGTACATTGCTGGGACATTGGAGTATGGTGTGCGATACACTAGAGGAGAGGCAGGAAAACTTCGACTATGTGGCTACAATGATAGCGACATGATCGGGGACGCGGATGATCGCAAGAGCACCATAGGCGGCATATACTTCCTCGCACAAAGTCCCATCATTTGGCAATCTCAGAAACAGAAGGTGGTGGCCTTATCCTTGTGCGAAGCTGAGTACGTTGCAGCAACATCTACGGCGTGCCAAGGTGTTTGGCTGGCTGGGTTGCTTTAAGAAATCATGGGAGCGTCGCCTGCGACGGCAATGTTGAAGGTGGACAACAAGTCTGCCATTGCACTGTCCAAAAACCCCGTCCACCATGATCGAAGTAAGCACATCCAAATTTGTCATCATTATATTCGAGAATGTGTTGAGGTGGGGAAAATCGACATCGACAATGTGAGTTCGTCACTGCAACTTGATGATCTGCTGACCAAGCCACTGTCTCCGGCCAGATTCCAGGAGTTATGCAAGTTTATTGGTCTCATCAATGCCAAACATGAGCACCACAAGAATTAGGGGGAGATTGTCAGAATAAATCTTGTGTTTTGCTTAGTCGTCGGTTTTTCTGTTGCTTTATCTCCTCCCCTGTTTTTCTCCCTTCTCTGTTGAGTCTGTTGCATGGCCGAATTTTGTTCTGGTCTGGGATGGCATTCACTGTGAAGGAGTCATGTCCGAGCATGTCAGGGACCCCATGTTCTTTCCACTTGCAAATTAGGGGGTGTTTAGATCCATGGGTGTAAAATTTTGACGTCAAATTACAGAATCCGCCTGTAAACAGCGAGACGAATTCATTAAGCCTAATTAATCCATCATTAGCAAATGTTTACTATAGCACCACATTATCAAATCATGCAGCAATTAGGCTTAAAAGATTCGTCTCGCAATTTACACGCAATCTGTGTAATTAGTTATTTTTTTCGTTTATATTTAATACTCCATGCATGTATATAGATGGCCAAAAGGCCCGCCCAGCACGGCCCACCAGCCCGAAGGCACGGGTGGCCCATCGGGCCTTTTTTTAAAATAAGTTTATTTTTCCTCCCTCCTCTTTGGGCTGTTACATATGTATAGCTAAGAAAAGTCTATTTTCCATCCCTCCTCTTTGGGCTGACATATGTATAGCTACAATAAGTTTATTTTTCGTCCCTTCTCTTGGGCTGACATATGTATAGATAAATTAAGTCTATGTTACATCCCTATTCTTTCGTCCATAGCATATAATATGTCTATTTTACTCCCTATTTTTTTGTGTATCGGGCCTAGCTACCGGCCCATCGTGCCGGGCTAGCCCAACGTGCCGGTGGAGGGGCCCAGGCACGGCCCGGTGGTTGGGCCAGGCCGGCACGGGCCCGACTTCCGTCGGGCTATACCGTGCTTAGGTCGGGCCAAAATGTCGTTCCATGGGCCGGGCCGTCGGGCCTCGGGCCTTTTGGCCATCTATATGCATCTATCAAACATTCAATATAACAGGGTGAAAAATTTTTGCCAGTGGATCTAAATATGCAATAGTGTCCAAGAAAAGCAGCAAGTTTGATACGCCGCACCAAACACTTGTGTTCCCGTTTCCCTTTTTGCTCTTGCATACTCGCTTTTGCAGGTTTCATTTCGCTACAGGTTGTGCTCTCGCCAACGAAATTAAACAAATTAAACTAATTAAACTACAGCTAGTTAACGTATATTCACAGTCAAATTTATTTTTTTCGTTGTGAGATATATAAGTTGAATTTAAACTTGCATGTTTATGGAATGATATATCACATATTAATACATCTTCTTAAAGTTTTTCAATTTTTTTATAACCATTTGAGTAACATGAAAAAAAATAAGGGACATCCCCTCGAGAAATCAAAATAGCAGTGGTATTTTTTTAATACAGTAAATTTGTAATGGCATGATCCAAAATAACAGACAGACACACATACACACACGTACGTAAGTACATACATGCATGCATTTTTTAATACAGTAAATTTGCAATGGCATGATCCAAAATGACAGACAGACACACGTACACACACGTACGTACGTACATTATTATTTGTAGGGATTACAATCCATTGGCCCAAGACGGGGTTCATTCATGAGCTGGCGAGGTAGGACTTAGGAGGGCTTAACCTAAGCTGGTGTATGAACTCGTCGATGTACCTCTCATGGAGCTCCTCGTCGGCGACCACCTCTCGCAGCTTGAGGGCGTTGGCGACGAACACCTCCCTCGTTTCCTCGTCTACAATGGCGGCCCGGACCGCGGCGGCGACGCCGTGGCGGTCGAAGGAGCCGTCCGCGCCATCCCTCGCCACCTGCAGCCCCACCTTCCTCGCCTCCATGAGGCGCGCGTTGGGGCCCTGGTCGCCGGCGATGGGGAGCATGACGAGGGGGTTCCCGGCGGAGATCCCCTCCACCAGCGAGTTCCGGCCGCAGTGCGTCAGGAACGCGCCCACGGCGGCGTGCTCCAGGATGGCGATCTGCGGCGCCCAGCCCATGGTGACCACGCCGCGGCTCGCCGTGCGTTCTTGGAAGCCGGGAGGGTCTGTAATGTTTCACATTTCTATGTAACAGGAGCCTCAATTCAGCCATTTACTATATTTAAGGACACCTTACATGGTTTTCAATAACTAGTACTTTTCTTTGCGCATCAGCGAATTGTGATGTAATGTTCAGTAAATCATACCAGGATTTAGGGCTGTTTAATGCACTTCTTTTTTTGAGGAAATGTGGTGCACTTTCTATGGAGTTTGAATATTTTTGTAATTTCAATATTCAAGATCATATGGTAAATTGGAAAAGAAAGTGGCACAAAGTTCTCTTGCAATCCAGTATGGAAGTCAGATACTCTGAACTTTAGTATCTTTCTTAACAACTAACAAGGTGATGGCATGAATGGTGTTTTTTTTTTTTTTACTTACATTGGTTCAACTTGGAAATGGGGATCAATATGAACAGTTCCCTGCTCATCTGTAGGATTTCCCAGCCACTGGCAGAACATCCATGCTGCCTCCAGCAACCGATGAACGACAGGAATCGCCAGGAAACCGAAATGAGAGGCGTCGTTTGCGATGATGGCCATAACCGAGCATGGCTAGTTCTGCAAGGCTTGATATTGAGACCTCCATTCCACCAATAAGATTTGCTTTTGAAGCAGGAACACCTGTTTGGGAGAATCTGCGTACCAAACATCGTATGACATGTGCCCAACCGAGATAATGCCTGCAAAACAACATAGAACATGCACATGGATTAGTACTACAGTTTGGTTGAAAGTCTATCGAATTGGAACAAGTTTTTAGGATTTCTTCCTCACGATAGCAGCCAGGAAGATAAGTAGAGGTCGCCTGTGAAATCGAACCAGTCCAATACCACTACTAGAGCGACTGACAGGAGTGAAGCTTGAACTATCAATCAGGCTGCTCCTACCTGGTATAACATAAGCCAGTTGTGTCAAATTGTAAGTTTGTAACATATATAAACAAACGAAAATAAGTAGGTATAAGTCCAACCTTTAGAATTAATCTGATTTGTGAAACGAGTGATAAGAACAAGCAGTTCAGGAGCACTCTAAACAGATGCGGTGTCAAGGAGTTCAAGCGCTGCAGAATAGGAAGTTTACATGGAGCAATGAGCGGGAGCACCCACCCTAGAAAGAATTGACAGAGTTTTCTGTAATGTCGATGGCGACATCCTCTTTTCCACCAACACATTGCAGGCCTCTCCTCATCTTTCTCATACCACTGTCCTTTGGCTGCTAGCTTCCATGGTCAGCCCACCCACAAGGGCATCTTCCGTTTTGAGAATTTTCGGGTCTGAATCCCGGGCTTCATGGAGGTTTGTGCAACAAGCTTGGTCCTCCCACGCCTTCGGTGGACACCCTTTTACAAAGCTTAGCCACAAGTTCACAGCCACGGCTAAAGCTCTCAGAGAGTGGAGTAGAAGTCTATTTGGAGAGATCAAATCAATTCCACATGGCTCAGGAAGCGATCCTTCGGCTAGACTTGGCCCAGGAGAACAGGATCCTCTCTTCTGATGAACACCTGCTCAGGAAGGACCTCAACTTAAGATCCTAGGGTTTGGCAGCAATGGCAAAGTCAAAGAAGAGGCAGAGATCTGTTGATGCGAAAACACGAGGCTTGAAGATCTGCTTAACTTTAGTGCAGGTCCAAACAAGATCCTGACTAACATGGCTAAAGGAAGGAGATGCCAACACAGAGTTTTTCCACATACATGCCACTCAAGAGGAAGGAAAAACCACATCCACCAACTCCACACAACAAATGCTATCCTGACAGAAACATGAAGAGAAGAGTGAGGCACTTTTCCCGCACTTCAACTCAATCTTAGGCAGCAAGGAGACACGAACTGTACTCTAAACTGGGAGCGATGGATTTGCCCCAGGTGAACCCAGACGAATTAGACGGACCCTTCACAGTGGAGGAAATTTTGGGCCGCAATAAAAGTAGATGCCGGCAGAAAAGGCTCCAGGCCCAGATGGTTTTAATGGTATTTTTACAAGAGATGCTAGCAGTCTAATTAAGCAAGATATTATGGATGTTTTCCAGTGCTTGTATGATCTGGCAGGAGGGAACTTTGGAGCACTCAATAGAGCAGCAATCACCTTGCTTCCAAAGAGGAACACACCTACATGGGTCACTGATCTTTAGACCAATTAGCCTCATTCACTATGTGGCTAAGCTGATATCCAAAGTGCCGGCGATGAGACTTGCTAAATAGCTAGATGGCCTGATCTCGGTTGCACAGAGCGCCTTATCAGAAAAGGTGCATCCAAGACAACTTCCTGTATGTCAAAAATGTGGTAGGAACCTAAGTGCCAACAGAAAGCTGACATTTTTTTCAAGCTAGACATTGCTAGGGCTTTTGACTCGGTCTCATGGGAATGTTTGATTGAAGTGATGGAAAACTAGGCTTTTGGTTCCCGGTGGAGAAACTGGATTTGTTTGCACTTCGCCACCGTGACCTCTAAGGTAGTCTTGAATGGAGACCATGGGGAATGCATTGCACACAGACGTGGCCTAAGGCAAGGGAACTCCTCTCTCCATATCTCTTTATCCTGGCAATTGACCCCCTTCAAAGGCTTTTACGTCTGGCAACCGAGCGCGGGCAACTGACTAACATTGGGAGTCGCCATGCCAAATTAAGGACTTCACTATATGCAGACGATGCAGCTGCCTTCCTCAATCCTACACAAAACGAGGTGGATGTTCTTATTAGCATCCCTAGGGACTTCGGCAAGGACATGGCTACATGTTAACCTTAAAAAGAGTCTGGTAGCACCAATCCGATGCCAGGAAGTGGATCTAGATGTCGTTTTGCGCAGTTTTTCTGGGTCAAGAACCAGCTTCCCACTGACTTTATCTAGGACTTCCATCACGCCTGGCCAACTGCGCAAGGTACACTTCCAGCCCCTCCAGGATAAGATCAAGGGTCGGCTTCGGGATGGAAACCATCATTGCTACATATTGGGGGGGGGGGGGTGAGTTGGGGATCATGGTGAATTCAGTCCTAGTGCCATTCCGACATACATCCTCACGATTTTGAAACCGCTGAAGAAATCCCTCCAAGAAATTGATAAAGCAAGGAGACGCTTCATATGGGTAGGTAATGAGGACATGCATGGTGGGAAATGTAAGGTCAATTGGGACTAAGGTTTGCTCTCCCATTTGTATGGCTGTCTAGCGGTTCAAACCTAGAAAAAAATGCTAGAGCTCTTCGGTTGAGATGGCTATGGTTTGAATGGAGGACACTAGAAAGCCTTGGATATGATCTAAAATACCTTGTGATGATTTGGATAAGGATCTAAGTGGCGGCATCGAAAGAATCCAAATTGGTGATGGACAATGGCAAGCTTCTGGGAATCAAACTGGATTGGTGGCGCAAAGCTTAAAAGTCTAGCGCCGAACCTTCTGTAGACACTCTAAGAGGAAAAACCGCACTGTCCAGGAGGCCCTACACATGGAAGATGGATCAACGACATCCGCCACAGCCTCACTATCTCATTCAAATATGACCGACCATTTGAAAAAAAAATTCCAATCTTTCCACCAAGCTTGAGGAGATGAATGTCACAACAAGGCCCATGATAGAGCACAATCCACTAAAAGCACCAACAATCGATGCACTAATACCTATAAATTATCTAAACAATTACGAAATTGCTATATTTGTGTCGCCACAAATTTGTTAATTTTTAGTCAGATCACAGACCATCCATGTTTTGCTAGTATTTGCAGTCGATTATTTCAACATTTGTGCTAGTATTTGCTTTCACTTGGAGATTAAACTATATCACTGATGGATAAATTACTCATACTAATTACATCGTACTTACACTATATATACATACTGATTACATATGTAATTTTGGGACTTACATATGCAATTTTGAGATTTACATTGTAAATACACACTAAAATTACATATGTAATTTAGGAACTTACATTAATAATACATGCAGACTAGTTTTTAGTGAAAAATATGGTGCCATAAATATAGTTACTCCCAAATTATGTTGTTAGGAGACTTTTCCAAAGTTGCAAAATTTGAGCAGTAGTAGTTGAAACCTACCACGATGCTGATCACCGGGCCCATCAACGACGACATCAGGCATTTCAAGAGGGAGATGATGAAACATTTCAGGATGAGCGATTTGGGATTGCTCACCTATTACCTGGGGATGGAGGTACGCCAAGGTGGTCATGGCAATATATCTCTGTCAATCCTCCTATGCTCTAAAATTGCTGCAGAAGAATGGCATGAAGAATTGCAATCCCTGTTGCGTGCCAATGGAGCCAAAGCTGAAATTGATCAAGACAAGTACAAGCCCACCTGCTGATGCCACAACTTATTGCAGTATTTGTGGGTGCACTACGGTATCTTGTCAATACTAGGCCGGACCTGGCATTTTTCTGTGAGCTATGTGAGCAAGTTCATAGCTCACAGGTTCATGGCCGACTCATGAGGATCACTTGGTGGCATCAAACACATACTCCGGTACATTGCTGGGACATTGGAGTATGGTGTGCGATACACTAGAGGGGAGGCAGGAAAACTTCGACCTATGGGCAACAACCACATTCATATTGATGTTAATGAATCTAGACATATATATCTATTCAGATTTATTAACATCAATATAAATGTGAGAAATGTTAGAATGACTTACATTGTAAAACGGATGGAGTAGTATTTATTATTTAAGGGGTGTTTAGATCTATGGGTGTAAAGTTTTGGCGTGTGACATCGGATATACGGACACACATTTGAAGTATTAAACGTAGACTAATAACAAAACGAATTACAGATTCCACTTGTAAAGCCTAATTAATCCGCCATTAGCAAATGTTTACTGTAGCACCACATTATCAAATCATAGAGCAGTTAGGTTTAAAAGATTCGTCTCGTAATTTACATGAAATCAGTGTAGTTATTTACGTATTCGTTTATATTTAGACTTCATGTAATGTGTCAAAATATTCAATGATGTAACAGGGCGAAAAATTTTCCCACAAGCCCTTAATCAATGTGATCGGATCGGACGCTGCCATCCTTCCTGTCGCATGGTCTTTCATTACTCATTAATTAGGAGCAAGTTGGCAGACACAAAACAGTAGAATGAGTCCGATGCTTTACCGTCAAACAGTGTTTTGAAAATTTTTTACTGTAGGTACAGTTAAAAAACTGTGATGGTTCACTGTTCACCCATACTGTGGCAATTACTATCTTGTTCGTTCATTGTGGATCGGATGTGGCTGAGATTGTCCATATCTCAATTACATGTATGTCCACACGTGTCTATAACATATGGGTTCAGTGGTAAATAGTTAATTGCCACATCTAAATGTGGCAAATAGTTAAATATCTCACTTTATCAAGACAATAGTGTTCGGGTTAACCTTATCCCTCGTCGCTTAGACACCTTATCAACTTATTTTGCTTAGGGCAAGTTTTATAGTAGATGTAATTGTCACATCTAATATTATACACATCATCAATTAATTTATTAATGGCAGATCATATACCGAATCGCCTCTAATATGCTAGTCCCAATGTAACATAACTATTTATTTATCCACTCTCATCCAATCAACCTCCCTCTTTTCCCTTTCTTTCTTAGGCCTTGTTTAGTTCCCAACTTTTTCTTCAAACTTCCAACTTTTTCATCACATCAAAACTTTTCTACACACACAAACTTTCAATTTTCCCGTCACATCATTCCAATTTCAACCAAACTTCCAATTTTGGCGTGAACTAAACACACCCTTAAAATTTGTGAAGAGTTCGCTCCTTGCATCATTTAAGATGGTTCATCCTCTCTATCATCTCTTTTCTCCTCCACCTCATCATTTAAACTTATGTGGCATCTAGTGGATTGTGCTTAGGTGCTTATAGCACTTTTCCTTAGGTTGTATTCTTTGATGTGACCATGTGAGTTGGGAATCCCCATGCACACAAAACGGAGCAACATATTAACACGTGATTAATAAAGCAATAATACTTAAAAATAGATTAATATGATTTTTTAAAGTAATTTCTCTATAGAAAACTTTGAAAAAAAAATGTGCCCGATGTTTTTTTATGTTTCAACTAATGTATCTTTGATGTTTCTTGGGGTTGGATCCAAATGTTGCACTTCCTAATCTGATCTTGTTTCATCGATACTTGCATATCTGTTCATGATTCAACGGTTGAAGCTCGATGTTCCATTTGTTAGAGCAAATTGTTTCTATCGCGATCCAACTATGTTTCAGCATTTTGATAGTTGAAACATTTTTTATTTATAGTGGTGAAACATTTTTCTACAGGGAGTGAAAGAGCACCCGATTTTCTTTCTTTTTTTTTTTTGGGAGGGGGCACAAATCGGATGCCTGATTTGTAGTCTCCTCCTCGATGCGGTCATTATCTATTTTTCATGTGTAACCATTCACTGTATATATATACGTGGAGGTACTCGGATCATGATTTACTACGAAGTTTGATCATTCGGCATATTCAGAAAATGTATATAAACATTATTTATTTATAGTGATTTATTTCAATATTAAAGATATTTTAAAAATAGTTTATATTTTTTTTAATATTTGCATTAATTTTTTTAAAGAGTAAAGTGCATAGGCAGTTTTTAAATTTGTAGGGTTGTGTCATCTAGGTCCTAAACTCTCAAAATGCACATCCAGCTCCCAGAACTTGTCAAAGTGTATCATTTAGGTCTCAAATCGATACAACCCCTCTAAGATCCTATGTGGCGCTAATGTGGCATGCCATATAGACGTGACGTGTCATTTTCTTTCTTTCTTTTCCCTTCTTTTTTCTTCTTTTTCTTCTTTTTCTTCTCATTCTTCTTTTTATTCCTTTCTTTTACTTGGGTCACAGAGAAAAGGAGAAGAAAGGGAAAAAAAGAGAAGGAGAAAAAGATAAGAAAATAATTAAAAAGAAAAAGGACAATTTTTAAATGGGTTGCATTTGTTAGTTAAAATGATGCATCAGTGCCACGTAGGATCCTATAGGGGTTGTGGCGATTTGGGATCTAAATGACACACTATGACAAGTTCTGTGACTTGAATATGCATTTTGAGAGTTTAGGGATCTAGATGACACGCTCCTTCAAGTTTAAGGACCGCCCGTGCACTTTACTCTTTTTTAAAAGATGAATGACTAAAAAGTCAATTGTGTCAAAATATATGTATTAATGATTTGAAGGGAGTACTTCGTTTTTTCTCCAAGGGAGATGATGGCTTTGCATCCTAAGTCAATGTAGCAATAATTTCAACACTAAATAAATATATGATAAAAAGAATCATTCAACTGTGGATCAGATGAAATTAAGTTGGGGTTAAATGTCACTACATCTTTCTCTATAATTGGTCCAAATTATTTTAACGTTGATATAATATAAAGAAGTTTAACTTGGGACAAAATTAGAGTATCTTACATTCTAAAATGGAGGAAGTAATTTAATATGGCTAGCATTATTTGATTGTAGTTGGTGTAGGCTCTTTTTTCTATTGCAATGTACTATAGAGATGCATCATGCCTGCGTTCTCTCTCAAAGTGGAGGGAGATTTTCAGCGCACGCGAATCGAGAAAGATTATTAGCACATGATTATTTAAGTATTAATTATTATAAATTTGAGAAATGAATTTATTTGTTTTTTAAAATAAATTTTACATAGATTTTTTTAAAAAAACATACCATTTAATATTTAAAAAATGTGCTAACGAAAAATTAAAAAAATGAATGTTGGAGTTCATTAACTAGTACTTTGTGTTAATTAAGAGAGGGGTGTGAACTGTGAAGGTGAGACAGGTGTAGGGAAGCAATGTCTGCGAGTAATCTATGGATTGGTTGTCGGTCCATCGCCATTCTAGTACGGCCCACGTTAGGCACCGTCTTGCACTGTTATTTTATCATTGAAAGCTAGGAGTACAGGAGTAGGTTTAGTTCCTGAAATTTTTTTCCAAAAACATCACATAGAATCTTTGATACATGTATGGAGTATTAAATATAAATTTAAAAAACTAATTATACAGTTAGGGAGGAAATCACGAGATGAATCTTTTGAGCCTAATTAGTCCATGATTAGCCATAAGTGCTACAGTAACCCACATGTGCTAATAACGGATTAATTAGGCTTAAAAGATTCGTCTCACGGTTTCCAGCCGAGTTATGAAATTAGTTTTTTCATTCGTGTCCGAAAACTCTTTCCGATATTCAGTCAAACATCTAATATGACACCTAAAAATTTTCTTTTCGTGAGCTAAACAGGCCCTAAGCCGAAGGTACAAGACCATTGTTTTCAAACGTACGGCGTTGTTGATATTGAACTTAATATTTAGCTGTTTCTCTTATTTAAATGTTTAGTGAAAATATAAGTCATACTTAAAATATCTTTAGTGACAATACAAATCATAACAAAATAAATATTCATAGCTAATTTGTTAATAAGATAAATAGTGAAACTTCGTGTCCATCGTCTATTAATCAAAGGTAATTTTATACTTATATTCTTTTTCTTCCAAGAAATTTATTAATTCTAAAGTTAAGGCTAAGTGAAAAGATAAACTAAATTAATTATAAAATTAACTTTTAAAACGAAAGCATGAGTGGTGTGGTGGTGGA
The DNA here is from genome assembly GCA_009805545.1 of Oryza longistaminata. Lineage (NCBI taxonomy): Eukaryota > Viridiplantae > Streptophyta > Magnoliopsida > Poales > Poaceae > Oryza > Oryza longistaminata. The sequence goes on from CM020189.1 coordinate 16,602,609, forward strand.
GTCGTGGGTGTATGACTCCATCCACTGGGTGCTCATGAATATTGCGCATATGTATGTGGACTTTTAACATGATTTTAGTAAAATTGGAGATAGGTTGGTTTTCGTCTCTTTTTTGTGTGTGTTAGTTAGGAGGCGCACTCGTGTGTGTATGGTGTTGTTGTGTGCAGTGGTGCATGCGCACCTGCGTCTACATGTAATAAAAAAATAACTTCTAAAATCTTTTTCTTTTCTTGGAATTAACTTCTAAAATTTAAAATTGGTTGTGGCTCAAACAAACTGGCACTTAGCCACTCGAGTAGGTTGGACGAGAAAAGGTTAAAGAAAAAAAAGAGCGAGATTAAACCTATGAAAGAGAGAGAAAAGTCTGTGTCCGTGGGTACTTCATCTCACATGCATTCTCACCCACTTTCTAAGTTTCTATCTTCACTCTCAAAAAAAAAAAAGTTTCTATCTTCACTGTTCACTCTTACGGTGAAATCCATGAATGTTGGAAGTCTAGTGCAGTGGTGAATACCTTTGTGGAATTATGGACAATGGAACGTTCACCAAGACATTAGTTTTTTTATTATTATTAATTACTTGTATAAACTTATAAAAAATACAACAAAGTTAAAATATTTTGAGACCTTTTCTTCGGACAAATCTAGCCCTGCTATTTTCAAGAGTTCAATAAAAGTATTTAAAATAAAGAGATTTTGATGATTAAAGTTTTTAACATGTGTATTGCATGCAACACAAAATACCATCCCTCATTTCTCCTCACGGCTGACAGATTTCACAAATGTTTGATTAACCAGCTGATCCATATATAAGCTCCATGTTGGCAGTATTTCAATTGGTTAAAAGAACAAAAGCCCATTTTACTCCTCCAAACTAATTCAATGATCTAAACCTCCTAAAGTATTATTTAGCTCATTTTACCTCCAAACTATTAAAAATGATTCACTTTACGTCTTAATAATATTTCTCTTGTTTTAATCTCCATACAAGTTTTATTTTAAGCTAAAATTTGTTAGAGCATACTAGACGGCACCAGTACCAGAGTTTAAACAATATTCAGTTTTTTTCATGGCCGTTTGCTTGAACTTTAAAATCTTGATGTTTAAACCGGTCTTAAGCGATTCCAACCTGCATAAACAGTGAAATTCTTTAAAAAAAATGTTAGGATGTAAGTTGTAACGCATCTAGCATCCTACCAAATTTGCAGTGCAAAATATGACTTAAATGGAGAGAAATAAAAAGAGAAATACTCCCTCCGTTTCACAATGTAAGTCATTCTAACATTTGTCACATTCATATTGATGTTAATGAATCTAGATAGATATATATGTCTAGATTCATTAATATTCATATTGATGTTAATAAATCTAGATAGATATATATGTCTAGATTCATTTATATCAATATGAATGTGAGAAATGCTAGAATGACTTACATTGTGAAACGGAGGAAGTAGTGTTTATCAGGGGAGGAAAGTAAATCCTTTTTAATAATCCGGGATGTAAAATTAGAAAAAAAAATGAAGTAAAGTGGACTTTTTCCGTTGCATATCTATGTGTACTCTGTGTGTGTGTGTGAGAGAGAGAGAGAGAGAGAATGCTATTGATTTTGTTATTGCAACTGATTGTTATGGTGCTCTACATCAGCTACAAGCCTACAACAAACAACTAAGCCCATGGTAGATGAACTGTACAACATGTGAGGTGAAAAAAAAGGGTGTACAAGTTGAATTCTACGCATGGCTTGGGCTAATAGTAACAAATGACTGTATCCTAAGTGTATATTGTATTGAATCAAAATGTCACAGCATCTTCAGGGCATTGCAGAGCCCTCTTCTGACGCCAAGCACACGCAGCATGTGATGTAACTTTCCCGGGTGCAACTTTAGAACATCATGCCTTGTTCATTATCTGCAAGATGAGATAGTGGTGTTTTCTGTAAGTTTCACTTCTATGTAACAGAAGCTCTATCCAACAATTGAACTACTGAAGTGCCATCTTAGATGATTGTCATATGGTACATTTCTTTGTGCAATGAGCGAATGGCGATGTAACGTTTGATATTTGTAATTTCAATATTCAAGATCATATGGTAAATTGGGAAAGAGAAGTGGCACAAAGTTCTTGCTTCGTCCAGTATGGAAGTCAAATACTCTGAACTCTAGTATCTTTCTTAACAAGGTGATGGCATGAATGGTGTTTTTTTTTTTTACTTACATTGGTTCAACTTGGAAATGGGGATCAAACATGAACAGTTCCCTCTGCTCATCTGTAGGATTTCCCAACCACTGGCAGAACATCCATGCCGCACCAGCAACCGATGACACGGATAGGATTGCCAAGAAACCGAAATGAGAGACGTCGTTTGCGATGATGGCCATACCAAGCATGACTAGTTCTGCAAGGCTTGATATTGAGACCTCCATTCCACCAATAAGATTTGCTTTTGAAGCAGGAACACCTGTTTGGAGAATCTGTGTACCCACAACATCATATGACATGTGCCCCAACCGAGATAATGCCTGCAAAAACAACATGGAACATGCACATGGATTAGTACTCTAGTTTTGTTAAAAGTCTATCGAATTGGAACAAGTTTCAGGGATTTCGTCCTCACGATAGCAGCCAGGAAGATAAGTAGAGGTGTCCTCTGTGAAATAGAACCAGTCCAATACACTACGAGAGCGACCGACAAGAGTGAAGCTTGAACTATCAATCCAGCTGCTCCTGCCTGGTATAACATAAGACAGTTGTGTCAAATTATAAATTTGTAACATAATATAAACAAACGAGAATAAGTAAGAATAAGTCCAACCTTTAGAATTCCAACTCTTTCCACCAAGCTTGAGGAGATGAATGTCGCAACAAGGCCCATGATAGAACACAATCCACTAAAAGCACCAACAATCGACGGACTAATACCTATAAATTATCAAAACAATTATGCTGTCAAGAGACTTTTCCAGAGTTGCAAATTTGAGCAGGAGTAGTGAAACCTACCACGATGCATCAATAGCGCAGTCATTATAGCACCAGGAGCAAGTGCTACATTGAAATTTAGAAACACGGTAGCTACACTTGCAGGTAGAACTGTTTGCTGCTTATACTCATTCCAGCCATTTCTGATAGCACTCAAGCCATTTTGAACTGAAGGTTAAAGAAAGTATTAGACTCTACAGAAGTAAAATGAAATAAGAAACTCAATCATCCAAGCTCCTCACCAATCTTACGAACATCCAATAGATTGGCACAGATAGATTCATCACTCGGGGTTCTAGAGGAATCAAGAGCATGGCAGGAGAATCTGTTAATCAGTTGACCCAACACAACCTGAAAGTCCATGTAGAATCTTGTTAGTGTACTGCATCTGGTTGTTCAAGTTTTAACTTAATTAGGAAGTACTACTAAGGAACATGAAACATACCAGGACAGGGAAACTGCATATCATTAGACCACAAGCAATCTTCAAACAGGTTACTGGATGATATTTGGACAGCAGAAGGCCAAAAACTGAAGCACCAACAGTCTGTAACCATACTAAACTGGTTATGCAACTATAACTTGTCAACTCAAAATAAGAGATTGCATAAAGCGGTTACTAAATAAACCATTAAGATAACAAAATCGAGCAAACAGTCTTGTGGCCTGCTCCCATAATTAAAGAATGTGCTCATATGAAGCTTGAAAATGTTAGAAACATCTCACCTCACAAACAAGATCAAGTCGATTAAGCACAGCGTTAGCTTGAGCTAATGCAACTGGTCTGTTAGTTCCTGCTAACTTCATAGAGGAAAAATAAACAAGGGAGAAAGCTGATCAGACCCAACAAAAGACAGCTAACTATTCTAAAATCTGAAGTGTCTTTTATGATGTCAAGCCTTCCATTTCAATTTTGTTTCTTAGTTCCATTTCATAATACGGATTTTGTACAATGGGAATACACAATCTATAAAATATATCTGGATAAGTAACCCTACCAACACAACCCAGTCCCGCTCCATAGCAACTCCTAGTGCCAATCCTGCAAGCCTTTCAATAGCTCCAGCTGCCACTAGTGCGATAAACCAAGGTTTGAGAACTACGGCGGACGTAGATGCATGGGTCACATTCTTCATAGCATAGATGACCATTGCAGCTGATATCAACTGAGTGGCTACCTGACAGAACAGGTTGCACACAGAACAGGCATAAATACAGGATTTTTGCAACTCCGATATAATATAATTTGGCTTTATATCATCCAGAACATAAGGAAAAAAGGACGAGTACCTGGACAGCATTCAACCCTGTGTACATAGGTATTCGAGGGAAATGATCCATAAGTTTCCCTACTATTGGTGCCCCAATAAAGACTGAAAGCTGGATATCATAAAACAAATTAGATTATTGAAACAAAAGATATTTCTTGAATTTAGTCACTTAGTACCGTGGCTACCTTTGTGAAGAAACCGACAATAGCCACAGGCAATAGGCTTGGATGGAGAATTGCCAGCGCAGCAGGCCAAGCAAAATTCCAAAGTTGTTCCACCAAGTTACCAAATAAGTAGCTAGCGTATAGAGCTGCATCAATCATACACGATGTTTAAAGGGTCTTCAAAACTCCATGCTAGATATTATATCATAATAGTAAAAATAAATTACTGGAGGTCAGCTTTGCTGCTTCAGCCAAGAGCTAGGCTTTGAAAATATTAACTAGCTGCCAATTATGAAATATTAAAATAGACTAAACAATAGATATTATGGTTACACAAATCCATTTCCATCAAAAATGAACTGTGCAGTGAAGTGAAGGCACTAAATAGTGCAGAAAGATAATCCAGTGACATGATCCAGAAATTCTCACGCACCATATAATCCAGCAGGGTGGGCAGGGGTGGCCGCTATAGTATGTAGCTCACCCTCAGACAAGACCTACATCACAAACAGACTGTCACAAGAGTACAAATAAAAATGGTATCTGACCAAGAGCATCAGGAAAGAAAGAAGATCATACGGGTAGCTCTTCAAAATCAGTAGAATGGAAAGCACTCTCATGCAGGGGAAAAGGACTAGCATCCGGAACATCTCGTAGGTGTACAACTGGAATGGCGCAGGCTGGCAACAATGGTGGGTGATCATCTAGAGCCTCTTGTTCATTCGTATGACTAACATCAACCTCAACATTTGTGATGTAACACCTTGGGACAAAATTGCTTAACCTGGCAAAATAGTAACCAGTCATTGATATTTTGCCAAATCCTAAAATTAAGAGGCATTCCAAGTAAACATTATTTTGCGATTTCCACGCTAGTTTAATCATCACAAGACCAGAACAAAAGCAACATACATTGTCACAAGCTCAATCCACTAACCTAACACACATCAAAATCCAATAAAGGGTTTAATGCTCAACTGATTCACATTCACAATCAACACTTAAAACTAAATCTGTTAAGCAGCATGAGTGACCAATCACAGACATACCAACCACACTTGTTATTAGCTAATTTTACCCTATATCATAAGGTCACCATCACAAAGGTCTGAACAAACCAATGATAAGAAAAACAAAAAAAATCAAAATACCAACACCACTGCACTTCATAGCTCCCAAAGAAGCGCAACCTATCCCAAATCCTCTCTCTCCTTCACCATCACCAACAACTACAATCTTCCACCAAGAACTTCCCGAACCACCATCTTCCACGCGCATCCAATCCCCCCCCCCCCCCCCCCGCGGGAACAAAAAATTCTCAGCCAAAATCCCCACCAAATTGCGTGCTGTTGCATCAAACTTAACTGACGCATCGAAGCGTCCCTCAGCCGCCTTTGCTACGCTAAGACAGTAGTAACTAGCTAGCAAAAGGCAGGCAGGCAGCCACTCACCTGAGCGGCGGGGCGGCGTGGGGAGGAGGAGATGAGCTGGCCGGCGCCTCAGCCGTAGCCCGGGCACCGCGAGGTGACACCACCGCCTTCCAAGATGACCCTGCGGTGGCGAGGCGAGAGAGGCGGCGGCGGCGGTGACCATCCCCATGCTGCTCCTCTACGGCGGCGGCGCGACTACTCATGCATGCAGCCTCTTCCGGCACCCGGCTGCTGTGCGTGTGTGGGGGGGTGCCCTTCTCAGGGCAGAAGCTTCCAGAACCTTCTGGAATCCGCAGCCGCAGCTTGGTTTTCCCGCCTTATCTTGATGAGGTCGAGGAGGGGGAAGAAGCGGGAGGCGAGCGAGTGAGCGAGGGCGGCGCCAAGTTGCCAATTTGGGGGGAGTGAGGAGGAGATGGCGAGAGAAGGAGGAAGGCGATATGAGGGGCATCGTGGCCGCCGATCTTTGATCTGACGGTGGAGGATTCTCGGGTTTTCTGTGATGGGGTTCGAGCGATGCCAAATTGGCAGCCAAGAGGCATGTTTGTTTCAGAAATGGATATCCGTCCAATTACTTGCGTGTTGAAGAATTTCAAACTTTGAATTGATATTTTCATATTCAAGGTTATGTCCGATAAGCTAGCTCAGCCAAATAGTTTCAGCTTCACCTTATTGAGATATTTATCATCAACACCAATATATATTAAGTTCTACAGTAATTTATATGTATTTTTGTATTTTTTTAATAGATGTCGTCATTGATTTTAGAGATATATTTAATCTTTGTATTAATAAATATTTTATATGCAAATAAAAAAGGGGAGCCCTAATGGGCGATTGATCGCCGCTAATGGGGGTAGGATCAGATTCGCTACCACCCCTCCCCCTCCTCCTTCGTTTCTTTTTTTGGCCCCACGTATTACTTTTTTTCTATATATTTTAAATTTATCACCTCAAGTTTAACACATCTGAAGTTTGGAGACCCAAAGTTTATAAGTCAAAAGTTTATATATCCGATTCAAATTTGAATTTGAATTCAAATATTTTTTTATATATAGTATTTCTATACATCTAAAGTTTATACACCTAAAGTTTATAGACCTAAAGTTTATAAGTCAAAAGTTTATATATCCGATTCAAATTTAAATTTGAATTATATCCGATTTAAATTTGAATTGAATTCAAATATCCGGATCAATTTGAATTCAAATATTTTTTATATATAGTATTTCTATACATCTAAAGTTTATACACCTAAAGTTTAAAGACCCAAAGTTTATAAATCAAAAGTTTATATATCCGATTCAAATTTGAATTTGAATTCAAATATTTTTATATATATATAGTATTTCTATACATCTAAAGTTTATACACCTAAAGTTTATAGATCCAAAGTTTATAAGTCAAAAGTTTACATGCCCAATTCAAATTTGAATTTGAATTCAAATTTTTTATATACAGTATTTCTATACATAAATTTTTTCTAACTTTTGTTTTTTAAAAAATTTTGTGTGGTGTACTGTAGTAGAAAGAGAAGAAGGGGATGAGGAAGGGGGGAGAGGAGGGAGGAGTATATACTCTACTGTAGGAGAGGGGCAGCGATCACCCCCGCCCAACAGGATTTCCGAATAAAAAATATAGGTAATGCTTAGAGTACTTTCTAACGATGAAACAAGTCATGAGAAAATAAACGATAATTAGCTATTTTTTTCTTAATAAGAAGAGTGATCAAACATATGTTCCACAACGTTAAACATATGAAGTTTAATTTACTACTCCCTCCGTTCTAAAATATAATAACTTTTAGCTCTGAACTGAACATATAATTGTCTAGATTTTGCAGCTAAAAATACTTATATTTTAGAATCGATGGAATATTAATTTTAAATGATTTAACAGGGGATACCAATGTCCCCTTCAACAGCCGATCTTTTCGTGTAAAAGGTAAAAAAATAGTACACTATCCTTCAGTGGCTACAACTAAAAATCTAAATAGCCCTTTTTTTTTCTTTCACAGGGAAAGATGCAGGATGGACACGAAAGGTCGAAACTCGAAAGCTAGTAGATTAGAGGCAGCCGGCATGCATACGTGGCCCAAGCTTCACCAGCGACCCGGATGTCTCCACGTATATGTTCGTGCCACTGCCTGCGATTCTCATTGGTTGCCAAAAAAAAAAAATCTGATTATAAGTTATATTGGTTTATTATCGATCAGAAAATAATGTGCATGTAAAAATTTTATATATGTATTCTTAACGTATTAACAATCAATACTGAAAGAAACTACATTGGAAATATCTTAAAATTAAAATTAAAATTTGCTTTATTTTTGGCTTTTTACAACCGATGGATTTTTTTCTCTCTTTTCCTTTTGGTTTTTTTGTGAAAGCTATGGATGGATGTGGCCAAGAGAAAATCATGTACTCTATTGGTCTTGTACACGTGTGACCAGTCGTAGGCATGTCTGGAAGACGTACGTACGTACGTACGCACGCATGCTCGATCAAGTGAAGTGGCTTGGTTCCAACGAGGCGGGGATAGTCACTTTCCTCTGTGAGTCTATTACATACGGAGTAGTAGATTTCAGACGCGTGGATGTAAACCAGTCGAACAAAATTATCATATGTACTATAATAATTGAATTAGGGCAACCACAGTGTGCTTAAAAAGCAGGTAATAAGCAATAAATGCACTCATCCAACCAGGTAATAGCCGTTGTGGGGGCAGATAACAGCAAGAACCAGGCAGTAGTGCTACTGCCGGCAAGAGGCAAATAAAATATAGCATATATACCGCGGGAGGAACTGAGGAAGTCACGGGAGGTGGGGGGTAGCGATTTGTTTTATTCTGTGGGCCCCATCTTAATTCCTTCTCTCTATTCCCATACATTGTGATGGCTAATTTAACTACTACTCACTGACACATGGTCCCACACTAATACCCACTTCCATATTATACATTGCTGTTGCCCTTAGCTGGTCACTAGATGAGAATATCAAATCAACCATAGTTTTGAAACAATCTGATTTAAAAATATCTTACAGTGGTAAATTAAGTGAATACAACCGGTTGCTAACAAAGTATTCCCATTCTCATAGCTAAGCCGCATGAGGATCCTCATCACGGCACTTATGTATGTTCTTCTCAAACACATCAATAGCCATGCATGAAGATTTTCCTTTCTGCTAGATAATTGTACCAACTCTATATTAAACATTGAGATATCAAAACACATAAAGTTCGATGTTGCATATCCACAAACACTCGATGAAGATAGCATCACCACTAATCTATGAAAATAAATAAGACGGCATAAACACTCGATCAAGACCACATGTCCGATTTTGTCTAATGTTCCATCCATGCTATTTACCATCACAATTCCATATATAATCGCACCCTTAAGTAACTTGGTGTAAAACACAAAAACGATGCCACTCCTTAATAGAACACATGTTGATTTCAGTAATAATAGTGATAACAAAGAACCACTCAATCCATCCGGAAGAACAATCACAACATTTAGATTTTATTTTAAAACATTGCACACCATTAAAATCTCAATAAAACCACAAATTATTTTTTATTTATAATACATTAGACATCACCATTCCATGAGAAAAAAAAACTCGACAAAAAATCGTTCAAAAAAGGTACAGAAAGTGCAGCCACCTGAAGATGACCCGAGTGGCCACAACATTAACACATCTCAAGCGACTCAGCAGCCGCATCGCCCATCCAATGGCCACGCGGACCGCCACGTGGCCAACAAACCCATCCGACCTGGCCCCATCCCGGGGCCCCACATGTCATACTCCAACCCGTTCCCCCTTCCCCCCTTCTCTCTCTCTTCCTCATAGTCCCCGAAGCAAACACCCCCACTCGCAACCTTACCCACTCACTGCCAGTGGGGCCACACCTTAACCCGGGCCCACTGTCAGTCACTGTGAGTAGTACAAATGCGGGTATTAAATGGAAACCTTGGGATTATTTCCTTCTTTCTTCTTCTCTGCCTTGCTTGCTCGGCCGTCTTATCTCGCGGCGCGTTCTTGGTAGCCATCCAATCCAATCGAATCCGCGCGAAATCCAATCCCTAATCCCGCATCTTATCGTCCCAAATCATCACCCCGAGGTTGGCCCCGCGATCTTGGGGTGAATTGGTGGCGGTGGTGATGTGGAGGAGGAGGAGTCCGTGATCTTTTTTGGTTGGTGGTGGGGTTGGGAATTTGGGAGGTGTTTGATCGGGGTTTGGGTGTGGGGAGGAGGAGTTCCGGCGACGATGGCGACGCCGACGCACTTCACGCCGTCGCAGACGCACGCGGCGGCGTCGCACCACCACCCGTCTGCGGCGGCGGCGGCGAGCGCGGCGTCCGCGCGGCTCCACGCGTCGGCGGCAGCCGGCGGCGACGGCGTCGGCGTCGGCCGCGGCGGCGGCGCTGTGCCCGCCGTTCCCCGCGGCGGGGCGGCGTGCCCGCCCGCGCAGGGCCCCATCTTCGGCGGGGGCCCCGGCGCGAAGCCGTGGGTGGTGCAGCAGCAGCAGCCGCAGCGCGCTGCGGCGGCGCTGGGGCCGGAGTTCAGGCGCGCGCGCTCCACGGGAACATCTCCAAGCGCAGCCGCGGCGGCGCGTGGGGCGCCAGGACCGGGGGGGCGGCGCGCGCGGCGGGCCCTTCCCGCCGCCGCGGGGCGCTGCGTGGAGAAGCTGCTCCGCGTGGGGCCCGACGACCGCCGCGCGCTCGGCGCGGCCCTCGCCTCCTCCCGCGGCGAGCTGGTTGCTCCCGATGACTACTGCCATGTCCTGCGGGAGCTCGGTGACAGGGACAAGTCCGCGCTCCGCGCGTTCGAGGTGTTCCACGCCGCGCTGCCGCATGTCGGCAATGGCGCCGTCGACAAAGGCAAGCTCCTGACTGCTTCCATTGGCGCGCTTGGCAAGATGGGGAGACCAGACCTTGCAAGGAGAGCCTTTGATGCTGGCGTCGCGGGGGGTTACGGCAACACGGTGTTTGCGCATTCAGCTCTAATTTCAGCGTATGCAAGGAGTGGTCTTGCGAATGAGGCCATGGGGGTGCTCGAGTCGATGAAAGGTGCAGGACTGCGGCCTACCACGGTGTCTTACAATGCGGTGATTGATGCGTGTGGTAAAGGCGGCGTCGACCTTAGGTTCACACTCGGTTATTTCCGGCAGATGCTGAAGGATGGGCTTTGTCCGGACCGGAAGACTTTCAATTCGCTTCTCGCTGCATGTAGCCGTGTGGGGCATTTGGAAGATGCTCGTGCTGTCTTTGATGAGATGATCCATCTTGGCATTGGGCGTGACATATACACGTACAACACGTTTATTGATGCCATTTGCAAGTGTGGAAACATGGAGCTTGCTATGCAGGTTCTGTTGGATATGGAAGCGAAAGGCGTTAAGCCAAATGTCGTTACATACAGTACACTGATTGATGGATATTCCAAGTTAGAGAAGTACGAGGAGGCACTCAAGTTGTGTGAAAAGATGAAGTCTATGAGAATTCAACTGGACCGAGTTTGTTACAACACCTTGCTGGCTATTTATGTGAAGACAGGAAAATATGCTGAAATTGCTAATGTCTGTGACGAGATGGAAGAGCTGGGGATTGAGAAGGACACTGTCACCTACAACTCTTTGATTAATGGGTATGGAAAGCAGGGACGCTTGGATATCGTTTCTATCCTTGTTCAAGATATGAGGAAACGGGGGGTAGCTCCTAGTGTATTAACTTATTCAACTTTGATAGATATATATTCAAAGGCAGGGATGCATGGAGATGCATTCAATGTCTACTTGGATTTTAAGGAGTCAGGCCTAAAGCCAGATGTTGTTCTATTCAGCTCTTTCATTGATACATTGGCCAAGAACGGCTTGATAGAGTGGGCTTTATCTCTGCTTAATGATATGACGGAGATGGGTATCAAGCCAAATGTGGTTACCTATAATGCAATAATCGATGCATTTGGCAAGTCAAAGGTTATGATGGAGGATGATTCTGAAGTTGGTGACATGGGTATTTTTGGGGTTTATGGTGGCCAAATTGTTAGGGTTGCTAATCCAGTGTCTAGAGGAGGGCGTTCTGCAACTGATGTCCGGATGAGGAGGTCACAGGAACTGTTCTTCATTCTAGAATTGTTTCAGAAGATGGTCCAGCAGGGTGTAAGGCCAAATGTTGTAACATTTTCTGCAATCTTAAATGCTTGCAGGTACATCTTCGTCTTATTTTGTTAAAGTCTTTAACTCTAATGAGGTTCTGATCCTGTAGGTATTATTTAGTTATTTTGACAGGAAAAGAAAAAAGAGTATAACTCTCCTGGTGTTGTTCTTGTTGAAAGTTCAAAATTTTTTGCTTTATCATGCTTGAAACTAGAATACGTTTCCCTCAACAACTTAATAACTAATTTCAGTATGGAATATTTATTTTTTGTCAATTGTCAAACATTAGTCTTGTTCTATGACTTCTTTTTCTGTCTTAATACTACTAGAAAGGGGGTAGGCTGTATGTGTCTTCATGATCTCACATGCGTTTTATCCCCAAAAAATTGAAAACAGAAAAGACAAGCCTATGTTTATCTAGGAAACTAAGCTGTTATATCTGGTGTTTACATAGTCATATCTGGTGTTAACTGTTTGCTTTGATGTTGTTTTTGCAGTCGCTGTAATAGTTTCGAGGATGCAGCCCTGTTACTGGAGCAACTTCGCTTATTTGATAACTTTGTCTATGGTGTTGCTTATGGTCTTCTGGTCGGTTCTCGAGAAGTTTGGTCACAAGCTCAATCGTTATTTAATCAGTTAGGACGCATGGACTCTCCAACATCCTCTGCCTTTTACAATGCTCTTACTGATGTGCTATGGCATTTCGGCCAGGTAGGATTTGCTTCCGAATCTTCTGATCACTAATATTCTGTGATAATCACAATTTCAAGTCATTGGTTTCATTCTAGAAGAATAAATAGTCTCGTGGGAGTGTTTGGTTAATACATTTAGTTTTCAAGTTTTTCTATTATTTTTCATCTCAATTCCTTTTTAAACACTTATTTTTTTCCTTTATTTGAGAAAGAACAATCTCAGTCTTGTCCTTGATTTACTTGTATTTTGGTTTTTTTTGCTAATATTAACTACTCCCTCCGTTTCATATTATAAGTCGTTTTGACTTTTTTTCTTAGTCAAACTTTTTAAGTTTAACCAAGTTTATAGAAAAATATAGTAGTATTTCCAACACAAAACAAACATATTATTAAAATATATTCAATGTTAGATTTAGTGAAACCAATTTGATATTTCATATGTTGCTATATTTTTCTATAAACTTGGTCAAACTTAATAAAGTTTGACTAAGAAAAAAGTCTAATGAGTTATAATATGAAATGGAGGGAGTATTTTTATTTGGTGCGAGTGACAACATGAAATTTCCATTGAAATTTGTTTTTGGACAAAAATTCTGTTGAAATCCTCTGCTGGTTTTTTCTTTTGATAACTTGGTGGGTAGTTATTTGAATTAAACTATCTTATGTAGAGCAGCAAGCATTGCTTGCCATGTGAAACCCCCTTTTAGTTATATCTGCAAGGATTATTCATGTTGGTAGTTATCATGACATATTTGTGTCACTGACCATTTTCAGAGGCGAAAAGCTCAGCAAGTTGTGTTTGAAGGGATAAATCGTCGTGTCTGGGAGAACACATGGGGTGAGTTTTGCTTGGACCTGCACCTTATGTCATGTGGTGCAGCTCAAGCAATGGTCCATGCCTGGCTCCTGAATGTGCGCTCTATCGTCTTTGAAGGAAGAGCTATGCCTGAATTTTTAAGGTGCGCGATCCTAAAGTTCAAGGACAGATTTTTCTTCCTGTTCTTTGTCACATTGATCACGTGTCTGCAAGATACAGAGTTGTAGGATATAATATTTTTTGGTCTGGTTGTATGTTATTAAGCAGCTGTACGCCTTTGTGCACTAAATCTTACTTTATGTACATCTCTGCAGCATTCTTACGGGATGGGGAAAGCATAGCAGGATTGCTGGTGCAAGCACCCTCCGCCGTGTCATTGAAGCACTGCTCAATTCAATCGGAGCGCCGTTCCAGGTGGAGCGGTTCAACATCGGAAGGTTCGTGTCACCCAGCGCTGTGGTGGCAGCCTGGTTGAGAGAATCGGGCACCGTCAACATCCTTCTCCTCCACGACGAGCGGGTTCAGCAAGCAGCCCCATCCAATCTGGTACCGAGGTTACAAGCCTTGCAGTTGTAGCAAAGCCCCATAGGGCGGGCTCGTCCTTCCTTGTAGTGTTGTATCTGTAATCCTTCCAATTCTTCTTCAGTTCATCTTCTCACTTTCAGAAAGATGTAGTTGTATCATAGGCGCAGCGGTTAGCTTCTCTTCTGCTAAAAAAAATCTTACTACTGTCAGCCAGCAATGTTGTAAATTTTGGCAATTCTGCCTTTCAAACTCCTTTTCATCAAAGAGGAAAAATTTCAAATAATACCAGAATCCCTCCAAAGGTATCATCTGCATATCATATCACTGTGTACTGTTCCTGAGAGTCTGTTCTGTTGCCATTGACAGCAGCAGTGTATATGAGATGCAGTTAAGGCCTCCTGTTCTTCTGGTTTGTCTGATGAAAGCTACAGCGGCAATGGAATGGATGCTGTTCTTTCCAAGATGCCAGCTTTGCTCAAGATGCAAAGATATAATCTCTTCCAGGCGATTGGATTGAAGCATATATTCCATGGTAACTAGTTGCAGAGAATCCAAACACCAAATAACAATCCAGGTTTTTGACAGGCCGTCACATCATTTCACAGCTATTCCTTGCAATCCCCCTTCTCTTTTCCCCCTATTAAAAAGTTAGGTTTTATACTAATGTTTGGATATCACAATTTTCACTGCAAATTCAGTGGATGTCACAATTATACTGAAAGATGAAGATTTAGTCTGTATTCTTCCCCCTTCTTTCACAACTTATATCTCTTATTTTTCACGCGCACGCTTTTCAAACTACTAAACGGTATTTTTTTTTGAAAAAAAACATATTAATTTATTTTTAAGTTTTAATAGACTAATACTTAATTATGTGTTAATGGGTAACACTATTTTTCGAACTCCGAAACTCAGCCTTAATTAACTTGGCAAGATTTGCGACGCGTTATCTATGGCAGACAAAAGTTCCTGACGCTTTGTCATGTTTTGTCTTGATTATTCACATGGCATTGTGATCATCGGTTGTCCCAAGTCATGATCCAGCTCACAAGAATTATAAAGAAGCACTGGAAGAATTATAAAGAAGTCTTTGGTTTTGCTCGCCGTGATTAGTTCATCTCTCGTCGTTTTCCTTTTATTTTAGACGACTGGGCTTCGCGTCTTCCTTTAAAGCTCCATCCACTGTTACTCCCCCACTGTAATGACATACTTCATCCACGAATAATATTTCTATATAATATATATAATTCGTATTGATTTAATAAGATATGTTTACATGTTCACCACAAATAATACTTTTATAATATACAGTATATAATTTGTATGGTCAAGTAATTTGAAACGGAATATTATACGTTTCGAATAAGATCTCTGGTCAATCTTTTAAACAATGACAATTAACAACTTTTAACGTACTATCTTAAACTCATCATATTTTTATAAACTTATTCTAATATATAAAATTATTATCAAAGTTATGTATAGAAGTCCGTAAAAACGTAAAACGTCATAGTATATCTTTGACTAAAGCGAGTAGTAATTTGTATTTTCTTCATGGTAGGTTATTTTTCAGTGGTTTGTATTTGGTTTGATTCCCGAAGGTAAAACGAATCTCTTGTTGACCTCCTCTGTCTTTTTTTATATCTCCGTATTCCATAATTACATCCACGTACGCATGTTATCCAGTAATTGCCGTCAGGGCTAGTCAATTAAACGAGATTTGGTATCGAGGGTCTGTTTGAAGAAGTTTCTGGTAACTGCAGTTTCTCATAGAATCTATAGTTGGTAGAAGCCACTCCAAACATTTTAGATTTTCACCTAGATTAAAAGAATTTGTAATTGTAGAATTCATAAAATGAAATAGAAGCCAGAAGCTTCATACTATCACCAGCCGCTTCTTAGAATAAGCTCCCCAAATAGAACCTAAGACTATGATTGTTATATCTCCAAGCGCAAGCAAGCAAACGCACTAATGTTAATTAAACATAGACACATGTGTTTTCATCCCGAGATAACAAAAAACTCGCAAAAAAGAAAGATGTGCTTTGCTAATGTGAAAAGCTCGATCAAAAGAGTTGGTAGGCCTAAAGAGGCCAGCTAATGGAGCGATGCCACAACTGCCATTGCAATTGTTCTTTCTTTTTTTTTTTTTTGAACAAAAAACTCGCAAAAAAGAAAGATGTGCTTTGCTAATGTGAAAAGCTCGATCAAAAGAGTTGGTAGACCTAAAGAGGCCAGCTAATGGAGCGATGCCACAACTGCCATTGCAATTGTTCTTTCTTCTTTTTTTTTTTTTTGTGTTGGTGAAAAGATAGATTAAAGCAACTTTTTTTTTTTTTTTGCGGGGAGATTAAAGCAACTTTGTGGTGTGAAAACATAAATAGATACTCAATTAGTGGTGGAGTACTTTCATTTTGACCGAATGATAGTGGGGTACATGTATTCATGAATTTTGGTCCAATTCAATGTAGGTTGAGAGAGACTTGTATAGTTGTATTCATAAATTTAGGTGCAGTATAATATAGATTGACAGAGACTCTCATATTATTCACACATAAACCCAATCAAAAGTCTTCCTCTCCCACGTACTATCCTCGCGCTTTCTTGTAATTTTGCTTTTAGCTAGGCTTATAAGTTTCGTTAATTTAACTAAGTTGTATCTCGTGAAGGTAATGATCATGAAGTTATAGAGCTGTGGTGTCAGGCTGTCAGCTAGTCGAGATGTGTGGTAACGATGAGTGCACATCCTCTGCAGTACTGCTGGTGTAGTAGCAGTGGCTGACGTGTGGGTCAGGCAATCTCCGTTGGGTAACGATGGCACGAGTGTAGTAGAGTTGGCATTAGCACAAGGCAAATTACCAACCATATTTTCATGGCGCTTTAAATTAAAATTGGAGATGTCCGATCACGGTTAGGCGATGCCGACAACCTATTGGTATTTTGAGTCTTCTAGTTTATCGGTGTTGCTATATACACATGCTAAGAGTATTTGTTTGGTAGAGTTTGGTAGTGCGATCATTATTATAGGGTTTTATTTTACCATATGTTTATTAGAAATTTACCTATAAATTAGCAAATATCATGAATTCCAAAGCATTCTCTATATCCCATTTTATCAGCCACTAGTGATAAATTAATGAGGTTAATTATCATATAATTTTGTAGTCAAGATGACTGGTCATCTGATAAGCCATTATCATTCATTTGAGTTAAACCAAAGGAGAAATCAAAGTCATTTATCGTTGGGATAACCTCTTGGCTGATTATTCGGTTGATTATGGTAATAATAGCAGCAATTATCAGTGGATAATGGCTGGCTATGTAAGTAGTAAATCCTACTTGGATATGTATAACTTTCAATTATTTCCGTTACTTCCAGAGAATTTGTTTTGCAATCATTGACTACATGCCCTTTTGTTTCCAGGTAATATCTGCCACTGGAGTTTTACGCATGGTTTCTCCAACACATTTTGTCAAGTTTAATACTTTATATATACTTTTTATATAACGCCTTTAATTTTCAGTATGTTTTTTTTTAAGCATCAGGTTTGGAGATTGTTTTTCTTTTTGGAATAAGTTAACTGCAGGATACGTAGGTCCTCTTCAGCAATTAGCATAGCTCCAATATTTCAAGCTCCACATATCCATGTATTTAGATGTGCAATTACGTCCATAACATTTAGATAAATCATTTTGCACATATTTTAAATAAAACTTAAAATTTAAATCTGTCGTGGACCCAAGACCTAACCTGAGGATATGTTCACAGAAAACGGAGTGATCCATTAGCATATGATTAATTAAGTATTAGCTGAGGAGTGAATTAGATACTCCCTCCGCCCCGAAAAGAAAATGAATATAGGACTGGATGTGACATATTCGAGTACAAAGAATCTAGATATAGGTATGTCCAGATTCGCAATACTAGGATGTGTCACATCTAGTACTAAGTTTGTTTTTATGGGACGGATGGAGTATCAAAGAAACGAACCCATTCTGAAATTTGTGGCAAACATGACTGTGATTCGTCACTAGTAGAAGGGGTTGGCCGCAAAAATTCCATCTTTTTTTGAAACGGCGGTTCCTTTCCCTTCACTAGTTCAGTCTCGTCGTGCTTGCACTTCTCCTACTCCTAATTAATCAATCAGTTAATTAATTAATTAATTAAATTAATCAATTACCTCCAGACTAGCCGAGTCCTCGTCGTCTTCTTCCTCCTCCTCCGCATCGCATCGCATCGCATCGCATCCCACCCCCCACGCGGAGAGAACATCGCCAGCAACGCGCGCTTCTCCCCTCCCCTTCTCCCCATCGATCCAATCCATCCATGGTGGAATGCTCCATTGATCACGACCAGTAGCTTCCTACAACCCCAGATCGGGAGGAGGAAGAAGAAGAAGCAGGAAGCGAGAAGCGAGAAGAAGAAGGAGACGCCATCAATGGGGAGCTACGCGTACAAGTACTGCATGTGCTTCACCCGCAAGTTCCGCTCGCCGGATGCCGACCCGCCGCCGGACGTCCGCGCCGCCTTCCTCGCCGCCGGCGGAGGCGACGGCGGTCCGCGGTTCCTCGCGCAGGCGCAGGGGGAGGCGCCGGCGGAGGTGGACCGCATCCTCGCGCTGCTCAGCGGCGGTGGGCGGCGGCGGCAGCGGAGAGGCATCGCGGCCCGCCTCGTGGGCCCCCGGCCCGGCCCGGCCCCCTCGCTCGACGACTTCTTCGGGTTCCTCTTCAACGCCGATCTCAACCCACCCATCGCCACCCAGGTTCTTATTACTAATTCTTACCAACCACTTTTTACTCATTTTTTTGTCGAAGAAATTAAATAGCTTTGCTCATTTTTACTTGGAAAAAATGGCAGCCATTTTTCTTTTCACAGTAAGCTCTCAAAGCTCAGAAGTTCAGGAAACCAATTTTTCCTTTTATTTTTGATATGTACTCTGTTTCATTATGCAAATGAAAGTAGGCCAATTCTGTTCTGTTACTAATTTTGCTTGATTTTCAAAACTAAATAACTTTTTACTCATCTTTTGTTAAAAAAAAGATAAATAGCTTTACTCATTTTTACTTGGAAAGGCAGCCGTTTTTCTTTTCACAGTAAGCTCTCAAAAGTTCACGTTATTATTTTTGTTGGTATAGATATGTACTCTATTTCATTAAGCAAATGAAAGCATGCCAATTCTGTCCGGTTACTAATTTTGGTTGATTTTCATTTCTGTCACACCAGGTTCACCAGGACATGTCGGCGCCGTTTTCGCACTATTACATATACACCGGGCACAATTCCTACTTGACTGGGAACCAGCTGAACAGTGATTCCAGCGACATTCCGATCATCGAAGCGTTGCAGAGGGGTGTCAGGGTGATTGAGCTCGATATGTGGCCGAATTCCGCTAAGAACAACATTGACATTCTTCATGGAGGGTGGGGGGTTCTTATTCCTTAACACATTGACTTTGTAAATCTTTATGTCTTCTTACCTTGCAAGTTGCCATACGCTCGGAATAATACCAACCTGTCTTAATCCATGATCTTTCTTTAAATAAATGACCTTCAGAGCTTGACTCTGTTTGTTGAATAGATTTTTGTGAAACTAGTCACTACTCTTCTAAGAGAAGTCAACTATGAGATGGCTTTACTATAGCCAGTAGCACAATAATGAATACATGATAGCTAGTAAGTCAAGCATTATTGTAGTCATTAGGAGAAATCTTCCTCAATTAAAGGTCCACTAGAGCTAGATCAAGTTTGGCCAATCATCTGGGAAGCAATTTGATAGCACACAAAAAATTCAGCTTAGTTTGTATGGTAGTATGTGACAACTTGTACACGTTTTCTTTTTAAAACAATTGATAGAATTTACTTAGTTTTGAACATTGCGTCATACATTAATACCTACATATTTCAGGATTTTGAGAAATCAAGAGAAATTTTTTGCAACCCTGTTTCTTAATGTAGAAATTGAATTTCCTTCTAAAAGAAATCAGCAAGAAAAAATAATCTCCATACATACTAGTGCAGAAAACTTTTGCAAATACTCTATTTTTATCTTAACCTTTTAGTTCAATGCTGGCTGCTCAATTTTATCTTCGTATTTATCAGCTATTCAGTTTGTCACATAAATATTTTTTTGAAAAGTTTGTTGAAAATCCCATGTTGCTTGCAACCATGTATTTTATTTTCCAATATATTTCTTGCTGAGTATTTCTCTTCTTGGCATTTGAAGGACATTGACTGCACCTGTACAAATCATCAAATGTTTGAAGTCCATTAAAGAATATGCCTTTTGTGCTTCACCATATCCTCTTGTCATTACTCTTGAGGATCACCTCACACCAGACCTCCAAGCTAAAGTAGCTGAGGTAAAGTTTACCTTTTGAACTCTTCTACTACATTTTTGCTGTTTAAATCCTCAATTCTGACTCCAAATTATTACAGATGCTCGTCAAAACATTTGGAAATCTCCTTTACATTCCTAGTTCAGACCCAATAAATGAGTTTCCTTCTCCAGAATCTCTAATGAAGAAAATAATCATCTCAACTAAACCACCACAAGAATACAAGAAGTTTCTTAAATCTAAGGATAATCAGAACATCAATGGCGGCTTAGCTAATCTGGCAGAGGAAGGAAGCTTGAGAAGAATAGATTCAAATGCTGAAGAATCTGATGGAAAGGTATCCAATATGGCTGTCTTTTGAAGGCATAAAGCCATGGTTTTTGAAAGCCAAAAGTCATAAATTAAAAAAGTTTACTGTTGTGAACAGGATGAACTGGATGATCAAGATGAGGACTCCTCTGATGAGGATGATCCCAAATTTCAGCAGGAAACAGCCTGTGAGTATAGGGAACTGATCACCATCCATGCTGGCAAACCAAAAGGCCATTTGAAGGATGCGCTTAAGGTGGATCCTGACAAAGTCAGGCGCCTTTCTTTGAGCGAAACACAGCTAGCTAAAGCAACAGCTTCTCATGGTGCCGATGTTATAAGGTAATTTGCACTTGCTCATATTATTATATTAGAAGCACAGTACATATGAGCATTAGAAATTTTAGTGTCAAGTATTTTAATAAAATAAATGTTATGGAGTCTACGGACCAAACGAGGTCCATCTGTTTGACTACTATTGTTGTTTTAGTTTTGTTGTCCAGTGTTCTTTCCAAAAGTATCTATGTGTTTACATTTCATGATTGAAGTTGATACACGTACTACTGGGAGTTCATGGTGAACTAATTTCCATTCATATTGCATAAAGTTTATACAGTTCCTTGACCACCAGACAAGTGCTGTTCTGATGCAGTTAAATATAATTCAGGTTCACTCAGAAGAATATACTCAGGGTGTATCCGAAGGGTACAAGGATTAATTCTTCCAACTATGATCCAATGAATGCCTGGACTCATGGTGCTCAGATGGTTGCATTTAACATGCAGGTTGGATGACAATTCTCAACTGCTATTGGGCTTGTTTGATTCTTCTTATACTCTTTTCCCTCTTCTTAATATAGTGATGTGCAGCTCTCCTGCGCATTCAAGAGGAAAAGAAAATGCAATTTTCAACTGCCATGAATCACTATTGTCCTCATAATTTCAAGTTGTTTTTTTTTAGAAAACGCAGGAGAGCTGTGCTTCATTTCATTAAGAAGGAAAACAAACTATCCATAACCAAGGGCTCATGAGCCCTTCACACATCCACAAACATCATCACACAAAGCGACACATGACCAAAAATTTCAACTTGTTTTGGGTGTCTCACATTTGAACTTGGTGTTTCAGTTGTCAGAATAATGCCTTTGAATGTAAATTGATCTGGTAGAGAATAAATCAATCTAGTTGTATAGGAGAAATTAATTTTTGTACTTCGTTAAAAAAAGTTATGTTCTTGTAACAGACCTATACTGCATGTAGAATTGTAGCAGCTAGCAATTTGTCGTGAACGCTGTTCTGACTGGCCTTTCATATTTCAGGGGCATGACAAAGCACTCCGGTTAATGCAAGGATTTTTTAGAGCTAATGGAGGTTGTGGCTATGTCAAAAAGCCTGACTTCTTGCTTAGGACAGGTCCAAATGGTGAAGTATTTGATCCTAACGCAAGTATGCCTGTGAAGAAAACTCTGAAGGTGAAAGTATATATGGGAGATGGATGGCGAATGGATTTCAGTAAAACTCATTTCGACACCTTCTCTCCTCCTGATTTCTATACTAGGGTAAGACAGTGAAATTGTCAAAAACAGTATAATTTCTATACTAGGTTACAAAGTAATGCATGAATGAATAATGTCGATGGTGAATGCATATACATATATATAGGTGGGGATCGCTGGTGTGCGGGCAGATTGTGTGATGAAGAAGACTCGAACAATCGAGGATCAGTGGGTACCGATGTGGGATGAGGAGTTCACATTCCCTCTGACGGTCCCGGAGCTGGCTGTGCTGAGGATCGAGGTTCATGAGTACGATATGTCGGAGAAGCATGACTTTGGGGGGCAGACATGCCTGCCAGTGTCGGAGCTGAAGCAGGGCATCCGCGCTGTGCCTCTCCACGATCGCCGGGGCACCAGGTACAAGTCTGTCAGGCTCCTCATGCGCTTCGACTTCCTCTAGCTAGCTTTCTACCTAGCTAGTGCTGCTGCCAAAACCAGAATACCAGATGATGTATCTTACTAGTTTTCTAGGCTTCTTCAGCTGGTGCATATATGTACTATGGATGTAGATGTTCTATTGTTGTAATCACGCATGCATCTTGCATGTCTTGATAATGATAATAATGCTAGCATGGTTGGTAGGAACACACATACATTTTGTGAGATTTTGTTGGCTATATCTAGTATTCTAGTCAGTGATATTTATCAAGCGACTGATTTTTCTTATCTATTAATTGATTCTTTTAACAATTAGATCAACATCCAACAAATCCTAACTCTACTCCTTTCTTTTGGGATGAAAGAAAGAATATTCTAACTTAATTTTTTTTTAAAAAATACTTTGGTGTTATCCTTACCAATAAAAAACAAAAAAAAGATCTTGATTAGCATAACAATGCATCTAGATTAAAGTAGAATAAAAAAACAAAACAATCTAAAAATCGCATTGTATTTACACAGAAATTACATTTTTTTTTAGATAAAGGAAGCTTTTATTGATTTCAAACGATTACACCAATGTGATAAAAAAAAGTTGGACTATTATATTGTGCAAGTTTAGGCTACTGAAAAATAAAGAAAAATATCGCTTGCTGCTGTATTACAGTGGGTGCTGTGCGATTTAGTTGAGTGGGATTTTGTGCTCTTCAGTTTAGATGACTTTGAGATGAATGAAGTATCCCGATTTGTTATGATGAGATGGTCAAGGCCGGTCATGGTGTATGATAACTAAGTGACTTTTCTTTGTTATCATCAGAAAAAGAAACTGTTTTTGTCAGCAGTCTTATATCTACATGGTTTAGCAAGTAATCAAGTATGGCAACTAATCTTACATGGTATTTATGTGCACTGCCAAGTCATGATCGAATTATCCATCATGTCATGCAACAACTAATGTTTCACTCCAAAGAAACGAAAACCAAAAAGGAAGTCTGATTTTCAGAGTAGCAACACAACCATCGTTCGATTCAGATTCAGACTTCAGCAGACTGCAATACCTTTTCTCTCACACATTTCTTCATTTCGCAGGAAAAAAAAATCCCTTCCATTTATTTATTTATTATCCTTTTCTCATCTATTTTGGTCACTTGTTATTTGTTCTTTTTTCCTTTTGTTACTGCGACCCATGAACAAGCAAATGGTTCTGGGAAATGCAAACTTTTATACCATATTCACAAAACAACCCCTCCAGTTCTGTTGTTATCCCTTCACCTTCAGCGGGATCTTTCACTCAGGTAATATTTTTTACATATTTATTGATGTTGTCTCTTTTTCTCTCTCTGGTATGAAAATATGGTGATATTTTTTACTGCTACTTTGTGTTCAAGGTATTGATATATTTCTGTTCCATGTTAAGTTCGTACTTGCATCTAACAAGGCTTGTAAATTAATTACCTGAAAATCCTTAGAACAATAGTGTAGTGATGCCTGATTCATGTGTAGTTGTATGTGGAAAATGATTGATGTGAAAATTGTTCAAAACAAGGATGACCATCGTACAAAATGTATGTCTGAGTTGGTACAAGATTTTATTTCTCATTCTTGGAGAAATTTGGCTTTCAGCACCTCATTTATTTGACTAATTGTTTTAGGGAAAAGCTCCTGTATCACATGGTGGTGGTGCTCAAATAAATCCCGAGAGGTGATTTAGTGGAATATTTCTTCTGTGAAACCTCCCAGGTACAAGTAGCCATGGATACAAAAAGCATACTCCACCCAACAAAGCAGCTGCCAATGAATTTCTCTGCTGATTCCAATCTTCCTTTGCAGCCTGTCACTAGGGAGAGCAGTCTCAGCATTCAGGCCTATTCATTTCCTGGTTTTGAGGATGTTAATGTTTGTTATCTGAAGCAACCTTGTCAGAAAATATTAGACCATATTCAGCAAAATTTGGGAATAGAAACAATCAAGAAATGCCAGATGTTAATGTTTTCTTCGCTGGAAATGCAGCTACTACACAGCAGTTGAGTTCTAAAGATTATCATGATGCCAGAAATGGTATGCCCCACGAGTGCCATGATGCGCTGTGCGTAGGACGGGGCACTATCGAAGGCATTGAACCTATCGAGGGCACCCATTATCTTAAAGCTATTTTTGTACCTCAAGCATTGGGCCTGTTGAGGATTCCTGCTCTTTGAAATCCATTTACTCCCCAGCCAAACCTACCATAGGGAGTACATTGGCATCTTATTGCATTTCCTCTCCAGGGTTCATCTCAAATGATGACCTCAATTGCCAAAGCTAGTATGACAATGAAGCAGCAGTTGACCTGGAAAGTTCTCTTTTTGGAGACACATCTGTTACATTTTCTCCAGTTTAAGGCAACAATTGCACTCCATCCTGATATTTTGCAAGATCCCCGTCCCTGCTATCAGCAGAATTTATTAGTGGAAATCCGGTGATACAGTGTGGTAGTTTGAGTGTCAGAATAGCTTATAGGGAGTTAGACTAAAACGATTCTTTGTGTACTGAAGTTCAGCGTACCGCATAAGAAGGACCAAATACTGCTAGTGAAATGGAGCTTGTCACAGATGATGTGTTGACTGCAAAAGAAGCACCGTTGTCACATTTCGGGTTTGAGTTTGACCATGATTACAGGAGTGCAGAATGGTTCACCTAGGTCAAGAGGAACGATTTGCCAATTTAATTGAAAATATAGATACAGTTTATTGTAAAACAGAATCACATCGTTCTTTGACCGAGGAAAGGCGACCTGTTTTATCAGAAGAACAAAATACTGTAGACAGAATTGATTTTGGCACTAACAAATTGTCTTCTCCGCATCGAATATTTGGATATACAAAGTTATTAATCATCTTGTATTACATATTGCATGGGTAGTATGTATTCTTATCTTTTTGCAGAAGGAATAAGTCAGTGAGTAAAATAGGGACTGATACCGTGAGCAAAGATCATCCAAAGAACTTGGTACCATTTACAGAAGAATGTCTTGCTGTCATGGAGGCTTTTGGTGAAGTCAATTTACTTGACATCATAGACTTTTAAAGCTGCTTTTGGAGAGGTTCTTACTTACATTAGTAGGCAGTGGAGTCTTACATAACTGCTTGTTTTTCTTTCATTTGTACAGATCCAGTCCAGTGTTCTGTTAGAGAGGGCAAGTTCAATTTTACACCGAAATCGGCACTCAGATAGGCCAACCTGAAGTTTAAGTTCTCTGCACAACTTCCATTGAATCTTTTGAAATCAGGTTTGAGTTTACATATGTTTGCATGTAACCTGAAACTGAACTGAGTTTACATATGTTTAGACAGGAAATAGTCTTGGAACAGAAGGCTGGCACTGTGCAAAAATTCTCCTAGTGATGATATAAAGCTGCCTCACAACCCAGTCCGTGGTCACCTGCAAAAGCTCAAGAGCACTCCAAAAGCATCCGAACAAGTGATACTGATACCCCCCTGACAGCAGTTGTTTGCCTTGGCCTTTTCTTGAGGTTAGAGAGCTGAACACCAAGCCTTAACTTTTTCTTTTTAAGATAAAATGATCAAACCTTTCTCTACCACTAATTAATTCAACGTTGTACATATTCAGCAGATACTGCTTAACTGCATATCACTGCTCCTGAGAGTCTGATCTGTTGCCATTGACAGCAGCAGTCCATGATGAAGATGCAGTTAAGGCCTTTGTGTTGTGTGTGTTCTCCCTTTTGGTTTGTTTGATGAAAGCTACACTGCCAATGGAATGGATCCACACACCTCCAGCTCCAGCCACCACCATTAGCTTTCTTTGGCTCGTGATGACATGGCTTTGCTGCTGCTTTCCAAGATGCCAGCTTTCTCTTCAAGATGCAAAGGAAAAGACCATATCTTTCTTCCATCCATGAACAGCCTGTGGCTGTATTAGCCTTTTTTCTTGTGTGTGGCAGCAGCTCAATAGTGGTTGCTGTGATGGCTGGAGAAAAGGAGTGGTGAAGAACAGTGCAATGTGTTCTCTGCTGGATTCAGATTTGCAGGCTGTGGCCAATGTTTCATGGTCCATTTTGCACATAATTAGTGCTGGGGATGGGGATACTCCCTTAGCTTCTCTTCTATGATTCTTGACGTTTTGGACAACAACATAGTCTCTAAAAATATATCTTTGACTATAATTTTCTATTATAATATATAAAGAAATAAATAAGAAATTAAGTTTATTGGAGTATTTTTCAAGAATAGTGTTTACATCGTGTTTTAGCGTCTTCAAACTAAATATTTTAAATTAATAGTTCAAAATTTTAATTGTGTGACCCCAACCTTATCCAAAACATCAAAAATTTTGGAACTGGAAAGAGTATTTTTTGCTTGAGACTTGTCAACCAAGCAATTTGGTCAAAAACTCCAAATTGCAGCTGAAAAATTAGTTACGCAATGATTGAAGTGACATCTTGCACGAGGGGTGGTCAAAAGAGGGGAAATAATCAATGGCCTAGAATCTAGTTTAGTCATTAGGTTGGGTGAGTGTGACAAACTGACAATCCATGCCAGAAATAATGACTTTTACTTATTTCTAAAGTTTAGGGCTCCTTGGACGCAGTGATTTATAGTATTAAGGGAATTTGTTCAAATTGGAATGAGTTCAGTTTCCTCAAAATTCAGCTAAAATATCATGTTCCAAGGAGGGTTAGGTTTATTGTCTATTTTTGGCATTGGTTTTTATCCTATAGTTTTTGGGATGGTTTGTTTTGGATTTTTTTTTTACCTAGGATATTAATCAGCTGACAGCCTGATTAGTTAATTGAATTGATAATTGTCATAGTCAGCTAGATTTGCACTTTAAGTACATGTGTTTTGTTATAAAAAGCTATATGCAAGCAAGATATAGGATTGCTTCATAAGGATGCAAAGTCAATGGCTGCTTGTTATCCAGCGAGAGAAGGGCAATATAGAGAAACCTTACCATGAGACTTGACCGCTGAAAAAAATTACTCCAACAAACTGACTTAAGTAATTAAGTATACTATTTTAAACTTGAGATAAATTTGTTTGATTTTTTAAGAAACTTATTTATATGAGGTTTTTTTATAAAATATACCGTTTAACAATTTGGTAACCATGTGGAAATGATGAAGTTGCTCGATCAAGTTGCTGAATCAAACTCGACCTAAATTTAGGACTGTTCTTATTGCTTTTAAGCACATGAAAAATGGTAACCCAAGAAGTATATACTAGAATAATCAAGACAAACAAATGCATGAAATTCAACGGTCAGTCAGCATGAATGGATTTTTTTCTATACAAAAAAATAGAGTTTAGCTTAAAAAAATCAAACACGCTGTGGAGAACACTTCAAAGAAAAAGTAAGGCCCGAAAAAGTAAGACCCCGTTCTGATATGAGGGCAGCTAACTTTTCCTTCACCATAAACACGCTTCCCTAAACGATATGTTTTTCCCGAAAACTTTCTATTTCTATATTAAAGTTTACTAAATAAATAAATAAATTATTTTTTATAATTTATAATAGTTAATACTCAATTAGTGAAACTATAATTATCTGCATCGTCTTGTGTGTCACTGACAGGCTAAGTTAGCTCTAAAATTTAACACATCATCTGTAACCAATTTAATAGCCTACCCAAACAATAGTTTCATATAAATATATACCACTACACCATTAATATTTGATTCCTCTTTCATACACATATAATATCTTGAAACTCGTAATGTAGCTTGCTACGAATCCCTTCTCTTCTCTTCTCCTCTCTTCTCTTCCCAATGCAGCTTGCTACAGACTGCTTCTCTTCTCTTCCCTACCTTCTTTCCTTCGCATGTGTTTATAGTTAGCTTACAGCTGCTATGTTACTTGCATTAAGCCTATCCTTACCCTAAAGTGAAGTGAGCAAGTTTAATAGTATAATCAACTTTAGCTCTACAAAATAACACATCTACAGCTAATCTAATAGTTTCATATAAATATATATTACATCATTAATATTTTATTTATTAATGATGTAATATATATTTCATATTAATATATTTTATTTATTAAAGTGGTTGAGTAATACATAGAGTACTCATCTCCACCTTCCTTATTCCTTTTTCTTTTAATTTCTGAGAACACCCTTCTTTTTTGTTGCCAATATATCTTGCAGCATTTTTTTAATAAGAGTGTAATAAATTAAAAACCAAGCTCTACGATACTATATTTTGGATATATTTGGTGTTGATATTGCTAGACCACAGAGGCAGGAAAAAAAAAGGAAGAGCCTCGTCGGCTGCCTATATTCCCTAATAAGCCAAACCAACTTATTGGGAAATAAAAATTAATTTATAGGTAAAAGTTTTATATATTTGTTAGTAGTGACTTAAAAGTCAAGGATAAACAAAATTACGTTGAAAATATTTTAAAATAAACTTTAAAATTAAGTTAAAAATTTAAATTTTAGCTTTTGTTTTAACTTATTAGACCAATCGATGGGACTATAAGAACGTAACAAGAGAAGGAAAAAGAAAATGAACTGCATTGTGGTCGGCAAACCTGTGGTCCCAGGAGAGGTTAAAAGTGCTAATCAAAAGCCATCCACAAAGGTTACCCTAAAAAACATCAACCAAGCAAAATTAATCACAACAAGAAAAGATACACACACATAAAAGAAAAGGCAACATCACAGCTCTGAACACCAAACAAGCAGTGACTGGACAAACCCCAACCCAAAGCCAAAATTGTGGCAACACCAGGTAAGCAAAGCAGGTAGTAGTAGTAGTAGGATTAAGGTTGTCATTAGCAGAGTAAGCTAATCAATTTCCTCCCTTTCTTTTTTTCTCTCTTAGAGATGACGACACAGGTTGGCATTGGCAGCAAGGTAGATGGATAGGGACAGAGACAGGCCCTGTGTGGATCATCACAACAAAAAGAGAAAGGCTGCGTTTAGTTCCGCAACAAAATTGGAAATTTGAATAAATTAGAACGATGTGATAGAATAGATGAAAGTTTATGTGTGTAGGAAAGTTCGATGTGATGGAAAAGTTGAAAGTTTGAAGAAAAAAGCTGAGGCCACATCATGCTTGTTTCACTCTTAAGATTCCTTGGTGAAACCAACATGCTCAGTACAATCAGTATGCTGTTCAACTAGCCACGTGACTTCATAGATTATATATATAATTTAGATGCTATGATCATCTTGAGTATTTATTTATCTCCTAAAATGATAATTTATTGATAAAAGCTTCAATATCAAAATGTATGGGTAAATAGCTCCTCTATACAAGCTGAGAAAAAGTTGATAGAAAGTCGTTAGATGTCTAACGGGATATAAGTAATGGGTCTACCAGTTTTATAAAAAAATAAGCTGGGATATTTTGATTTTTAGTGAGTAATTTTAGTATTTTCTATTATTTAGGGTAAAAATTGCTACGGGACATTAAAAAACGTGTAATTGGCCAGGGGACACCGCAAGAACGTGTATTTGTTGTGGGACACCGAAAAAACTGGTAATTAGCTACTGGAGGCCTGCAAGATTATTTTATAATATCCAAAGGAAATGCAGAGAGAAACAATAACAAAAGTATGACTTTCCCAAGCTTACCATGGCTGCGTTTGCGAGGAGGACCTCTCCTCCCTGGCATGCAAAACAAAGCTCGTTTTATTACATAATTAACTCAGTATCAACTATTTTTTTGAAAAATGGATTTATATATTTTTTTAAAACAACTTTCATGTAGAAAGTTTTTTTCAAAAATCACACCGTTTAGCAGTTTGAAAAGTGTGTACGCGGAAAACGAGAGAGCTGGGTTGGAAAAATGGGTGGAAGAACACAGCCCAAGTCCGGCTCACATACACCTTCGACGTTGCGACCGCACCTGCCACCGGTGAGGTGGCTCTCTAGGGGGGTGGAGGGAGGGGGGTTCAAGGAGGGCCCGTGCGCCTAGGCCTGTGGCTCCATGTCGTTCCCGCACTCGTCGCCGCTGCAGCGCGAGGGCCGCGCCGCCGCGGCCGCCGCCGGCGGGTTGACCGAGAAGCAGTACACCAGGGTGTTGCAGTCGCTGGGGCAGTCCGTACACATTCTTGACCTCGAAGGGAAGATCATATACTGGTGAGATTTTCTTCTTCTTTTTGTTTTTCATAGCATATGCTAAATGTTTGAGGAAATGCCGTGTTTGATGATGTAGGATGATCTAGGGTGTGTTTAGTTCACACCAAAATTGGAAGTTTGGTTGAAATTGAAACGATGTGACGGAAAAGTTGGAAGTTTGTGTGTGTAGGAAAGTTTTGATGTGATGGAAAAGTTAGAAGTTTGAAGAAAAAAATTGTAACTAAACACGGCCCTAGTGTTGTCGTGTGCTTAAATGAAGTGACCCATATATCGAAATGTATCAGCTTGAGATTTAGGCTGTTTATCCCTTTCCAACTTTGAAACAGTACTAACCCCTAAAGAGACTCTTGATGCATTTGGTTGTGGTCTCATTTTCACCATGGATGGATTTAACAAGTTTGAGCAGCAGTACACGCACGTACTTGAAGTAACGAAACCTTACGCGTATAAGGCTATAGGTTTTTTTTTGACTGTGTTGAATCAAATAAATTTTGTAGTGGATGTCTAGATTTTAGTTGCTTTTAGTAATGAGTTTGTGCATTCTTTGAAAGGGAACTTTTACCAGATTGAAGAAGACATTAACTTTGGTAGTAATAGCAAAGCGATAAGGCATGTCGTAAGTTAGTGGATCAAGATCAGTAGTCAAGATTTGAGCTTTACTTGGTAAGCTAACACTGCTTATATGTAGGTGTAATTGATATAATATTGTCTGACGCATATTGCTTGTGGATCTAGAACCATTTAGGAGTACATTAGAGAAAGAAACATAGTTCGATAAGCACGTACCTTCTCCTCAACTTTGCGATATAGCATAAGCATTGGTATTTTCTTGCAGTCTGCAATTGTGCACAGACCTTCTCTTCTCCTTCCTCATTAAACCTTGCATTTACTATGATGCAGGAATCGATCTGCTGAGAAACTGTATGGTTATCCGGCATCAGAAGCACTTGGTCAGGATGGCCTCATGCTGCTGATTGATTCCTGTGATATCAATGTGGTAAATGACATCTTCCGACGCATTTCTCTGGGTGAGAGTTGGACTGGAAAGTTTCCAGTTAAGAACAGAGCTGGAGATAGATTTTCAGCTGTTGCCACCAACACTCCTTTTTATGATGAGGATGGCAGTTTGGTGGGCATTGTTTGCGTTTCAAGTGATTTGCGCACAATGGAGGAGATAATCAGTGGCCCTTCAATCTGTGCAAGGCCCCATCCAGAATCTTCTAGGACCTACTGTGAAGCTAGTTGCAGCAACAGCAATCGCAAAGCCAGTTTGTTGAGCAGAAGCCCATTTGACTCTCAGCAACCTTTGCAGTCTACTATAGCCTCCAAGATAACAAATTTGGTGAGTTCTTATTTCTAGCAAACAGCAGATATAAATACGAACTGCAATAAAATATTGTTTATGTTTGTTTGTTCCTAGCATATTCCTTTTTGATTTTTAGAATAACAACACAGGCTACGAAGGTCACAAATAAAGTTCGTTCTAGAGTCAGGGCAGATGAAAATGGCATTGAGCGGGAAGGTGGTAGCGGTGAGAGTCATTGTTCTGATCGTGATGCCAAGGAGGAGCCAACATCTAGTGGAACAACTACGCCAAGAGGGGACGCACCACGCGGAGCCTTTGCTACAGAAGAGAGTTCCCCTGGGAAAACCGCCAAAATGAACAGTGATGAATCAGAAGGAAAAGTAGGGCTCCACAGGATCTTGAGTTCAAAGGCAGAGGCACTGCTGAACAAGAAAGGGATATCATGGCCTTGGAAGGGGCGGGATAACGATGGACCTGATGTGAAGAACCAAGCGACCTGGCCGTGGTTGCATGGGGAGCAAGATGGCAGCCAGAATCATCAGAAAATTTCTGATTCTGCCATAACTCAAGATGGTCAAGGTGCTGAATATAACCAACCTAACAAAAACGAGGCATCAGGTTCCTGGTCCTCTTTCAACAATAACAGCACAAGCAGTGCAAGCAGCACGGGTAGTACTAATAGTAGTGCTCTTTACAAAGTAGATCATGAAGCAGATTGTTTGGATTATGAAATCCTGTGGGAAGACCTTGTCATTGGAGAACAAATTGGTCAAGGTAGTCCATTCTCCTTTTTTGAATGCTTCCTTAAAACCTTTGTGCATACAAGTATTGTGTGGGAGTTTTTAAATTTTTTATGCACAGTTTCATTATTTCCATAATATTTGTCCAAACTTGCCTTTTCTGCATAAAGTTAGTTTAGGATACCTACTATGCTCCCCTCTTCATTTTCTAAATCTATATCTGTTGCATAACCTCTTTTTATCAAGACAACTCTATAATTTATCGCTCGACCTTCTGTTATTCTAAATAACGCTGTTAGCATTTCTTGGCCTTCCAGATGTGATGTTCACCATTACTATTTCTAGTTATAACTCATCAGAAATTAGTAAAACCTACAATATTATGGAAATATTATTAGCTACAGTTATGTTCACCATATATGCATATACCCTTACCGTGTAATATCAAATTTATCTGCTGTTTTGTTGAATTCTGGTTCTAAGTCCTTAGCTCTAACCTGAGTAGAACCAAACCATATAGTTGCTTTAACTCCTAATGAGAGCCTAGAGCTTTGGGCTCTTTGGATAGTATCAGTTTTAGTATGTTTTGAAATTTGCAGTCATTTTCTAGCTGACCAATCCCTAGGACTTCAAACATTAGGTGAACTTGCATCCACCAAGTAGGTTGCTCTTGAACTTTTCCAAACATTTGTGTTTGGACGCTTGTAAGGCTTCAAATAAGCTTCGTAGGTTAAGCTACTATTCCAGGATCTCTCCATGTCTAGCCTAGAAACTCTGGAGCTGAAGCTTTTCTAGTGAAGCCATCGTCTATTCAGTTGCTAAGGCTTAGATGAAATTCAAAAATCTCAAAGGAGTGCAAGCATGACTAAAATCATATGAACGATTAAAATACACACCTGTTTGTAGTGTATTATGCTGAATGCCCTTTTAAATTGTGTTCCTTTCAATTTTTATCTCTGCAGGCTCGTGTGGAACAGTATATCATGCTTTGTGGTATGGCTCGGTATGTTCGACTGTTCCAATGTTTCATCAATAAGTGTTATCTGTTTACTTTTGCTATTAATTTCTTCATTTTCTGTGGCATGTTTTGCAGGATGTGGCTGTTAAAGTTTTCTCTAAGCAAGAATATTCAGAAGAAGTGATACAGACCTTCCGACAAGAGGTAGTTTCCATCTCCAGCTACAACATCTAAAAATAAACCTTGTCTCTCTTTCCAGTTGACTTTCTTTCTGTTGTTAAACCTGATTAGCAGTATAATTGTGATGCTTTCTTTATAGTTTGAGAGGCTTAAAAGAAACTTGAAATGTAAAGCCAATTCAGGTTTTCAGGATGCCCATAAAACCTATCATTGCCATGATTGCCAAGTATATTGATCTAAGTAAATATAAAAATAACATACTGAAAAAGTTTGAATATATTTGATGATTCTCAAACATGAATATGAAGTGCACATTTGCTTGAGAAATTGTGACTTTCAGTTTAAATATTCGACTTTTTGAATGTATATTATTAATTCTGTGAAGGTATCCCTTATGAAGAAACTACGCCATCCTAATATACTTCTCTTCATGGGTGCGGTTACATCTCCACAACGCCTCTGTATCGTAACAGAGTTCCTCCCACGGTATATCCCCTACCTTTTAAAGACGACTTAGATTTTTGAATTATCTAATTGATTACTATGTGTATGTGGTATTGCTCTCTTGCAAGGCTACCTGCGATTTAGCAGAGCTGCTTGTTTCAATTTGGTTATATCGTTGATTTTGTAGTAAGTTTTCAAGGAATTAATGTTTAAGCCCGCCCCCCCCCCCCCGGCCACCCACCACCACCGCAAACAGACACTACAAAAAAAAAAATTCAGGATAACATAGGAATCATTATCCCTTTCCCCTTGATAAGCATATTATGATGACAGTGATGGACTAAAAAAATTGAAGCGGGCCAGTCTATTATTATGCACCGTGCAGTGTTTGGCCTGGGAACAAAATCTTAGGTTCAGGAGGGGAAAAAAACTCTTTAGAAATGATTTTTCCTACTAGCTACAGATAGATGTATTGCCTACCATAATAATAAATCAAGACTTCGCTAAAAGTTTTACTTGGATTGGTTCTATTCATATTTTGAACAGCTGATCCTTTTCTTGTACTTACACAATATTTCATCTAGGTCTCATTTTCATAACATTGTTTCTCCAATGCAGTGGAAGTTTGTTTCGCTTACTTCAAAGGAACAATACCAAGTTGGATTGGAGACGACGTGTTCACATGGCTTTAGATATTGTAAGTTCATTTAATTTGTGAACATAAGTTATATATGGATTTTGTCGCAAAAAAAAAGTTATATATGGATTTTTGTCATATATCAAGTCAGCAACAGATCCAAGGTTTAGTAAAAGTTGCAGCAAATGATAGGGCAACCAGTGCAACATTCTCTGATCGCAGTGTCTAAGAGATATTGAGTAAATTTAGAATCTGAAAGTTTTTTATTGACCAAAAGAATCAAAAGGTGATTGTGCTGCATGAACTTGAAAGTTGAATTGCAACATCGCATGTAAAAAAAGCCACGTGTCTCAGCAAGTAGTTTTGGGCCAGCTCAATTTTGCCTCATATTTGAGTGATGAACTTGTTAATCTCTGTGTAATTAATACATACATTTGTTTGCCATATGTATAATTCATTAGCAATTGTTTGTTAGTTTTTGATTAATTTTTTTTAAAAAATACTTCTACAGGCAAGGGGGATGAACTATCTTCACCATTCCAGCCCACCTATTATTCATCGGGATTTAAAATCATCCAATCTTTTGGTTGATAAGAACTGGACTGTCAAGGTACAGTGAAGTTAATTTGCATTCCAGGCCTTTTTGCTTTTTTTGCTTGCCGCCTCACATTTTATCCGACTTAATCAGGTTGCGGATTTTGGTCTTTCACGTCTCAAGCGTGAAACATTCCTGACAACAAAAACTGGAAAAGGAACAGTAAGTACCAGCATGCATAATGTGATTAGCAGAAGAGCTTTCCCTTGCATTTTGCCCTGATTAACTCTATTGATGTTGACTTGATATCCAGCCACAATGGATGGCTCCAGAGGTGTTGCGCAATGAGCCTTCTGACGAGAAGTAAGTTGGGACAGTCCTAATCAATAAAAAATCCTAGTCATGTCTGTAGAAAATGATTACTAATGCTTTCCATTGCTATATAGGTCTGATGTTTATAGTTATGGGGTCATCCTGTGGGAGCTTGTTACTCAGAAGATACCCTGGGAAAATCTTAATTCGATGCAGGTATATTCTTTTGTCTTTAAAACTTATTTTGACCATATGTTTGGTTATAGTTATGACCACTAGATTGTTAAGAGCAATATTTATTTTAGCAGCTTCATGTAATGTAAAAAAATATTTGGATGACAGTTAACGTAGAAGTAAGCAATAGAATTAACCATTTTTGTCGGCTACATTGCTTTTCCTTTCATTTTGGTACTACAACATGAGCTAGGAGATGGTGCATATGGATGTTGAATCAAACTCTTTGAATGTAATACTGGTATGATTGTTCACCCAGAAATTTGAACTTTGGTCTTACAATAAACAGTTATTGTCTTTTTGTATTTGTGATTTTGTAGAGACCAGAAATTTCCCAAGAGAGTGATATTTTAATGAGTAGCCCAGCATGTTTGCGCGTACTTATTGGGCTAATTCTTTCTTATATCATACTTGTTGTCAAAGTTTTGTCTAGGGTTGTATTAATTTGTGAGACTGTTTCTTATGTAGGTCATTGGTGCAGTTGGTTTCATGAACCACAGGTTGGAGATTCCTAGTGAAACAGATCCTCAGTGGACATCACTTATCCTGAGTTGTTGGGAAACGTATGCACTCTTTTTTCCCTTTGCCTTTTACGGTTCATGAAAAGTTACCTTTTTCTTTATTATGTCTTTTGATGGACTTGAACTTCTCAAACCCTCATCTTCATTGAATGAAGTTGTATTCTCTTGCCTGTTACATTTTCTGATGACCAACATATCCTTGCTGTGAACAGTGACTCACAACTCCGTCCATCGTTCCAACAACTTCTGGAGAGACTTCGAGAGCTGCAAAGGCAGTACAATGTCCAGACTCAGATGCAGCGAAATGCATCCGCTGCTGCAAAAAATAGCAGCATTGAGGAATGAATGGAGATCCCTTATGAGGCGAACGATCGATTGACACAATTTTGCAGGCGGTGCAGCGACACGCTAGCCTGATCAGGATTCGCACCTCCCGCGTGGTTACTGCTGATGATGCTGATTGATACATCCATTGCTGAAGATTGAGCAAGACGAGGGAGCTGCCTCCTGAATCCTCTTGGCCTGAAGTTCCACCTGCAGCTTCGGAATTCTGACCAAGGTAGAGAGTACTGGAGCTGAGGCTGGCACTTTTGGTGAATTCTTCCATGACAACTCCAATTTATGCCTAGTCGAATGTCGACCAAGCTCGACTCTGTAACGCGAAGGCGACAATGATCTTGTGTAGATTGTTCTGACGATCGACAACCAAATTGTATTCGAGTTGCTGATCCTGATTATGCATGAAAGTTGCACCATCAACATTGTAAGGTTCAACCTGTTCTTTTGTTCTGCTCTGATTCCTTCTCTGTTACTGTAACCATGTTGTTTAGAATCCCATCAGAACCCAATCATTCTTGCTACTTCGACCATGGATGGAAGAAATATGGAATTGTGCCTTCAATTTCACATTATTCAAACTTTGGCTGCAAATAATTTAAATGTCATCTAAGAAATGCCCAGTCGCATTATTAGATTTGACATCTGTTTTTAAGTTTTAACACGAATTTATTCATAAAGATTGAAGTTAAGGGAAACATTTCTTAAATGTCCTACTTGTATTCTGCCCCCTCCCCCATCGCCTGATTGGTCAAAATTTGATTTTTAAATCGCTTGAATTTCTCTAGTCGTTTGATTGACTGAAATTGCTTGGATTCCCCGTGCATTTGTAAGTGGTGTCCTAGAAATACTTATATTTATGTACCAAGTTTGAAAAGTTGAAATGTTTATGTTTCAGAATAGAGGGAGTAGCAGGCAAAAGATGAAATGCTAGTGGTTAGAGTTTGTAAAACCAAGTATCTGCAAAGTGAGAGTAATTGAAAGCTGATGGTGTTTCATTTTACTGGTACTTTGTTCAGGTGAAATTTCAAAAAAAAAAAATTATACAAGGATAAAAAAAAAAAAACATTATTATCCCAAAAAGAAAAAAATGGTTCACGCGCTATAATATTTGTGCGATTCCCACATGGGCCTAAGGCCCAGCCCAATTAGGTGGGCCTGGACCATGTGAAATTAAAACCGCACCACTCCGGGTTGTTTTTTTTTTTCATTTTTTATCAAAATTTTTACAAAATATGAATCTAGATTTTAAAGATCGTCTCCTAAAGGGCATGAGGCGTGTCCAGATTTGTAAATTTTCAAAACGGAAAATTATTTTTTTATAAATATATAATTAAAAAATGTAAAAACAAAAAAAAATCCTCTAGGTTTCGGAGGTGGGCAAGCGACGTCTGTCTCTTTCCTCATTCCTCACCCCCTCCACTCCATCGCCGATGGTGACTGTGACGCAACCAGTGGCGGCGAGGAGGCCGGTGCCTTGGGTGGAGGAAGCCAGTGGCGGTTATGATAACCGAGGTGGACCCCGGCTGCGAGAACCCTGACCTCCTCAACGCCATAAGATATACAATATTACGTACAATGCGCGCAAAAGTTGCACATTGCCCCTCTGATGGAGAATTGGGCAACGAAAAAAGTGTTAAATTATCAAGTTTCTTAGGGATGGGGTTGGAGCTTGGAGGGGATGCGGCGGAGGGTTGGCAGTTGCTTTTGTCATTTCTACTTTTTGGTGATTTAGTTCACACCAAAATTGGAACGATGTGACAGAAAAATTGGAAATTTGTGTGTGTAGGAAAGTTTTGATGTAATGGAAAAGTTAAAAGTTTGAAGAAAAAATTTGGAACTAAACAAGGGCTAAGATGAAGAGAGATGTCTGAGGTTTTTGCTGCAAAGATTTCAGTTGAGTTCAGTTAGTTTTCTGTAGGTCTCAGGTACATAGATCATAGAAAATTATATATGAGTATTTTTCTGTATAGAAATTGTTCAGGATTTTTATGCTTCTTTGCCTATATGAGCCTATG
The DNA here is from genome assembly GCA_009805545.1 of Oryza longistaminata. Lineage (NCBI taxonomy): Eukaryota > Viridiplantae > Streptophyta > Magnoliopsida > Poales > Poaceae > Oryza > Oryza longistaminata. The sequence continues at coordinate 16,641,536 of CM020189.1, forward strand.
GCAAAGGTCGCTTACTGTTTACTGTTTAGTGGTTACTGCGATGTTTTGTACCGATAAATAGATCAAAAGATGTGAGCACTTACTAGTTACTTTGCTCACTCAATGTTTTGTATCACCACATGGATCATGGATAAGAGTACTTACTGGTGATTGCTTACCACTGAGGCACTGACGGGTTTTGTGTTTCTACAATCTACATATATCATGGATGTAGCTACTTCAATTACTGATCCATATAATGTTAGTGACTTGTATTGGTTAATTGATGTATGTGCTTCTGTCAGGAGAAATATGGTTTTTGCCTCTTACAACTTTTGCTCTTTTGTTGAAATTTGACACATACAAAAAAAAAGAGGAGAAGGGGGGAGCTGCTAGCTCGGAGAGGAATGGTGGTGCAGGCCGGGTGAAAGTGGGGGAGGTGGAGGTCCTGGTGCCGGCAAGAAAGGAGAAGCAGCCAATGGTTGAGAAGAAAGAAGAAAATGGGGACTTTGTGGAGATGGAGTGTGATCCATCTTTGTTTGAGGATCAGCAACTAGGGGTAGAGAAAGGGAAAGTATGCTCGAGATGTTTTCAAAAAGGCCATGCTTCAAACAATTGCAGCACAGAGATTTATTGTGACATATGTGATTGCAAGGACCATGTGAACCATCGCTGCCCTGTTTTGAAGCTTCCTAAGCCAGCGGTTCAAGCGGTAGGTTACTCGGTAGAGGGACTTGGTTTCCATCACATACCACACAACCCGCTGCCAAGGAGTAAGAAGGGGACTACTAAGATGGCATTGGTATCATGTGTAGGAGGTGTTTTGACTAAGGAGCAAGTGGTGGAGCAACTACAAAGAATTGTGTCTAACAAGTGGAAGTGGCAGCCAACGGAGAAAGTTGATAACTCTTTTGTTGTTCTTTTTCCATCGAAAGTTGAACTTCAGCGAGCAATTGCATTTGGAGGGGCTGATGTGAAGGAGAATGGGTTAGCCACCGGGATGCGCTTGCAATTTGAGGAATGGTTTGAAGAAGAGGAAGGGTACCTTTTGCCCAAAGTTTGGGTAAAGGTGTACGGGCTGAGGAAGAAATTAAGGGAATATCTCACACTTTGGGCGGTAGGGTCCTTGTTGGGTGCTACCCAAATGGTGGATATGAAAACCACAAGGAAGAATACCTTTGGAAGAATTTTCGTGGCTGTTTTAAGTCCAAAGTTGGTTCCTAGGAGGGTGGATGTAGTGATTGGAGATCATTACTTTGAGCTTGAGTTTGAGTTAGAAAAGAAGGGATATGACGAAAATGGAGATGAGGTGGAGATAGAGCAAGGTGGGGATGGTGGGGATGACAAGGAGGATGGGGGTCAAGAGGAGGATGAATTAAGGGAAAAGGAGACCAAGAGGGCCAAGAGTGATGATATGGTGTTAGATGACAAAGAGGAGGGGAAGATGGAGGGAAAATTCGGTGGTGACAATGGGAACCAAGGTATGGATGGGGTGGAGGAAAAGTTTTTCGGAGAAATGGCTTCGAAAATCATTGATGGGGCTGTTGTAAGTCTCTTGGAGGAGGTGTGTGATAAAGTAATGCATGAGGAGGGGCAGCCGGCTGTGCATGAAGGGGAAATAGGACAGCAGGAGGTTGAAGGTGGAGATGATATTGAGCAGGGTGATGGAGGGGAAGAGGTGGGCAAGATGATACAGGAGAAAATAGTGCGGGCTGCAATGGTTAAAGAGGTGGCGACTACACCAACTCGGGCTAGTGTAAGGCTAGCCTCAAGTGGAGGAGAACACTCGGTGGAGAAGGCTACTAAGAGAAAGGCACGAAAGAACCTGGAGCCGCAGTCAGGTAATGATGTTAATGGTTCATTTTTGTCTTTGTCTTGTCCTTCTATTATTGATAACCTATGCAACATAGGTATTAATCTTGGTAGCTCTAGTGCTGAAATTTTAGGTTCAGTAGTTAGTTTGAAAAATGTTGAAGAGACTAGACTTAGAAATTATGTTGCACCTAAAGCTGATTTAGTTGGAAACTTAGAAGGAGAACTTGAGTCAGAGGAGGATGAGATGGTGGATAACTTAGTCCTTGGTCACTTATGTGGTGGCTTAGTGGACGAAGTTATGGACGAAGAACCCGATCACCTAAGTTGTGATTTAAAAAAGGGTTTCAAGGTTTATAAGTCCAAGTCATCCTTGAAAAGAAACAAGGGACAAAAAGTGAAAGTGATCTTGAAAAATAAGAAAAGTATGTCATGAAAGGAATTTTTTGGAATAGCAGAGGTCTAGGTGACTTGGCTAAATTTAGATTCCTTTCAGAGACTTCCAAGGAGTGGAAGCTAGACTTCATTGCTCTTTTGGAAACTGGAAAACGTGATTTTTCAGATTCTAGTCTAAAAAATATTTGTGGTGGTAAAGATTTTATGTGGCATTGGACAAGACCGAAGGGGAGATCTGGGGGTATTCTTTTGGGGGTTAATTTGGAATTCTTTGAAGTTGCAAGTATAGATGAGGGAGATTTCTATGTAAAGTTCCATGTGCGAAATAAGGTAGATGGCTTCCAGTGGTGCGTTCTGGCAGTGTATGGGGCAGCACAAGAAGAATATAAGGAGGCTTTCCTTGTAGAGCTGGTTAATGCTTGTAATAAAGAGTCTATACCTATTCTTATGGGAGGAGACTTCAATATCATAAGGAAGGCTAGTGAAAAGAATAATAATAACTTTGATGGAAAGTGGCCTTTTTTGTTCAACGCTGTCATAGACAGCCTGGATTTGAGAGAACTAGAACTCTCTGGTCGAAAATTTACATGGGCCAACTCGTTGCACAATCCAACTTTTGAGAAGTTGGATAGAGTGCTAATGAGTATTGAATGGGAACAAAAGTATCCGTTAGCAACTGTCAGGGCTCTTAATAGAGAACTCTCTGACCATACTCCTTTGTTGCTGGATACGGGGGCTGGGACACATGCTAATAAACAACCGTTGTTCAAGTTTGAGCTTGGATGGTTGCTAAGAGATGGCTTTGTGGATCTAGTGGCCGGCCTGCAGCCGCAGCGCCGCCGCGTAGCCGGCACGACGCGAGGTGAATGTGAATTCTCCTTCTCACCGCCTCCCTTCTCTAACCAAAGTCTAAAAACGATTAATTCATTTTTTAACTGTCCTGAATTACACAAGTCCAAAAGTCTGGGAAGTCTGAATCACACAATTCATCGAATCCAAAAGTCTTGAGTCGATTCACCGATTCCGATTTCGGGAAGAGTGTGTTTTAAACTGTATTGAATTACACAACTTGTTATCTCTTCTGAACCTGAATTGTGTGCTAAGTTTGGAAATGAGTTTTCTTGGCAAGTACTATTCGATTATACATAAAACCTTTTATTTTTGTTTGCTTCTTTTTTTCTAATTAAAGAGCTGACACAGTCTACAAAGCAACCGGATTGCACATCCTGCTAAAGAATGAAGCCAATCACCATGATTTCGATTCTAAGAGATCAGTTTCTCCATTTTCAACGGCTGGATTTTTCAGCAAGCTGTTGTTTTTGTGGATGAATCCCTTGATTAAGAAGGGTTATGAGAAGCCTCTTGAAGAGACAGACATACCTGCTTTGGGTATTGAGGATGAAGCAGGCACACAATACTCAATGTTCATGAACAAAATCGATGCCAGTAAAACATCTATTTTCTGGATAATTGGTTCGTGCTACAAGAGGGAGATTCTTGTTTCTGGGTTCTTTGCATTGCTCAAGGTGCTCACTCTGTCTGCCAATCCATTATTCCTGAAGGAGTTTATCAATGTGTCTTCAGGAAAAGAAGTTTTCAAGCATGAACGTTATGTCATAGTTCTTGGACTTCTTTTCTCCAAATGCCTAGAATCACTAGCCCAGAGACAGTGGTATTTTCGCACGCGAAGAGTGGGTGTTCAAGTGAGATCACTCTTGTCAGCTGCGATTTATCGAAAGCAACAGAAATTGTCATGCTCTGCCAGCACAGAGCATTCTTCTGGGGAGATAATGAACTATCTCATGGTGGACACCTACAGGATTGGGGAATTCCCTTTCTGGTTCCATCGGACATGGACTACAGGACTCCAGCTTTGTATTGCCTTGATGGTACTGTATAATGCTGTCGGTCCTGCAACAGTCGCATCTGTTTTTGTTATAGTGCTGACTGTGATGTTGAATGCCCCTCTAGCCAAGCAACAGCAGAGCATCCAAAATAAACTCATGGAAGCTCAAGATATGAGGTTGAAGACTATGTCCGAGTCACTCGCAAACATGAAGATCTTGAAGCTTTATGCATGGGAGAACCATTTCAAGGGTGTTATAGAACAATTGAGGGAGTTGGAGCTAAAGTGGTTGTCAGCATTCCAGCTGGGAAAAGCGTATACTAGTGTTCTTTTTTGGGCGTCACCTGCACTTGTTTCAGCTGCAACATTTCTAGCATGCTACTTTCTAGGAGTCCCACTTGATCCCAGCAACGTGTTCACCTTTGTAGCTGCACTGCGTCTGGTGCAGGATCCTATCAATCATATTCCAAATGTCATCGGTTCTGTAATCCAAGCAAGGGCTGCCTTCAATCGGTTAAACAGATTTCTTGGTGCATCTGAGCTACAGAAGGATCAAGTTTGGATGGAGTATTCTGGACACAGCCAGTATCCTATAGTAATCAAATCTGGCTGTTTCTCATGGGATAGCTCTGAAAATTCTAATCTGAGGAATATTAATTTGATGGTGAAATCAGGGACAAAGGTAGCAATCTGTGGTGAGGTTGGTGTCACAATTGGGAGAAATTGGGGACTGAACAGTTGAATTAGATTAGGCCCAAAGGGCAATATAAATTGTGTACAATAGATGTGAAGTTACAATACTACCCCTAGACACTTATACTTAATACCCCCACTCAAATGCAACGTGTATACATTGCATTTGAAACTAAACACTAGATTGACAACAGACTAGTATAAATCCAAAGACCATGCTTGAAGATGTCGTCGAAGCGTGCAACATTTGAAAGATGACAAAAAGAAAAGATCCATCTCCTCCTCAATGAATCGGACCTCGAAGCCTTCACGAATCGTTCTTCAGCTCTTGGTGCCTTGAAGCCTTCACAAACTGTTCTTCGGCTCTTCACTGATTCGAAGACGGTGACAATGATGATGAAGAAGAAAAGATGTATCCCTTCCTCAATGAAGTGGACCTCGGAGCCTTCACAAAACGTTCTTCGGCCCTCGGTACCTTGAAGCCTTCACGAACCATTCTTCGGCTCTTCATTGATTCGGAGACGTTGACGATGATGGAAGGCCCTTCACAAACTGTTCTTCGGACCTTCATAGATCTGATGACGACGACGATGGTGATGGTGAAGGACCTTCACAAATTGTTCTTCGGTCTTTCGCTGATTGATGAAGATGACAACTTCGATGGGGAGCTAGTGATATGACAAAGACCAGCTCCGACGTGGAGCTATTGATGATGACAGAAGGCCAGCTCCAACGTGGAGCTGGTGAAGTGACGGAGACTAACTCCGACATGGAGCAAGCGAGATAGTGATAATTATTGACAAGCATGACTTCGACGGATTGAAGGATATGAGTGGACTTTGGTGGACTCAATTGGAAACATAGGTAATCTATTGCACTAACAAACTAGCAAAAGACAAATGATACTTGTAGCAACAAAGAGACAAAACATCTCCAAATAGCAGGATGCCATGGTTATAAGGACACAGGACATGCCATACACACCTCGAGTGTGCCAATTAGCAAGTAATAGGCTAGTACATAACAAGCTGCGGCTGGACAGAAAATGATACAGCAATGTATGGGCTAAATGGCGATCAGCAAAAGTGCTCAAATAGTGTCACGAAATCCTCATGAGCACATACGAATGGAGACAACAAAAGCAAAACAGAGCCAGGAACAGCAGAGGTAAGAATGGTAGTAACAGGAGCTGCTGGGTTGGACACTGTTGAACACAATGACAATGCAACAGGCAGCCACTTGCAGACACTGAATTGATCCCAAATAGATGAGCTCTCAGCTGCAGGGCTGCTGGATTCGCCCTTCCTGCACATAACAACAGCTTGGAGGAATCAATGGTAACGGCTGTAGACAATGATAGAAGTTGGGCATTAGATATAGCCGCAGCTGCAGGAGCAGGAATCGACGATGGAAGCGGCAGTGGACGACGGCTGGACAGGGTTGCCGCCGGCGATGGTGAAGAAGAGCGTTGCCGGCAGCGATGAATAGCGCCGCCACAGTGACTGCGATGGTGGTGAAGTGGGCGAGGCACCGCGACGGGCGGAGACCGCAACGGCAAAGGGAAATGCGGGGACGACGACGAGCCGCGGCGAAGTGCGACGATGAACAGATCTGAGACAGACGACAAGGACGGCGCCGATTGACGACAAGACGCGGCAGAGGACGAGGAGACGCAGAGGACGACGGATGGCTGACAGGACGAGGAAGCCAGCGGCTAGGCCGACGGCGGCAACTGGAGGAGGCGATTGCTGCTGCTGCTGCTGCTAGTGCTACTGCTTGACGAAGAGAATCCCAAACAGCTGCTGCTGCTTTGACACAAGAGAACGAAGACAACCGATGGCAAAAACTGCTGCAACCTGAAGACGACGACTGATGACGGGAGGACGAGAAAATGGCTCGCCGGCGGCGAGCCGCCACCGGCGCGCCGGCGAGATGACAGGATTTGGTGGCTAGGTTTTGGGGATCTTTTGCTCTGATACCATGTCACAATTGGGAGAAATTGGGGACTGAACAGTTGAATTAGATTAGGCCCAAAGGGCAATATAAATTGTGTACAATAGATGTGAAGTTACAATACTACCCCTAGACACTTATACTTAATAGTTGGTTCTGGAAAATCGTCTCTTTTGGCAGCTATTCTGGGAGAAGTCCCAAGTACAGATGGAGTGGTATATTTTTGATGTTCCCTATTTCACAGTTTGTTCCTGTCCAATTTATCACATACTGTTGTTAACCTCCTTTTCTACCATCAACTTATGTATGTTTATAACATTCTTGTAACATGGTTATACAGTTATGATTTATTCTATTTTGTTGCAATTTGAACTAAACTTGTAGTAATGTAGTGCTGGTTTTTGTTCCTTTAAACTAAATCACTTTGCTTGATTTCTGTTTTTTTGAGTAATGAAGTGCTAGTTTTTTGGTTACTGGTATGCCCATAAGTGTGGGCTGTTATATTGCTTTTGTTTTTAAACACTAATTTAATTTGTTGAGCATAATTGCAGATTCAAATTTCTGGTAAAATAGCATATGTTTCTCAGAATGCATGGATCCAAACAGGATCTGTGCAGGACAATATACTTTTTGGTTCTACCATGGACAAGCCAAGATATGAAGAGACTCTTAAGTTGTGCTCACTGGTGCATGACCTTGAAATTTTGCCCTTTGGTGACCTTACTCAAATCGGGGAAAGAGGAGCAAATCTTAGTGGAGGGCAGAAGCAACGCATTCAATTAGCTCGTGCATTGTATCGCGATGCGGATATTTATCTTTTAGATGACCCTTTCAGCTCTGTCGATGCACATACAGCTACAAGTCTTTTTAATGTAAGTTGGCAGGCTTCTCGGTTATGTTGCATGCATTTTGGGTTCTCTTAAAGCTCACTTTCATTGTAGGAATATGTGATGGGAGCTTTGTCGGAAAAGACTGTTCTGCTAGTAACACATCAAGTGGAGTTCTTGCATGCATTTGATTCTGTTCTAGTAAGTATTCATGCTTTGTTGAGCAATTTGCATTTTGCTACTGTCATGACTCATGATGCCTCAATAATCACATATACTCGTGTCCGCTTCGTTGTTCGCCCATCCACACTCAATAATCTGGTTATTTTGTTAACAGAGAGTAAGATGTTTTTTCCGCAGTTAATGTCCCAAGGACAGATTATGCATGCTGCTTCTTACCAAGAGCTCCTATTATCTTCCAGAGAATTCCAGAACCTTGTGAATGCACATAAAGATATTGTCAACTTTCCAAACGATAACATGGTGGACTACAATGGAGATAAGAGCCCCTTCAAAAGGGAGACTGCTGTTGTTCTTGATGGGGGGAAAGAATCCATCAAGAATGCAGAATTTGATCAACTAATTAGGAGAGAAGAGAGGGAAATTGGTGGCACTGGTCTGAAGCCTTATTTGATGTATTTGGGCCAGAATAAGGGCTACATATATGCTACTCTTGTAGCTATAGCTAACATTGCATTCACATCTGGACAATTAGCACAGAACTCATGGCTTGCAGCCAATATTCAAAATCCCGGTGTAAGCACATTTAATCTGGTTCAGGTGTATACGGCCATTGGAATTGGTTCAATCATGTTCTTACTATTTAGAGCTCTGTTGGCAGTTGATCTAGGTCTTCAGACATCAAGGTCATTATTTTCCCAACTACTTACTGCCCTATTTCGTGCACCAATGTCTTTCTTTCATTCCACTCCAATTGGAAGGATACTTAGCCGTGTAAGTACTCAAAAAGTTATGAAGTTATATCTTGCTCACTCCAATTTAATTCACGGTAATTCTAATGTGTGTGGCAAGTAATAATGTTCCTTCATGCAGGTATCTTCTGACTTAAATGTAATCGATCTTGATGTCCCGTTTACTTTATCTTTCAGTATTAGTGCCACACTTAATGCTTATATCAATTTGGGTGTTTTATGTTTCTTTACCTGGCCAATTTTGTTTATTGCTGCACCCATAATCGTTATGGCCGTCAGATTGCAGGTCAGTCTGTTCAATACTTGTTTTTCTTGGATGAATTTAGAAATCTTTTATTGTTTTCTTATTAATAGTTTTGATGAAACATTGTACTGCAGAGATACTATTTAGCCTCTTCAAAAGAATTGATGCGGATCAATGGCACTACAAAATCTCTTGTTGCCAATCACCTTGCAGAATCAATTTCAGGAGCAGTTACAGTAAGAGCCTTTAAGCAAGAAGGTCGTTTTTTTGCTAGATTTTTGGAGCTTATTGACAATAATGCAAGCCCATCATTTCATTGTTTCGCTGCAACTGAATGGTTGACTCAACGTTTGGAGATAATGGCTACTGCTATTCTTTCATCATCTGCTTTCGTCATCACTCTTCTTCCCCAGGGAACATTAAGTCCCGGTGAGATACATGTTAACTCGGTCTCCAAATGTGATCATAAAATTTAGCTTATTTATGTAGTTCTTCATCATATAATACTATTCGTGTTGCTTTCTTTTTAAGAGTTACCTAAGGCATGATTGGAGAAGTAAATTAATAATTGTTAATTTTTGTCTCTGCTTTTACAGGTGTTGCAGGGATGGTGCTTTCTTATGGTCTTTCACTAAACATGTTATTCCTTTTCTCCATTCAAAATCAGTGTTCCCTTGCAAACCAAATAATTTCTGTTGAAAGGATAAGCCAATACATGGATATTGTGAGTGAGGCACCAGATATTGTGGAAGACAATCAACTTACGGTTGATTGGCCCTCAATTGGTAGCATAGTACTTGAAGATTTGGAGGCAAGTGTGGAAAAACTAATTCCGTATGACTTATCCATGAAACTTTATCAGTAATTACTTTATGGATCAAGTGTTCATAATCATTATGAAAGATGAAAATTAAACTTCTGCATGCTCCAAAAGCCTGATCAATATTTATTTCAGCAGGTTAAATATACTCAAGATGCTTCTCCAGTACTGAAAGGAATTTCTTGCACATTTCAAGGCAGGGATAAAATTGGGATAGTTGGTCGAACAGGAAGTGGAAAGACAACTTTGATAAATGCAATTTTCCGGCTTGTCGAGCCTTCTGGAGGAAAGATAACCATTGATGGTCAAGACATTACAACAATGGGCTTACATGACTTACGATCTCGAATTGGTCTTATTCCTCAAGATCCTATACTTTTCAATGGTTCCATAAGATACAATTTGGATCCTCATGGGCATTTCTCAGACAAACAAATCTGGGAAGTAGGTACTCCATATGTGGTTATTAAATTTTGATCCTTTTGTTCTTTTAATGATGTACAATAAATAATAAATTTTAAAAATAACACATAAAGAATACATGCTCAGAAAGCCACATGCATCATTAAGTTACTTTATTAATCAATAAAATAATCTAATTTTCTGTAGGAAATAATGCTTAAAATTTTCAAACTATACCCAAGATGGGATGCTTCTCAGTGGCCAGGACATCTGTTGTCCTCTTGAGTGCTATTTTAACTACAGTTATCTAAATTTACATTTGTATACGAGCAATCTAGCATGTTCTGGCTGCGTGAATATTGTATCTCTTTGTTGACAAAATAAATAATAAAATGCAGAACTTTCTTGAATGGTGTTGGACTCTCAATTACCATGCAAATCTTACACTGATATCTCAAAAGTTCACTCTTGAAACTTTAACAGAAAGAAAGTAATGTGATTTTCCACAATTTAAGTAATCGTTCCCCACTTCCCCTTCTCCCAATGTTGAAAGCTAAATAGGTTCTTTTACATTATAATTTGCAAGGTTCTAGGAAAATGTCAACTTGATGAAGTAATTAATGAGAAGCAAGGGTTGGATTCACTTAGTATGTGTTTCACCTCACGTCCTCATTCTCAGTTCTGTGTATAAACAGTTTCATTTTTGTAATGCATTTCCTTTATTTGTTTAGTTGTGGAAGGAGGATCAAACTGGAGCATGGGCCAAAGGCAGCTACTTTGCTTGGGCCGTGCCCTCCTGCGACGAAGCCGCATCTTGATCCTTGACGAGGCTACAGCATCAATGGACAATGCAACTGATGCTGTCATTCAGAAAACCGTCAGGACAGAATTCAAAGACAGCACAATCATCACAATCGCGCATCGGATTCCAACAGTGATGGACTGCACCAGGGTACTTGTTGTCAATGATGGTATGAATGCATCTAAAATAGTGTCATTGGCGTTTACAAGAAGTTTTGCCCATAGTACCCAAACTAGAATGAGACTAGGTTTGAACCGTATGAATGATTTTGAAAAAAAGCTTCGAAAGTCATGCTATATTTAATTCCATCAGCTCTTAGATAATCCATGTGCTGCAAATTCATGTCAAACCATCAGTTTTCTGTAGAATTCAGAGATACCATTTTCCTCCATCAAACATGATAGAACTCTTATGCAGGGAATATAACATGCTAGAAGGTTGTTCTGTTAAATATTTTCCGAACTCTCTTATGAATGTTCCATGTTAAATCTTTGGCCGCTGCAGGGGAAATGGTCGAGTATGAAGAGCCCCAGAAACTGATGCAGACTGAAGGATCCTTTTTCAAGGAACTCCTCAATGAATACAGGCTGCAGATATCAAGAGCAGGCTTGCAGATTTCCTCCTGAAGAAATGTCATGAATGGGATCCTCTTGCTCCAGGTATATTCACTGAATCACTGTATCATTCTCTATGCATTCTGAACAACACTGCAAGAGCAAATTCAATCTAACCATTTCTTTTGCCAATAAATGTTGATGTTCAGATAATGAATGGATGAATCTCATACTGACCCATACAATCTAGTACTTGCTTGCTAGCAAATAAATCAATAGATTGTACTCCCTCCGTTTTTAATATATGACGTTGTTGATCTTTTAGATGTGCTAGAACATTCGTCTTATTCAAAAAATTTATGTAATTATCTTTTATTTTATTATGACTTGATTTATTATCAAGTGTTCTTCAAGCATGGCTTAATTTTTTTTATATTTACACAAAATTTTTAAATAAGACGAATGGCTAAATATTTATCAAAAAATCGACGACGTCATATATTAAAAACCAGAGGTAGTAATTAAGTTCGTCAACTTTTGGACAGTGCAGCCATGCAGGGAGGGGATTGGATCAGCGGTGACCGGCGGCGTTGTTTACCTCTTGAACACCGGATCTCTGTTGCGGTGGTTAGTGAACTGGAAGGAAGAACGCAGCCGGCGTTCATGGCAGTGACGCCTTGGTGGCCGCTTCCCCAAAATTCGACTGTTATTTGAGGGGGGGGGGGGG